>JAJOZX010001282.1:217500-435000 GCA_023014485.1 Bathynomus jamesi | reverse complement strand
GATAGAGTAGGTGTGGTACAGCAGTGTATCCCGATTTTTTTGAACGGATTGTAGTTTCGGAAATAAGTTCGACTAGAAAATAAATTTTAGAAAATCGATTGTACAGTTTCGGAAATAAGTTCGACTAGAAAATTAATTTTAGAAAATGTATACAAAATTTTTAATTAGTCATAGTCCATTTTTGTTTTAATATTTAAGTTATTTTGGTTAAACTAATAAAATTTCAAACACAAAATTCATCGTTGCCAATTCGTAATTTCTTTTTATGCTTTTTATAGAAATTTTATGTTTTTAGGCGAATTTTTTTCTTAAAACTGTAACCTACATTTCAGGAGAAAGTTCATCGAAGAAAAAAAAACTATAAAAAAAAATGCTGAAAAATCCAAAATTCAGCAAGAATTCATAATTGGTTGGAAAAATAAAAAATATAATTTGACCAATAAAAAACTAGTGCGACATACCCTCTCACTGAAATTGGTCTTTCCAACCAAGTATATAAATTGTTGCGAATTTTTTTTTTTTTTTTTTTTTCTCGGCGAACTATTTTCCATAACTGTAAAATACAAATTTAAGGAATAATTTTCCGCAACGAATAGAAAATGGTTTTCTGCGTCACTATCTCATAAAGCTGAAATTCCTTTATGGGCCATTTATCAAGAGATAGTGATATGGCAACACTCATTTTTTCAGGGTGACTATTATTACTATTATTATTATTATTATTATTATTATTATTTCCATCTAAATTGTATGTGTTTTTTAGTTGTTATCTGAACAACTCGTATGTAAATTTTAATAACTTAGACGGGAAATATTTTGCCATTGATATTATCGATATATTTAATATGGTTTAAGGCTCCTACACTAATATTATGTATTCAAGCTTATCTAAAAATATTTGAAGTACGAGTATTTTGTTGTAGTACAGGGTGTCCACAAAGTCCTGTTCCAGTTTTAAAATTTTATTACAACAAAACCAGAAGAGATAAAATAACGCAGTTTTTTGAATTTTGTTGTTTAACTAATGAAGTTGTTGTTTTTTATTTACAGGTTGCAATCTGAGTGTCAAGTTGCTATTGATAGAAGTTTGAACGAAAATGGTGACTACGCAGGAGAAAGCTCAATGCGTAATCTGGTTTGCGGAGTAGAAATCAGTGACAACTTTTCAACGGAATTACCGCCGTTAATATGGCAATTGGCAAGGATCCCCCCCCCCCAAACCCAGCATTAGGAGATAGTTTTGTAAGTTTCGAGAGACAGGAAGTTGACTGACTCGCCAAGACTCGTCCAAGAGACGTTCCAACGCAACCATAGAAAGTCTATTCTTCGTGCCTCAAGTGAACTACAGCTACCAAGATTAACGGTACACATAGTTGTACACAAGAGATTGTATCTTTACGCGTTTAAAGTGCAAATAGTCCAAGCTTTACAAACCAGATTACACATTGAGCTTTCTCCTGTGTAGTCGCCATTTTCCTTCAAGCTTCTATCAACACCAACATGACACTCGGATTACAACCTGTAAATCCAAAAAAAACCTTCAGTAGTTAAGCAACAAAATGCAAAAAACTGCGTTATTCTATCTCTTTTGGTTTTGTTGTAATAAAATTTTAAAACCGGAACAGGACTTTGTGGACACCCTGTATATAACTACCAGATATTTTCAACCCTATTTTAGATCCAACTCATTTATTGATTCAAAAGACACTCGTCAGATGAGACGCTTCTTTCATGGACAAATACGAGTATTTGATTGGGTTGTTTAATTTCTTACGCAACGTTCAAGGTCATATGTTGGCGGGGGGAGGGGGGGGGGAGACGTACAGCCTTACGTGAGATCGGAACCATAGGTCGTTATATAACCTACCAATCCCAAAGTTTCTTAACTTCGCTGTTCGAAAAATGGGTTGCTACATAAACTGGACGCAGAAGATGGTCCCCCCATCCAACTACTACCCAGAGGCAATGTCGCTTAACTTAGCTGACGGGAAGCGGCGTTACGACATCAGCCACGACTCAACCCTCTTCACGCGCGACCAGAAAAGGATTACTTTCCACTCAATGTCACTCCTTTTACTATTCGCGATCAAAAAAAGGATCACCTGAAGATCAGGGCCCCCAGCCTTTTTTAGTTAGCCTTATAAGGCAAACTAACGAAAATATCACGACTCAACCTAACCAATCGTTAGGTCAACTGTACGCCCTTGACGATTGGTTAGGTTAAGTCGTGATATTTTCGTTAGTTAGCCTTATATAAAGGCTAACTAACGAAAGCTGGGGGCCCTGATCTTCAGGTGATCCAAAAAAAACTTATTACCAAAATAACTAAAACAAAAAATAAAAATTGTTTGCAATATTACAATAATTTTAACATAAATCTGAGAGCCCAGTAAAGCCTTTAAAACTTAAGGACCAAATTAAATAAAACTAAATCTTAATAGTTCAATTAATATTTTAATTAATTTAATTAATAATTATATTAATAATTGTATTTTGTAAATAAATAATATATACAATAAGTAATTCGTATTAAATGATTAAGAAAATACACAAAAACTTATATTAAAAATGAGAAATAAATTAATTAACAAAATATAAATTAAATATTAAAAGTATTGTCAAAAGACATGATATAAATATGATATAAAATATATTACTCTTAAATATGAGAAAAGAGGTGAGTAACATGAGGTGAATGAGTGAGTAAAATGAGAAAATCAAATTTGAGAAACAAGTTTCATGATTTGAGAAATGATATGAGGCCATTAGAATAGCACAGGCGTATTCCCCGGTTTCCCGATATCCCGTTTTCGCGCAGTAACCAATCAGCAGGCTGTATTCCGTGGGTATGACGCGCCCCCACACGGTTTAAGACCAAAACCATTAAACTCGGTTCAGTCGTTAACGAGTAAAATAACGTTTGCTAACTTTAATAAATGCGTTTATCTCAAAAATTGATTTTCGGGCGTACGCCCTTTCTATTCTATACGCCATTCGCATTCGTGGTAAAGGCGCCAAATGAGAATGGCTAATATTTCCTAACCTAACCGAACTTAACCTAACCTAATTTAACCTAACCTAATTTAACCTAACCTAATTTAACCTAACCTAATTTAACCTAACAACTTAATCTAATATAACTTAACCCAACTTAACCTAATTTAGACTTAACAACCCAACTTAATTTAACCTAACTTAAGGTAACCTAATTTAACTTAACAACCCAACTTAACCTAATTTAACCTAACTTAACGTAACCCAATGCAACTTCGACCAAAGTGGCGTGGATGAGAATGATAATATTAATGGCTTGGAATGGGAACGAATCGACTTGAGAATTGCTTCCTTCGAGATTCTTATTCGCGTATTTTCACTCTCGGGACGCGAATGAAATAGAAATTACAGTGACTGTGTGTTTCATGGGTTGTTTAATATCCTTCGTAATAGCAAACGTTACGGAGGGGACCTTCAACTTTACGTGGGAACCACGGGTCGCTACATCATTTGGGCGCGGAAGAAGGTCACCCATCCAACTACTGCCCAGAGCTAGCGTTGCTTAACTTCGCTGGTCGACGAGAAACAGTGTTACGACACGCACGAAATAGCCCGGATATTGACACTGGGTACACGGGATAATACAGTGAAAAGACCGGTGCCCGAAAGAAATTAAAAAAAAAAAAAAAGCCAATTTATATTATTTGATTCTCGTGCGCATGCGCAAGTTGCATGCGCACATAATTGTTGTTCTCGTTTAAATTTTGTTGGTGGCGTGTTCAGAAAACCGATAGAGGAACCCCTCGTAAACCCATACATAACTCGTACGACAATATTTCCTTTTCAGGGGAGCGAGCAATAAAAAGTATTCCTCCGATGCATATAAAAAGATCAGCGTATAACTCATTTCAAATTTTAATTCTTACGACTTTCCTTTCTCATTTTTTTGTTGTTTTTTTTTCCTTATATCAACCTCTCGCGTGACGTATGGTATTATTTAAGGAGGGCAAAAAATCTACGGGATTTACGCCACATAAATCAAAGGAAAGATATTATTGGACGATATTAGCGCAGGATGTAAAGTAAACCCCCGACTCATGAATTGCATTTTCCTCCTCCTACCTTGATTTATTCTGTTTTTAAGTTGTAACAGCTTTTATACAAAAAAAAGGGGCTTTTTTTTCTAACTGTATAGGAAAGATAAAATTATAAAGAATTTAATTTATGACCAAATACGAAAAAAGATGCAGGACGAATATTATTTTTATAACGTAGCTAAAACGTGACAAGGCTTTTAAATTGTTGTTGTCAGAGGAGTGGGGGGGGTGTCATATGACTGCGGGGACCTACACTTTAACGTAGAATTCGAACCACGGGTCGGTATATCATCCGCACACGGAGGATGACACAGACCTGAAAAATGTTTCGGAATTTTTTTAATTTGTACTCTATTTTCGTAATGATACACGTGGGCACAAATGCGTTTACGGGAAGTAGAAGCGATACCCCGCTCTTCTCGTGTAAATATGATGACGAGGCAGAAACAGGGTTTTCCCCAAACTTGCAATAAATATTATATAAAATAATTACAAGAAAGAAAAGAAAATATATTTCGCTGAACAACTGATAATTCACGTCTAACTAATAACTAATTATAGGAATCTAATTTCTTATCTGAGGCAAGATGGCTCCACCCAAGACTTTACAGGAAGGTTAGTTACGTTTTTACGCACGGGTATCTGTGTTTTATAGACCTTCGCTCGTACACGCATATACAGGGTGTCCGAGAATTATCTGTACAATTTTGGCTGTTATTAAAAGTCAACCATGAAGTGTAGAAATTCCAGTGTTGTCCCATTTTACAGAGAATCTCATTAAGTTTTTTTTTATACCAAGTTTTGACAAGTTTTTTAGAAATTCCAGTGTGTCCGAACATTATCTGTACAATTTCATCTTTTAATAAAATTCTTGATAACACGTAAAATTCTTAAACAAGATTATTTAGAATCTGTATTTTCAAAAGTTTCTTTTATTAAAGTAACGTTGTTACAAACATTCGATATGTGCACCATTAGTGATTCGCAAAACATCCAATCGATACTCCAAATGTTGCCATGTACGCTGCAGCATATCCACATCAATTCGCTCAATAGCAGCTGTGATTCTTGCTTTTAAATCATCAATGTCTGTCACCCGCGTACATTTCTAAAAAACTTGTCAAAACATGGTATCAGAAAAAATTAATGGGATTCTCTGTAAAATGGGACAACACTGGAATTTCTACACTTCATGGTTGACTTTTAATAGCAGCCAAACATTGTACAGATAATTCTCGGACACCCTGTATATATAAGGAGAGGCGCACTCTAAAATTTGTCCCCTCTGTGTACATTAGATCCGAGCGGAAGAAAGGCCTAAACATACTCTGTAAGAAGTACTTCAAGAGTACATATATAAATAGTAGATAGAGATAGATAAAGATAGAGATAGTAGATAGAGAGTATCTGAAACGGTCATCGTCTTGACAAGCGGTGGTGGTGTCCTCTGGAACTAACTGAAAAATACAAAGCGTACACCTCCACGAATTAAAAAATACTTCTCAATGTACTCTCAGTGTGCCTTCGGTCTACCGAGTGTACTCTTTACATAATTTATATCCAGAGTACGTTTCGTCCATTTTTTCTGCTCAGATATAAGGTACACGCAGCGGACAGTTTTTAGAGTGTGGAAGGCAGTTGAGTACGAACAGGACTAAGTAGGTCATTTTTCCTGGCCAAAGTTTAAGAGTTCCCCAAAAGGGTTGGATACCCCTTACGTATACGAATACCAAATCAGATTTTATCGTTGTACCAAATTTTCGTACATACTATGACACCTATTTGTGTCATATTTCACAGTGGTTTGAACACACTGAGGGTGGACTACTTCATAAGGACTTCTCCACATTTACATTCGATCTCCGGAGGTAAACTGCTGAAATCTAAACTACAGTATTCTAAGAACACCACCATTTCTGTCAGTCATTCTTCTCTGTTGCGTTCATGCCCTTCCAAACGGAATTTTTTTCGATGTGTTGCGTATATATATATATATACCTCGTTAACCTCCTCGTTATATTTTAATTAAAAGACAACATTTTTCCGTATGCCAATTATACCTCTTTTTCAAGCTCAAATATAAGCGCCCCCCCCCCCCGACTAAAATTAACCCATAAGTCCTTTTAATAAACTCATATTGTAAGTTAAGCGTCAGAGAACCTGCATTGTAAAATTGAACTTTTGTTCAATACTTTGTCTGGGACCATTATTTGAAGTAAATTCCATTCACTGCCTTGATGAACGAATGAATACACGCAAACACAAATCCACTGCACATTCAGCTCTACCTCGAAAAGCAAAACAAACACATTCACATCATACTGTACAAACTCCCACGAATACAGATTTAAAAAAAAAAAAAAAAAAAGTGGGAGATATCAACTCCCCTTTTACGAATTCTTTCTAGAAATGTTGTTTGCATTTCAACTGCAAATGCCTTTTCGTCTTTCAACAAATTAGGCGAAATAGCTCGTCTCTCTATTCTGCATATAGACACAATCCAAGAAAGGAGCAAAACACTTGAGGACATCGGAACAGGATATCAAATAAAAGAAAAGGTCCTTAGACGAATGGTACAGGAGGCTGAACACAATGAAGCTGGAAAGAAAGAAAAAAATTTGTTTGGCGTAAAAGCGATGAACAAAAAAATTTTCAGAAAATTAATAAAAAACGATATTTAATTCTTTATCGTGTTTTTTTTTTTTTTTTAACAGGACTTGTATTTGCTTCCATAAATTCAATCTCGTCTTTGATTTTCGTTTTTTTATGACAAAAATGGTAATAATTAATTTTTTTTATTAAAATTCTAATATGTACTTCACTCACAACGGTTTTTCTTTACATTTTTCCAAGAGAATTGTAATTTGTATAGCAAGATATATATATATATATATATATATATATATATATATACGCCTAGACGGCTGGATAATCTGCACCAAATTTAGTATATATATTAAGGGAGAAACAGGGAAGGTTTTAGTAAAACACTCGCAGCGAGCATTGTAGTGTATATACACACACACACACACACACATATATATATATATATATATATATATTATATATGTAAAGGGGAGATTGTTGCTAACGTTGGGACGAGACAATTGTAAAGGTCAAGTATCTCAACTGTTAATCGGATAAATTAGAGGACATTGTCTATCGTGCGGGTAGTCATATATCATTTATAAAGGGACAGGCTTTTCTGAGAATTACGGTCGACTTAGTGAATAAGTTATATATATATATATATATATATATATATATATATATATATATATATATATATATATATATATATATATATTATATATAAAGTCTTCCCATCTTTACAAAAGAAGTAAATTTCAGTCGCAAACATTTGTCGACGCTGACGGTGTTGACAGAATCAAATAAGAGTCAATATTAAGTACTTTTCCCAGTGGTTCCATGATAGCGTTGGTGCTCATCTTGGCATAGTGTCAGTTTTTGTATGAAGCAGGGATGGGAAACTGATAAATTTTTAAGTCCATTTTTCGATTTCAGTTTAAGTTTGCAAAAATATCGATTTTAGTTTCGATTTAAGTTTTTAAGTTTTTTTTTTCGATTTGAGTTTATTTTTCGATTCAAGTTTTATATTTTTCGGTTCGATTCAATTTAAATTTCGATTCCAGTTTTTTTTTTTTTAAGATTTCTTTAAGAATTTCTTTGTACTATTTAATTTTTTTTTGGGGGGGGGTACCCTATTGACAAATTTAGATTTAATTTTATATTTGTATTTGCATTCGATTTCTCTTTTCCAAAGATAGAATTTGCTTTAGTAACTATTTTTACTTTTGTATGATTAAACATGTAAGCATCTATAGCCAACTGAATCAGCACGAAACGTTCATCTTTTTTTTTTTTTAACTTATTCGCTTCATTTCTTTCGCAAAAAAAAGGAAAATAATCCACGTTATTTATATTTTTTTTGCAATCGAAATGCTCCTTAAAACTGAAACGCAAAACTGTTATTTTTAATCTATTCGAATTCAGATTTCAGTTTTTGATCGTTTTTCAATTTCAGTTCGAATTTCGATTTTAGAATTGTCAGAATTTTTTTCAGTTCGAGTTTTTTTTCGATTTCAGTTCATAAAATAATATCGGTTTTATCAGTTTATCGAGTCCAGTTCGATTCAGTTTCCCATCCCTGGTATGAAGCAGTGATGTAGTCGAGACCACCAAGTCCGAGACTGAGACCGAGACCGAGACCTGATCCTGTGAGACCAAGATCGAGACCGAGATCAAAGGTTCGAGATCGAGATCTACCTTCCGAGATCGAGACCCTTAAAATTCGAGACCGAGATCGAGATCGAGACCAAGCTCATGCCCTTTCAATTTGTTTTACACTACTATGGAAATAGACTATGTTAAGTATATTAATAAACTAATAACTACTTTCTCAGATGTAGTGTGTTGAATGCAAAAAGTGTAGCCTATAAATTAACAAATTAATATATATATATATATATATATATATATATATATATATATATTAATATATATATTATATATATATATATATATATATATATATATATATATATATATATATAGGGCGAACCAAATGTAGGTGGACAGTAAATGATAACGTTTATTTTGAGAATACATATTTAATTTTTTTGTATACTATAATACAAAATAAAATTTAAATAAATTTAGTTATAATATTTAATATAATAAAACACAAACACCATAGTTATAATGAACACCATAGTTATAATATAATATAACACAAACCGTATTCAACCTACTGTCCACCTACTTTTGGTTCACCGTGTATATATATATATATAATACATACTTTTTATTTATTTACTTCTTTTATATCTGTTACAGAAGGTTTAATGAACGTACCCACTACCCAGTTTGACTTGTGCATTTATTTAAAGCATGATAGGTGCTCATTACACTTAAGGAACATCAGCATGCTCAGAAGATCTGCTGAAGTTCGACTTCTGTGGGGCCTCATTATTATGCTTCCATGGCTAAATACACGCTCAATTGGAGCATTAGAGGCAGGCACTGTTAAAACAGTCATGGCAATATTGGCCAGTGATGGGAATTTATCCCTTTTCTGGTGCCAAAACTTTATTGGAGAGCAGTTGTCTAAAATATGAGATTCATCGATCTCTAAGAGGTACCGCCGCAACTGTTCCCTGCGGTTCAAAATCTTCCAGTTTCAACGTTCTTCTGCTTGGACCGATAGCTTTGATATTTTGCCATTAGTCTCGGAACTTTGGTTTGACTGTTTTATTTCGTCATCGCTGCTGTGAGAATGAGCGCTGTCTCTCTGTATCTGCTCATTCTCCGTGCCTGAGTTTCCTGTATAGCATTTTTCCAACACCATTTCTATGAAAAATAAATTGACATATCGGTACTATAAACAGAGGCATGGCAATTAGCATAAGGTCTAAATAATATATATATATAATATATATATATATATATATATATATATATATATATATATATATATATACTGTATATATATGACATTAATTCAACATCCACTGAGCCCAAAGAGATCTATAATGAATTTTAATGATAAAAATATACCGGTATAATGAATAAATATAAATAATAAATAAATAAATAAATAAATAATATATAAATAATTCTCTATTTAGTGTTTCCATTTTCAATAAAATTAATCTGACGGGCGCGGGGGACAAATTTTTTTGTAGCGCTAACCTAAAAAAATCCAGACCCACACACTCCCGCAAGACAAACTTGGCAACTCAAAACAGGGTGACTGATTAGTGAATACCTAGAGTCCCTTACTTTTACAAACTTTCATAAACATTCTGAATTGTGTCTGTTCAACCAAGCCACCATCATGAGTATGCCAGTAACATGTATTTCTCATTACGGTCTCGAGAGGTCTCGAAAGGTCTCGAGGAGAAAAACCGAGACCGCGTCTGTCGAGACCGAGATCGAGACCGAGATCTAAATAGCGGAGACCGAGATCGAGATCTGCAAATTGGGTCTCGAGATCGGTCTCGAGACCGAGACCGATCTCGAGACCTACATCACTGGTATGAAGGCATAATAATCAGTCAGGAGGGGCCAGAAACGGGTATAGAGACCTAGCCCAGACTATAATGCGATCCATAATGCGCTAACTCATGTATTATTATTATTACCATCGCCATCGGGAGACGAACCCCCGACCTCAGCGTTTTCACTTCGTTTATATAGGCAAACCTTGCTGCCCACTAAGCCACGGGCGAAGGCGTGTATCCTTGCATGTTCAAGGGTTTACTGAAGTTTTACTTAAAGCTGAAAAGATACTTTGGTTATTACAACTGAAGATCAGGGTATTACCAAATTGTAGAGGGGGGAGGTCACTCATATCGCGGATTGTTTATACCCAAAGGTGGGGATCCTGCATCCCATTGTGTTTCCTCCATTGAGTGAGAAGAAATGACGTTTGGTCCACTCTCAAAATGCCTTGTTCAAACAATGTTTATTTAGCAGAAGTGAGCCTTTTTTAGTAACAACGAGGTCAGCTTTCATAGCATCCCAAATTTCTATCCCAGACCTTTGCAATTAAGAGTGCCACGTTGACCTCTGAGTTGCACACAGGTTGAAATGTTCGATCACTCACTTTCCATGACGATGTACAGTAGCTATATACGACCATTTCACAAGGACTGATTAAACTAGCATTCGTTCGAAATCATAACAGATCCCCAAAATGTCATAGGTCTGTATATCATCTTTACCTATGGTAACCTTTGAACAAAGCCCAATTTATCCCAATTAAAAGGGGATTTGTCGTGCTATGACATGTAAGCTGATTTGTCGTTCTATGACATGTAAGCTGATTTGTCGTTCTATGACATGTAAGAGCGCTTTACGTTCGTTCTTTTATTATTAATGACTTCGTGATTATTTTTGATCTTCTCTTTTATCTATCTGACGACAGTTGATGATTCTATAGGCACTGTGCCATTCGTGAGAATTATCTTTACCTTTTAGTTTGACAAAAGTCTCAATATCCAACCGCGCCACTAGGAGAGGGGGGGGGGGGAGTTAATGGCAACATATGACGAGCTCCCACTGCATGAGGTATGTTTCACAATCCGCAAATTCTTTCGATGCACAAGTTCTGCTTTGCAATTTAAACGCATGCAAAAATTGCAACTACGACACTAATTGATACAAAAATAACAATATTCTCTGTATACAGGACTGAGAAACTGTAACAATCTCACTTTCGATTTACGCATGCATACAGTGGGAGTTCCATCCCTATACCCTATACTCTATTCACCCTAAGACTTTGAGCCCCGACGTATGGTATCAAGTGTATATATCGCATTATCATATATTCCTCTCCCATTAGAGGCAATATGTATGAGTGTATGTCGGGGTGTATGTATGTATGTATGTCCATGTGTATGTATGTATGTATGTATGTGTTTTTCTTTGTATATTTTGCTCTTTTTAGTAACAAAAATTAAATTTAAAAAAGCAAAACCCCAGTTATTATACTAATTAGTAATTTTTTAAGGCTTTTAAAAAGATTTTATGTTTCCAGGTGAACATTTTTCCCCGAAACTGTACGGCTATGAAATGAATATTCAGGTGGTAGCGCTTCTTCCTTAAATTTATCCGACGAATAAGTGGCATTATACCCTAATTAACTGGATAAGCCATCTGACATTAAATCTTTATACCCAAAATTCGAAGACAAATTGCGTCATCTTTCAAATGATTTAACTTCTTTGCCTAAAGCGTTTGATTACCCTGTAAATTTTCTTTTATCCTTCAAGCATAGTTTGTCTTAATTTGCGTCACCTGTTTAGGTGAATATTTTAGGCATATTTAGTGTGTATGTATATATATATATATATATATATATATATGTTAAACACAGACCGTGCATGGAACAAGGAACTCTTCTGGGAAAATTAAATCCACTATAGTCCGAATAAGTAATGGTAAATGACAAATACCATAGTTTTTTTCCTTTTTCATGATTTTAGCCCGACGTGGGCAACGGGTCTCTCGCAAAGAGATCCCATAAATATAGCTTCCCTCACCAGCTATCTGCAAAGCAGACAGGATCCAGCTTTGGGACGTGGATCTAGGGTTTAAAGCAAACCTAGATCCCTACACTCAGAACCTCTATATAAGTAAAAGACTCGTTGCATTCACGTCGTGTTGAATAAATCAAAGAAAAAGGGGGTAACTATTGTATTTTTAGCCAAAAAAAACCAAAACTTAAACCTCAACCGGGACATTGAGCGTCCACTTTTCAAGGCACGAAACACGTCGGGCTAAAATCATGAAAAAGGAAAAAAACTATGGTATTTGTCATTTACCATTACTTATTCGGACTATAGTGGATTTAATTTTCCCAGAAGAGTTCCTTGTTCCATGCACGGTCTGTGTTTAACATATAATGTTCTCAGGGAACCATTCTGAGTTTGTGTATATATATATATTATATACATTTCAACTGCAAAGAACACGCAGTATAAATAACGTTATTTATACTGCGTGTTCTTTGCAGTTGAAATGTGTATATATAGATACGGCATGCGGGAGGTGCCCCCTTGGGGCATTGGTTTCTGCGCGTATGTAGAGGAATTACGGCATTTGTTCGAGTGAGGCCCGTGGTGTAATGGTTATCATATCTGACCGGCAATCGGAAGATCCCGGGTTCGATTCCCGGGTGGTTACTTCATTTGTTCGTTCTCTCTTCTCATCTTGCGCGGAATGTTCTCCTATACAAGCGTTGTTCTTTACGATATATATATATATATATATATATATATATATATATATATATATATATACCGAGTGATTACAAATGATCTTCCAGATTGTAAACATTTATTATAAAAAACTAATAAAGTACAGCGAAAAGCAAAATATACAAATAAAGAATATTTCAGGACATTTTTACTTGTAATATTGAACACGTCAGAGATAACGCTAAAGTTAACGTGTTTTGTGCTCTTACCGCTGAGAAAGTGTACGGTCCATTCTTTGTTGAACAAACGATTAACGGTATCATTTACCGCGATATGCTACAGCTGTGGCTGATGCCCCAGCTGCTAGAGGACAAAGCTGATGTGTGGTTTCAGTAGGATGGTGCACCATCACATTTCCACAATGAGGTTACAACATTCCTGAATGAACAGTTGCCTGATCGTTGGATCAGGCGTTGGGGGCCCATTCCTTGGCCGGCTCGTTCGCCCGATCTAACCCCCTCTTGACTTCTTCCTCTGGGGCTATGTCACAAATAAAGTTTTTGTTCCACCAATGGCAACAACTTTGGAACATTTGAAGGAGAGGATACGTGAGGCTGTTAGAAAAGTTCAGTATGATATGCTACAAAATGTATGGAGGGAAATAGAATACCGCTTTGATGTCTGCAGAGCAACAAAAGGAGCTCATATTGAACTTCAATAGCTTGTAAATAAAACTTTTTCAGTTCTTCTTTATTTATATATCTTGCTTTTCGCTGTAACTTTGTTAGTTTTTTCATAATAAATGTTTAAAATCTGGAAGATCATTTGTAATCACTCTGTGTATATATATATATATATATATATATATATATATATATATATATATATATATATATATATATATATATATATATATATATATTGGGATGAATGAATTTCACAATTAAACATCTGAAATAAATAAATGATGCACACCCACAAGGAAAATGTGAAAAGCAATTCCATGGTCTTTACTATATTCAATAGTACACCTCATCAGAGAATGCAGGGAAAAGGCAAAAAGACAAAAATATATATCTCTGTACAGCATAAACAAAATATTTAGGAAGGATTAGCAAAATAAATAAAAAGGCCTGATAAAAGAAAAAAAAAAATTTAATAAGATGTACGCCATTGTCCACACACGGTAGTGCGTGAACAAATCTTTTCTGACCTCGACTAGCACTTTGCGGACGGCTCCTCTGAAGGCTATAACTTTTTTGCAGAAGAAACTACACCACACGCACCTTACACCAAAAGATAGAGGATATCGTCGCGAATAATTTGATGCAAACATCGAACAAATTCATTTACTACCAAAAGGTTTATAGCAAAGTTTATGTGGCCAAAATGGTGTTCAGCTGAGTAAGCTTTCCCTCTGTGTAAGAAGCTGGGCGGAGCTTATTCGTCGAGAGTTCTAACTAAGCTCCGCCCAACGGAGTTATTTTACAATTTGTGTTGTTTGTGGTGAAAAATAATCAAGAAATAATTTTATGCATCTAATCATACCACCTTGTACGTAACAACCTCAAATATAACACACAAACCCCACACACAGAAGTCATAAAACAGCAGATACAACAGCTCAACACAGAAATAAACAACAAACTCAAAGAAAAACAAACAGAAACATTCAGGGAATTCATAACAACATTAAACCACTCCACAGATACATCCAGGCTATACAAGACTATAAACGGCATTACCCACTCTAACAGCGGCATTCACACCTCACACGCGGCTATCTGTCGCAGCCAAAATAATATCCCAACATACACACAACAAGCTAACATTCTAGTTAATCACTACGCAAAGATTAGTCACTTAAACAGAGACAACAACCAGAAACATGCGGACAGACAAACAGCCAGACACAAGAAAACCTACAGACTCGACACAACCATTACACCCTTCAATACAGACCAGACCACCAAGATCATCAAAAACATTAAGAATTCGAAGGCTACTGGACCAGACAACATATCTAACATACACCTTAAACACTTGGGCCCACAAGGAATACTAGCTCTCACAAATATCAGCACATATTCATACCAACACTGTATTATTCCTGACATATGGAAACAAGGTAAAATTATTCCACTACTCAAACCAAACAAAAATCCAACAGAACCAGCTTCCTATAGACCCATTACTTTACTATGCACACCTTCCAAAGTAACAGAAAGACTAATCTTACAAATCACCAACCCACACATTCCACTATCGCCTACTCAACATGGATTCAGACCTCACCACTCAACCACGACATTACTCACTAACCTCACGCAGCACATCATGGATGGCATCAACTCCAGACGACCAGCTCAACGTACACTATTAGCAACAATAGACATTAGTAAAGCATTTGATGCTATTCCACGCTTCCCTCTCATAAACAAAATACTCAACACAAACATGCACAATAACACCAAAAGGTGGCTGAGCAACTATCTTTCAGGAAGATACTCACATGTCACATTTAATGGCAAGTCATCCAAAAACAAGCTTTTTCCGAACGGGGTCCCTCAAGGCTCTGTTCTCTCACCAACACTCTTCAACTTATACATGCATGACATTCCAACACCCATAGATAACAAGCTTACCTTATCATCATATGCAGATGACATCACTCTAACATCCACCCACAACAACATCGACACCGCTACAAATAACCTACAAACATACATAAACAGTATACAAGACTGGCTCTCACACAATAGACTCAAAGTAGCGCCCACAAAATCAGCCATCACCTTGCTTACAAGCAACACAAAAGAACACCAGGTAATTCCACAGCTTACACTAAACAACATCAACATTCCACACACTCACAGGACCAAAATACTTGGGGTCACATAAAACACATCATTATCTTTTGCAAATCACATTCAGGATATTAAAACCAAATGTACGTCAAGACTTAACACGCTTAGGGTACTAACAGGCACAAACTTTGGACACCAGCAGGAAACAACATCACTCATATACAAACAATATATTCGCTCAGTTATGGACTATGCTAGCCCATGCTGGGCACCCATTATCTGAAACACACACATAAACACCTTACAGACAATACAAAACAACGCACTTCGTATCATTACAGGATGCACTCAAACAACACCAATAGAACATCTGCACACAGAAACAAAAATACTGAAAGTTAGGGAACATTTAGACATGAGGGGAACACAATTCGTGGCAGCAGCGACAACTAACCCACAACACCCTTGCCACTACATGTACAATCACGCACCGACACCTCGCACCATTAAGGTAACACCAGAGAGACATTATAACCAAATACTCCATTCCATACCACGCCTCACAGACATCACACAGTACAGAAAACACATACACACACACCTAACCCACAAAGCATTGACACGACTCGGTCCGAATGCGGTCCTAGGTGCGAAGCCGCTACCCATTAACAGGTCAGAGATCAGCTTGAGCAGATCGGATCGAGTTAACTTAGCACGATTCCGATGTGGACATCACCCCAACTTACTAACATATAAACACAGACTAGACAACTCCATAGACGACACCTGCCACCTGTGCCAGGACACACCACAAACAATTGAACACATTATGACAGACTGTACCGCCCTAGCACAACAACGAACACAACACAACATCACTAGTGCGCTGAACCTCTGGTCCACTCCGAAGAGGGCGATCGGTTACCTGCGTGCCACCGGCTTGCTCGATCAGGGTGGGCTGATCGGCTAAACAACAACAACAACAACCTTGTACGAAATTTTATTCTCTATTGTGAAATCGAAGAAAAGCAAGTCAGTCCATAAATTCACAAAAATATCACAACTATAAAAATTTTGAGCTTCACATCCAGAGCCAGTAAGACCAAATTTGTGAAGCTACACTCAAAATGTGAGAGGTTCGAAAGCTTAAAGTAAATGTTAAGTTCTCACTGGCTGAGAAACCTTTGTTCAAAAGGTAGAATGAGCGCTAATTTTGTGCAAAATTTGTGTTTAAAACAAAAAAGGCGTTGCCTACAACAATTATGGGCTACTCTGAAAAATGCTTAATGCAAAATGGCAAATATTTTTTTGTTCAAAATAATAAACCTCAAAAAGAACAGGACAAGGATAATGCATAAAAAACATTTGGCGTTAAAAATTCAGTTAAGAAAAAAATATTTAGCGGCAGCTTTTAAAAAGATATATATATATATATATATATATATATATATATATATATATATATATATATATACACTGTGTATATTCAAAATAATAAAAAAATCAGTCAAAAATTCAAAAATCTCTTTCCTGTCTTGCCACAACTTTCAATCTAGATTCTAGGAGAAATAAGTATAGGCTATGCCGCTATATCAATATCTGTTTTAAAGGAGTTCACAGAATATGTTGCCCTCAAAATATAAAAACAATATTACTACCAAATGACTTTAATTACTTCATATTATCGGTTTTATTTTTGTTTTTTAAGATAAACAAAGTATTTAATTTTAATGCAAGAAGATGATAATTTCCATTTGAGTTCACTCAAAAAAATATAGAATTTGTTTCCACAGAATTAATTAAAATTTAGAATAAGGGGGCTGAAGAGAGCAATCATACATCGTACTTTGCCCCTTAGCAATGCGTGTATAACTATACCTAGTTACTATTAAATATTAATACAATTAATATACCTACTTCCAAACATTTCCAAAATCGGATTAATTAATATATATGGTTAGGCTACTACCGTATAGCCATATAATGTTTTACTATGTTTCAGAAAACATGTTAATGTAGCTACGGTAGCAGTCTTATTAGTTATCCTATACCAGATTATAATTATTACATTTTTAATAATGGACGCGACCCAGACCCGGGTCATATACTGAAAGACCTGAACTTTCGGGTCCGACCCGGACCCGGACCAGGACCCGAAAGTAAATTACAAAAATGACCCAGACCCGACCCGACCCGAAAGTGATAGACCCGCACAGCCCTGATATATATATATATATTATATATATGCACTTCAAAGTAATGAAAATTATAATGTGATATACACAGACTTTTTCAAGGCGTTCGACAAGTTTGATCATGGAATCATAGCACATAAACCAGGGTTGCCAAATGAAAATTTGATTTTAGAGCTAGATTTTCCAAGAAAAGGTGCTAAAAAAGAGCTAAAAATATATAAAAAAGAATATTTTGATTTACTAACTTTATTTAAAAAGAGGAGCCGGCAATTAACTGATCTGAAGTGATATCTTCCTCATTCCAAGAATCTTCTATAGAAATTTCCCCACTATTTTCACTCTGATCATCCTTTTTTCATTTTATGTTGCCATTGTTCCTATTAATTTTAATGTTGATGAAGGCAGATCATAATCTTTACAGCATTTATTATTACGCCTGAGGCCATACTTTACTGATAGAATAGCTTTCAGCATGGGGAGTTGCATTTTATTTCTCAATTTTGTTTTTATTAAATTCACGCTACTAAATACTCTTTCAACTTCAGCATTAGAATTTGGCAATATTAATAAATTTATTGCATACTCAGAAATCTCTTTGAATGGATTAGCTCCAGAAGCATTTTAAAATCATTTACCTCTGCCCAGAACTGTTCAGTATTGTTTACATTTGTCCACTTATGCAAATGTATACTGTTATTTTGATACTCAGCAGCAGCAATTTCTTTTTCTGATATATGCATTAGTTCTAAGATGGAAGTAATGGGTTCTTTTACATGTTTTAATGTATTTTCCACAGAAAAGCATGATATATTTTTCATTTGGTTATGAATAATCCCAGTTGGCAAACCTGGTTGGACTTGAAATCCGCTAAAATACACATGCTGGAAAGGAGCTAGCTCAATTTTTGAAAGAGCTATATTTGGAGCTAAGAGCTAGATTCGGAATATTGGTGCTAGCTACCACAAAAAGGAACTAAATCTAGCAAGGAAAGAGCTAAATTGGCAACCCTGATCGTATGGTACATTTAAAAAGTTGAAACGTGTATGTATATATATATATATATATATATATATATATATACGCTGGAAGAAGAAAAAAGAGATACACCATAATGGAGGAACTAGTCCCTAATCTTACTTTGAACCCTATAACCACTCAAACAACAATGGAAAGTAGGGAAAGAAGAATGTGTCGTGTTCCCAAATTAAAGGCTAGACAGGGAACATCCTCAACCCTGAAGGAAAATAGTTTTGTTGTGAGAAGACCAAGACTGCTCAACCAGCTGCCCAAAAACTAAGGAACATGAGTGGTGTAGCGGTGGATACCTTCAAAAGAAGACTAGACGCCTGGCTCAGAACAATTCCTGATGAGCCGGGAGTACCTGGTTATGTGAAGTGGAGAGCGCAAGAAACAAACTCTTTACACTACCAGGCCACCTCAAGAGAAGGGATAACAAGCCCAACCTCCGTAAAATGAGGAATCATCGCACGGAACATCCGAAAGTCTGAAAGGAAAGGAAGGGGAGGTGTATATGTATGAACAGAAACAGTATACAAATTAAAATATACTGAAAGATACTGAAACCAAGGCGAAAGAGTATATATAGAAAACTCTCCCAGTATATCTTAACGTCTCACTAGGTAACGTAGCGGCTTGCAAAATTCGCATCTTCTGGTATTGGTTCGAATCTGAACGAGGTAAGGTTAATTTATTTCCAAGATATTTAATCTTCAAACTTAAATTGCTGTTAGTATGTTGTTCCTGATTGATATAAAATTGATATACATGTAATTACGCTCAGTTACTGAAAATGAACTAAAATGGTACTTAAGTGACATTTCCTCTAATAGATCGCGCCACCCACTTCAATTAAATTATTTTCAAGGAATCAGTCTCCCGAAAAGTATTTGATCAAGCATCGAAGTTCCATGAAAATATACTGTCATCACCCGAGGAACTTGTTCGATGAAAGAATTTCCCACATGTTGATGAAACTTCTAGTCTCAGTGTACATGTACATGTTAAAAGCTACCGCTAAATATTTTTTGTTTTATAACTTTGAATTTTTAGCGTCAAATGTTTTTTGGGTTATTTTTGTCCTGTTCTTTTTAAGGTTTCTTATTACGCAGACAAAAAAGATTTGCCTCTTAACATTATGCATTTTTTCACTAGTTTCTGAACTATTATTGAAATTATTTATAAAATAGACAAATGCACATTGTACAATGTCCTTTCATGATGCTATGATTGTATCTATACATAGCATTAAATAATGAATCAGAATTATTTGCCACTCTATAGACATATTTATGCTGTTTTACTCTGACGTCCAAAGTTTTTCCCAGTTTGATCTGTATAAACTGAGTCGCATTGTCTAAATCCAATCGAGTAGACAGAACCAGTTGCATTATTTGGGCTATTCTTTATTAGACGAAATTTAACAATATATTTATACTTAAAGACTACGTTAATTCCAGTTGTATTAAGTAAGGTCGAAAAATGTTAAAAAAGGTTTTGGAATCGCTTTCCATTTTTCTTTGTGGGTGTGTATCACACACACACACACACACACACACACACACATATATATATATATATATATATATATATATATATATATATATATATATATATATATATATGGCGAATACTTAAAGGGTTTCATTGGCAATCTGGAAATTGAATCTGAAAAACAAGGCTCCCGAAACGAGGCTTTCTCCCTCCGTAGATTTAGTCGAAAAGCAAAAACAAGGAACTAAATTGAACAGAACGATTTTGTGGTTTACGAAGAGCGCAAGCATCTGGATAATGGCCACTGGCCTTAACACGAAAATTTATGACCCACAGCTATTGAATGCAACGTTGGTCCAATCCCTTAAGCTGTATCATTAGCCATAAATATCAACCCTGCACCTCTCCTAGTCTTATGAAACATAAGGAGTATTTATACCATATTTTAGCTTAGGCCTTTTATTGCTATCATATTTTAACTCGAGATAATTAGAATGGTTGTAACAAAAATCTAAAGAACGACTATATGGTAATTGATTATATATATATATATATATATGAGGTTCTACAGCTCGACTGTCTCTGTAATATGCGATTTAGAATTACTTTATTTTATTCGCTCAAATGGATTCTGATTGGAACGAATTCATAAGTTCCTATAATTTGATACCTTCTCATATATATATTATAGATAATATATATATATATAATATATATATATAAAGAGAGAGAGAGAGAGAGAGAGAGAGAGAGAGAGAGAGAGAGAGAAGACCAGAGACGGTCCCTTCATTAAATAATTATTTAACTGTTATAAGATTTCTTTGTAATTTAGCTTTAGAAAAATTGTCTTGGGATTAATTCGTTATGTTTAAACTTCACAAAACTATCTCGAAAAATGTTCTTGTTTATTTTCCTGAGTAATCTCACTTTGAGAACAAGTAATCTCCAGATTATAACAATATATATATATATATATATATGATGCAAGCCCACAAGGAAAATGAAAAACGATTCCAAGTTCTTTCGTGTATTCAGAGCTACACCTCGTCAGGAATCGTTTTTCTTTTTCCTTGTGGGTTTGCATCATTCATTCATTTCACGCGTTTAAGTGTGAAATTCATCCCATATATATATATATATATATAAGCTTAAGTAACCCTGAAGAACACGTAATTCCATAAATGTTTTTATCCCTTTGCCCTTAATCTTGAGTAGTTTTTTTATGTGGGTGGGGTGAGGGCAGAGTAACTACGAACTACCGAATTCAGTACAGGACTTTTTGAACGAATTGTACAAAGAACTGAGAAAACCTTGGAATGGCACAACACTGGAATGGAATCATTTGATTAGACTCTTTCATTTCAATTCGAACCAATCATAAAATCTGAGCGTTGATTATATCCCATTGAGTGTCATTCCCATTCCCAATTCCCATTCCCATTCCGATTCTCAATTCCCATTCCCAATTCCCGGCCAGCAAGTGAGAATATGCCGAGTGAGGAATCCAAATACGAGAAACGAGTTTCTTCATCTGAGAAAGGATATCACTCCCGTTCGTATTCGAGGTTATGGCCCTAAATGTGACTTGCTAATATTTCCTAACTTTACCTAACTTAACCTAACCTAACCTAACCTAACCTAAGCTGGAACAAAGTGGGAAAGCCTTAAATGAAAATGAAAATTAACGAAATGTGAATATGTTTATTTGAGAATTTTTCTATTCTCATTTTCGGAATTCTCACATTTGGGCGCAAAATGAAATGGAAATTATGATGCATTGGTATGTCGTGGGCATTTGGTTCCACCGCTTCTCGTAAATGCAGTAAAATTAAGCGCCGTTGGATCTGGGGAGTAGTTGGATGGGTTCCCGTCCTATATAAATCCATAAAATGTAGAAAAGCGTGGTCTAAATTCCACATAAAGCTATCCAAGTCCCCTCTATCAATATGACCCCTTTGTATGGCTATTAGACTGAAAGCTAAACCATAAAATGACCAAACACAAGAAACGTGAAATTACTTTCCCAAATTCGCGCGAAACTATAAATTTGATTCTTCTAAATAACTTTGCCGGGGCCCATTCTTATCCTTCGATTCCTTTCCAAATCTATTTCCTCCGCTGACAAGTTTGGCTCAATCAGTTCCGCGGGATGACTTTTCGGAACTCGTGTATGGAACTAAATATATAGCAGCAATAAGTCCTTGTCCAGAGAAAGACCGCGCCCTATTTCGATGTCTCTTCTAACCGCTGGCACTTGATGAATGGCAAGTGGAAAATTTATTTCCACTTTTACGTTTATCGTTTGTTTGTGTTGCTATTTTGACCACAATAATTGCCTCGCTGCGCAAATGACCCATTCACGGGATATTACTATGACCTTTTAGCAATTACTTAAGCGTCAGATATATGTTAATGTACCCATAATATATATATATTATATATATATTATAATATGAAAATTATTTCACGAAAGTAAACACGTGAAAAATATTTATGATGAATAAAACCACGAAGGAAAGGAAACACAAAAAGGTGCTCAAGCGCTTTCGTCTAATGACATCCTCAGGAACACTGAAGTACATAAAAGGTTACGGCCTATATATAGGTTACAGAAAAAAATAAAATAAAAAAGAAAAATAACATACATACATACATACATACACACAAACATATATATATATATATATATATATATATATATTATATATATATATATACATATCTACACACACACACATATATATATATATATATATATATATATATATATATATATATATATATATATATATATATATATATATGCATAAACGGAGAAGTAAAAATTAACAAAGAGGCATACAGATTTGTAAGGAAAAATATCGATTTTTAGCACAAGATCAAATGAATTTATAAAAATACAAATTTATACTGGAAATCTGCCCGGGTTTTAACACTTTGCCTTTTATAGTCAAGTTTCGATATATATAAAAATAAATGAAGATTAAAAGTTAATAAGTGGCATACAAGTTTACCAAAGATTTAGCGTCCTACCCTTTTATCTAAATCTGTTTTGAAGGAATTCAAAGCAACAGGATCGAGTTGAAAAAGACCTTTGCTTATGTTGAAGTTATTTGAAAGTTGGATAATGGCAGACTCAAGAATATTTCTGTTTAACAATGTTGCTAGATGAAATAACACTGAAGCATTATTCCAATCAATACAGTGGGATAACTCTGACAAATGGACAAAAAGAGCACTGGACAACTGTCCTGTTCTAACGGAATATTGATGCTGTTTTATACGTGTGTGCAAATCCTTTCCCGTCTGACCTATGTAAAAGGAATCACATTGTTTAACACCAATTTTATAGATAATGCCTGAATTATTGGTAGGGCTATTTTTTAACTATGATATTTTTCACAATATTGTTATATGAAAATACTACATTAATATCCAAAAGTTTAAGTACATTAGCAATGCCTAAAAAGCCCGGAAAAAAATGGAAGTACTAAAATATTTTTTGACAAAGTACGAGTGTTATTATTGACACGATAGAAAGTTCGTTTTGCCTTGTTGAGACAAGATTCCATAAACGCAGATTGATAACACAGATCACTTCCAATACCGTTGATTTTTTCCAATTCGGCATCGATGTATTCCGGACTGGCGATCCTAAGGGCGCGGAGAAACATTGATGAAAAAATGGCCTTCTTAGTGGGGGTGTCATGTCCCGAGTAAAAGTGTACGTAGGACAAATTGTTTGTTGTTTTCCGATAGATACTAAACTTAAAACCTGGGCTTTCCCTATGTACACGCACATCCAAAAATGGGATTGAATTGTCTTGTTCCACTTCTAAAGTAAACTTAATGGAGGGGACTTGATCATTTAACTGAAGGAGGAAGTTATCCAGGTCACGATTCATGGGCCAAATACACAAAATATCGTCGACGTACCGCAACCAAGGGATGCCAACCCCCAGGATTCTCGGAATGTAAAGTAATTTCGAAAAAACTCCATATAAATATTGGAGAGGAGGGGCGATAAGGGGTTGCCCATGGCCATCCCAAACACTTGTTGATAATACTCGTTATTGAAAGTGAATTAACAGTCTTTGATGCAAAGCTTAATAAGTTCCAAAACAATGTGTGAAGGTAGTGGCAGGTCATACTTATGTAATTCTTGGGAGAGAAAGTCAAGCATATCATCAATCGGCACTTTTGTAAACAATGACCAAACCTCAAAACTGATCAATCTATCGTTAGTTTCAGTACGTGCATTATTCAATTTTTCAGTAAGATCCATGGAATTTTTTACATGTGAATCAGAGATAGTTCCGAGAATGGGGGACAAGACTTTGACAAGCCATTTGGAGAGTTTATAAGTAATAGAGCCCACCGAGCTAATAATAGGGCGCATAGGGTTGCCAGGTTTGTGGGTTTTAATAAGACCGTAAAGGTAGGGCAGAGAAGGTGAAGTGGACATGAAAAGCGGAATTAAATCCTTATGATCTTTGAGAATGCGTTTCAAGCCACTATTGTTGTTTTGAATTCCTTCAAAACAGATTTAGATAAAAAGGGTAGGACGCTAAATCTTTGGTAAACTTGTATACCACTTTATTAACTTTTAATCTTCATTTTATTTTTATATATATCGAAACTTGACTATAAAAGGCAAAGTGTTAAAACCCCGGCAGATTTCCAGTATAAATTTGTATTTTTATAATTCATTTGATCTTGTGCTAAAAATCGATATTTTTCCTACAAATCTGTATGCCTCTTTGTTAATTTTTACTTCTCCGTTTATTGCATATATATATATATATATATATATATATATATATATATATATATATATATATATATATATATATGTGTGTGTGTGTGTGTAGATATGTATGTATATATATATATATATATATATATGTTTGTGTGTATATTTTTTTTTTTTTTTTTTCTGTAACCTATATATAGGCCGTAACCTTTTATGTACTTCAGTGTTCCTGAGGATGTCATTAGACGAAAGCGCTTGAGCACCTTTTTGTGTTTCCTTTCCTTCGTGGTTTTATTCATCATAAATATATTATATATATTTTATATATATTTCAGGTGTATATGTGCTTAAACATTTTATTTTATCCTTGCAATAGTTAAAAAACTCGTGGGTAACTTGTCTTTTAAATGTTACACCTCTTTATATATATATATATATATATATATATATATATATATGTATATATATATATATATATATATCCTTTCAAACCTTTCAGATGTTCCATGCGATGATTCCTCATTTCACGGAGGTCAGGCTTATTGCCCCTCCTCTTGAGTTGGACTGGTGAAGTAAAGAACTGGTTTCTTGCGCTCTCCACTTCACATAACCAGGCACTTCCGGCTCATCTGGAATTGTTCTGAGCCAAGCGTCTAGTCTTCTTTTGAAGATGTCCACCGCAACACCACTCGTGTTCCTTAGTTCTTTGGGCACCTGATTAAACAGTCTTGGTCCTCTCAAAAAAAACTATTTTCCTTCAGGGTTGAGGATGTTCCCTGTCTAGCCTTTAATTTGGGAAGGCGACACATTCTTCCTTTCGTACTTTCCACTGTTGTTTAAGTGGTTTCATGGTTCGAAGTAAGATTAGGAACTAGTTCTTCCATTATTTTCAAGTGTAAATAATGGTGTACCTCTCTTTTCTTCTTTCCAGTGAATATAAACTTAATTAACGTAACTTTTCCCAGTAATTTAGTTCTTTGCGCCCATTGAGCTTGGCTGTGAAGCTTCTCTGAATCCCTTCTAGCTGACTAATGTCTTATTTTTGTATGGGGATGTTAAGACTGAACAATACTCCAAATATGAACAGTGTTGTCAACAAAGGAATTATTTTATTATATTTCCATCCCTTCGTTTAAAAGTTCTCAGTATCTACCCAGTTATTCTCTTTGCTCTGTTTACTGCTATCTTAGTTTGTGTTTCAAATTTCGCGTCATCAGTCATTATAACTCCAAAATCTTTTGCTTTAGAGTTTCTCTGAATTTCCTGTCCATTTGGGGTATAGTATTCCATGGATTTTAGGTCCTGCTTTCTTCCGTACTTTAATACTTGAAAATTTTCAGTGTTAAATGTCATATTATTGCCTTCAGACCAATTGTAGAGTCTGTTCATGTCTGTTTGTAGAGATCCTATATCTTCTGGGTTTCTTATTTTTCTACTAATTTTTGTGTCATCGGCAAAAGGTGTTACTGTGCTGTCACTGGTAACTTCCTTATCTATATCAGTCAGCATGATTATGAAGAGTGATGTAGCTAATACTGTTCCTTGTAGTACTGAGCTAAGGAACCCTGGCTCTGATGAAGATATCCCTTGAAATGTAACGACTTGCTGCCGCTCACTAAGGAAATTATATACCTATTTTCCTACTTTTCCTGTTATTTCCATATATTTCAGTTTATGTGCTATGATTCCATGGTCACACTTGTCGAACGCCTTGGCAAATTCTATATATATCACATCATAGTTTTCCTTGTTTTCGAGTGCATCAATAATGGTGTTATAGTGTTCCATTAGCTGTGATAGGCACGATCCTCCTGACCAGAATCCATGTCGGTTATCATTTAATTTTTCCGAGTTTCCAAAATGTCAAAAAAAAATTCTCTAACTATTCAACTATTCTTTCAAATAATTTGGTGAAATGAGATGTAAGCGACACTGACCTACAGTTTTTAGCCTCGGATCGATCTCCTCTTTTATACAGGGTGTCCCAGAAGTCTGGACTCATAGGGAAAATAGACATTATATTTTTAAAGTGAAACAAACACATTTCTAATGTCAGTTTTATATATTTCAGGAAAGAAAATACCCTGATGGCTCAGTATACCAATCAAGAGAAGGTGGAACTGGTATTGCTACGTGTTTCCCGAAAAAGCCAGAGGGAGGCATGTCAGTTATTTCACGAACATATCTCCCTCTGACTTTTCCCGGAAACATGTAGCAATACCAGTTCTACCTTCTCTTGATTGGTATACTGAGCCATCATGGTATTTTCTTTCCTGAAATATGTAAAACTGACATTACAAATGTGTTTGTTTCACTTTAAAAACATATCTATTTTCCATGAGTCCAGACTTCTGGGACACCCTGTATATTGGAACTATGTCCGCTCTCTTCAGGATGTTGTTCGATATTTCACCCGTGTCTAGTGATCGTCTCCATATTCAATGTAGGGGCTTAGTGATTTCATTCTTGCAGTTTTTGATTAGTGTGGCATTCCATTTGGTCGGGCCTGCTACCAAGTGTGTTTTTTTCAGTTTTCTTATACCTTGTGTGACATTATCTGTTGTTAAGTCAAAGTCTTTTATTTATATATATATATATATATATTTATATATATATATATATATATATATATATATATATATATATATATATATATATATAATTGATTTAACTTCATATAATTATCTGGGATTTGCAGGATAAACTTACAACCCAACGTATCCTCCCCCCCACACCCCCCACCCGTCTTTTTTTTTTAATCGAATACAAAATAATGAATGTACAGTTTTTGGAAAAAGTCCACCTTAAAACCTAAATTTTTTAAGAACCATAAAAAGAAAAAAAAACTTCACTAATTGCTAATGTCTAATTTTTTAATATTTTATTAATTTCGGTGAGGAATAAAAATTTAAAAAAAAAAAAATTTACCAATTAGTAATTTCTTTATGCTTTTTTTTTTTTTTTTTTTTTTTTTTTTTTTTTTTAGAAAATTAAGATTTGTAGCCAAACTTTTTTCAGAAACTATACATTAATTATTTTAGGTACAATTAAAAAAAATTAAAAAACTGAAATTTAATTTAAAATTCACTTCACGTGAAAGAAAAACCTAAAAAAAAAAAAGAAAAAATTTTTTTTTTTACTCATTCCAAAAGCAAAGAATTTAAAAAGTGATCTTTTAACTCATCGTCGCTCAACATCTTATCTTGAAAGATAATAAAGCGTCGAAAAGGCTTGATTAAAAGCATCTGTGTCCTCTCAAATATATATATATATATATATATATATATATATATATATATATTTCCTGAAGAGAGAAAAAAAAAATAATTTGGTAAACCTGAATTGAAATAAATATTTATTTTCCGAATATAAAACTTTGTTTGGTTCTTAATTAGAGAGAAACAAAATAAACGCGGAAGAAGAACTCTAGTTAAACATATAGTGGGAAAGACCTCCCCCTCACCCCAAAAAAGGTTTGGGGCAAAAAAGAGACCCCCCCAAAAAAAAAAAAAAACCTGAGCGGGAAATTGATCCACACAAAAAGAAAAAAAAAGAAAATAAAAATAATGGAAGAAAAGATATAAAAAAAGGAGACAAAAAAAAGAAAAAAAAAGACGTCTCCAAAAGAAGACCACCCCCCCCCCCCAACCTCCCTCCATCTCCCCCCACCTCCAACTCCCCCCTCCCTCCCCCAGACAAAAACAACTCGGGATAGAAATAGGATTCAGACAATTGGAAGATAGGTTTAATCTCAAACTGAAACGCTTCCATTGGTGGTCAAGTATTGGATTTCGATAGAAATAACTTTGAAACCAACTCGGGAGAAACTTATTGTTAGTGCCAACCACCGAACGACGTGGCTCCCATGCACCAACTTCCCTTGGCACCCTCAGAACAAACTCCTGAAAGGAAAAGGGAAGACTGCAGTCAAGGGACGTCTATACGATCTAATCAGGGCAGAAAGTTCTCGCAAGAGGGGAAGGAACTAAGAAGAAAAAGTTCATAAGCGGAAAAAATTGAGATACCCTCGAGGGAGGGAGACAATAAAGGGAAGGAAGACTTAAGGGGACCAAAGTGGAAAAGACCTTAAATAAGAAGGTCTCTCTTAAGAAGAGCAAAATGGAAAAGACCCTAAATAAGGTGGTCATCCTTAAGGGAAGCAAAGAAGAAAAGACCTTAAATAAGAAAATCGTCCTTGAGGGGAAAGATCCTTAGAGGAAGAGGGGCAAAACAGGAAAAAAAGAACCGGGAAAAAGGGTACTCCAAGTCAAAATAAACAGGGAGGGCCAACCCTTAAAGGAAGAAAGAAACAAAGGGGGGGGGGTAGGTCAAGTTCCTGAAGACGAAATGGAAAAGAGGTAAACAGTTTTTAAAAGAAAGTTCTTAAGGATAAATGAAGTATGAAAAAAGGTTCGAAAAGGTATGAAGAAAAAGGTATAAAGAGGGTAAATGAGAATGGGGTATCAGGTCATTAAGGGTAAAACCGTTTATCGAAGACGGGAAAAGGAATTGGGTCGTGATGAGTAGATACGATGTATCAGTTAGTCCCACCGCGAAAAAAATACAAAAGCAGTGAACCTTTCATTCCACGACTTCACACTTCATCACTTTGGTTAATGCCAGACAATTTTATTCAACAATGAGAGGATTTCTCACGCATTAAATGATCGAGCGTATTTTGTTTACAACATGAATGAACTGCGTATTTACAAAGAGACCCAAATTTTCACACTTTTTGACAGTGTGGGAAACGCTTATCAAAATTACTTCCTCTTCAGCTTTTCATTCATTTTTCATAAAAAGAAAAAATATTCAATTCCAGTTCCAATTCTGAATCCAAAATAATTCGATCCCTTCGTTAAAAAAAAAAATATTCAATTCCAGTTCCAATTCTGAATCCAAAACAATTCGATCCCTTTGTTAAAAAAAAAATATTCAATTCCAGTTCCAATTCTGAATCCAAAGCAATTTGAATCCCATTGTGAAAAAAAAAAAAAAAAATTCAATTCCATTTCCAACAAAATGTGATCGAATCGGACCGTGACCTAAAACTGCAACTTGAAAATGAATGTTATCATTCAGTTCACCATGTTCACCATGTTCACCATGTTCTTCACCATGTTCGTCCCAAAATAAAAAAAAAAGCTTTTTTTTCGTCTCAAAAAAATTTTATGTAATTTTTTAATTTTCGTTCATTTTTTCAAACAAATTTTAACTTTTTTTTTCAAATTTTTTAATTTAAAAATGAATTTCCACAAAATAAATTTTACATTTTTTTAATTTAATTCTTTTATTTAATTATGAATAGAACGTAAGCGTTTAAAATTTCTTAATTATTATAAAATTATTTATTATATAATTTGTATTAAAGCTAATTTACAGTTCGTGAAAAACACTCGCATAGAAACATACAACTCTTAAAAAGCATAAAAAATTACTAATTAGTAGTGATTCAAGAGTTTTGTTTTTGAAATTATGTTACCGTCACCAAAGAAAGAATGAAATATACGAAAATAAACAGAATATTCACTAATTAGTAATTTTTTATGGTCGTTAGAAATTTTATTTTTAGGCGAACTTTTTTCCGAAACTGCTCACTTTACATTTTGCTTCATTCACTGTTAATAATGCCTTGAAAATAACATTTTATTTATTACATAGGATTCAGCTATAATTTAAGGTTTGAGTTCTTTCACTTGCTTCATAACGACAAAGGTGAAGTGACGAGGTGGACCTACTGTACAGCTTTCAGTAGGATCCGAACCACGAGTCGCTACATCATTTGAATGCGAAGGGAAATCACCTATCCAAACATTGAACAGACACAACGTCGCATAATCTCGTTGATATTACTGAAAGTGGCATTACAACCTGGCAACGGCGAAACCTGGATTTTATCCCTAACAATTTTCAGTGTTCCTTCACTTTAAGGACCCTTTGTCGAATTTTCTGCTTTCTCGACCCTATCCGTAATTGCTCCACTTTCATCTGCAATGTTTGTGCAGCAAATTTCATTACTGCATGTCAAAACACAAACCAACCTTTTGTTCGTAATCTGTTTTCTCCGATAAGGAACAAAATCGTAGGTAATGTATTTTGATCTTTAGTTCGTTTCTAAAAGCCTCTTTAATTTAATTTAGGCTTTCAAACAAAATACATCGTACGTTTGGCAATACGTAAATATTATTATATCGTATAATAATGTTACTAAACTCGCATTCAGTAATGTAAATAAATTAAGGATCAAGTAAAGATAAGCACCCTCCAACCTTTTTTAGTTAGCTTTAGAAGGCTAACTAACGAAAATATCACGACTTAACCTAACCAATCGTTAGGTCAACTGTACGCCTTTGACGATTGGTTAGGTTAGGTCGTGATATTTTCGTTAGTTAGCCTTATAAAGCTAACTAAAAAAGGTTGGGGGTGCTTATCTTTACTTGATCCTAAATTAAAAAGTAAAAATCATTACCACTTAGTCTAATTAGCAATTGCGTGTTTTGCTTTAAAACTAATGTAATATTGTGATAATTGTAGTATTGTAACATTTATTGTTACCAATAAAGATTGATCGATTACTCAAAAATAAAACCTTTTACATTTAGAACTAATAACTTCTTTTTTAGGGCGAATTGTAAGGGTAGTTTTTCCTTCTTTTGGGTATCAAAGTTTTTTTTTGAGTGATTTGAGACAATAGAAGATAATATTTCTGTGTATAGAAAGTCGGGGGAAGTCTTTGTCTTTATTTTCTGTGATTGACTACGTAACCTTGGTATTCACTGCTTTCAAAGAACGAGAAAATGTAACCATAATTAGTGAGAAGGGCCAGAAACTGGTACAAAGTTCAAGCCAGACTAATACAGGTCATTGGGCACACTCCTCATTAGTTGGCCTGAACGCTTTGAAAACTTCTGGTTCTCCGCAGTCGTTATCATGACACAATTATAAGAAAATACAAAGGTTATTTTCATTTATGTTCATTAGCGTTTAGAAAAAATGAAGCGGACATTAAAAGATTCCAGTTAGAAAAATTTCTACTCAAAACGTTACACGAAAACAGTCGTCAGTTCACAAAAAAAAAACCAAAGGAAAACCATGCTTATTACAACTTTTAGAGAAAGTAATGGTGCTTATAACAACATACCCCTCGTTCCCACAAAATGTTTTTTTATACCCCGACTATTATAGGCATCAACAGATTCAAATTATAAACAAATATCCGACTTAGAGCGATGTACTAAAAATTGGGCTTCGTTTAAAAAAAGTTTTATAAATACAAGAGTCATCAAAACTTTTAAATGAGGTAAAAGTGCGTATATCATAACGCATCTCTTTCCTACAAAAACGTTCTTTATACCCTAGATTTGGGCATCAAAAGAACCAGATTTAAAACAAATATGTTTCTAAAAGCGATGTACTGTACTAATAGGAGGGGGCATTGATTCACAAAAACCAAAAGCCTCAATGAACACCACGATCATCACAACCTTTAGAAGAAGTAATATTGGTTATAATAATGACGTCTTTAGTTCTTGCAAAAATGTTCCTAATACCAAAAATATAGGAAGATACAATTCAAATTAAAAAAAAATATATATATATATATATATATATATATATATATATATATGGGAATGAACTCAGAATGGTTCCCTGAGTTTTTTATGATATACACAGTAGGGTGGAGCGAAAAATACTTTTTTTCTAGTATGAAGTTCTAATAGTGATTAAAAGTTGCATTTAGTGGACGAAATATGCCTGCCAAAATATGAGTTCATTTGTTTAACATTTTCAGCTGCCACCAGGGGGCTAAAGTTAACACAATTTTGTGTAAAAAGGAAAAAAATGCTTCTATTTTAGGTTTGTCAAACTATTATAAAATTTATCCTAGAATTATCTAATAGTTTGATTAAGATTCCTAAATGATAGGAATTCGTTTTGTAAAAATGCCTTTTCATATGCTTAATATCTTCAGCTGCCACATGAGAGCTGAAGTTAACACAATTTAGAGTAACTGAGTCATGTTGAGACTACACTAAATGTTGTGGGGAGGGTTTGGGGAGGGTTGTGGGGGGGAGGTTTTGGTGTGAAGGAATTTCTTTCTGTGAGTCATTAGAACAGTGTGTTAACACTTGTCTTCTTAGGTAGTAGGCCTAGTCGCTCAGTTGATCGGAGAGTTTTTTAATATGATCGGAATATTATAAAACTTTATTTTAAAGTGATTTATATAGAGATAATATTTATTTTATTATAAAATGCTTGTTATAATGTATTATATAATTTTAGTTTATTTATATAATATATTATATATTTATATAATATATTATATATTTATATAATATATTATATATACTTATAAAATATATTATATATATTAATTATATAATGTTTTGATGTTACAGGATATTTTGTGATTGTGAATTTTTCTTAAAAATATTATGGCATCAAATACTAAATATAAACATTTCACTAGAGAACATATGAAGTGTGCTATATTTGAAGTACCTTGTGAGATGAGTGATATGCAACTACCAACTTATAACTGCATTATGAAAGATTACCTGTTCACAAAACATTTAGTGAAGGAGCAGATGAATAACAAGGAGCCTTCATTTTCTGAAATAGCAGAGGCAGTTTCCAAAAGGTAGAAAATATTTGGAAGAAGGCCTCTTTGCCAATAGTTTCACATACACGCGTTTTACAGATGATGCGAGTGTACCATGATAAATACAGGTCCTTATTAAAGCCATACAAGTCACGCAAGGAGCAGCCTAAGTACAAAAATCAGCTTGAAGAATTTGAAAACTCTTCAAAATGCACTTTGTTTGACATCTGCACCTGCAAATGTAAGGAGTTTAGGAGATGCTCATGTGAAAAGAGTAAGAAAGTCCCTCCAAAAGAGCAGGATTTTTTAAATGACCAACGAACACGCAGAATAATGGTGATAGGAAGCATTGACATAGCACACACAAGACGATTACAAGCAAGAGAACATCGAAAGGAAATGGAAAAAGCACGTCTGGAATCCTCACAAACAACTAGTGCTGCTATAACCAATACGTCCAACTTACAAATCGAAACAGAGACAAGTGAACTTCAACAACTAGAAGAGATATCTGAAGATAATGAGGAAGATACAACCTCGACTCAATATGTAATATCAGAACAACAGATGCGTGAGCCACTGCCTTCATTAGCAATTACTTGTGATAGATTTAAAATGTCGGACAGAGCTGGGGCTGCTATTGCTTCTGCAGTATTGGCAGATCTTAAAATTGTTACTCCCGAAGACAAAGGGAATATTATAGACAGAAGTAAGCTAAGACGTGAAAGACAAAAACAGAGAAAGTAACTACAACAGATAGGAGAGCCAAAAACCATGCGGGGATTATACTTTGATGGCAGAAAGGATAAAACAATGATTCAAGTCCAGGAGAGTGATGGCTCTAACCACCAAAGAACCAAACGCGAAGAGCATATCAGCATAATATCTGAACCACACTCTCTGTACTTTGCACATGTGACACCTTCCAGTGGCAAAGCTAAATACATTTGCACAGCGCTAGTGAATTGCTTGAAAGAAAGGAATGTTGATATAGGGAACATCGTTGCAGTTGGCTGTGATTCGACAGTGGTTAACACTGGTAGTATTGGAGGCACAATAAGATTACTGGAAGAAGCCTTTAATAAGCCATTGCAGTGGCTGATATGCCTTTTACACCTTAATGAACTTCCATTGCGCCATCTGTTTCATCACTTGGATGGTACCACTACTGGACCAAGAGCATTTTCAGGAGAAATTGGCCGAGCACTTTCAGACTGTGAAAAGCTTCCCATAGTTAACTTCAAACCCATTGAAATTCAAGAGGGCATGTGTGAAGTTGATATAGATGACATAAGTACTGACCAGAAATACCTTCTTGAAATTCACAAGGCTATATCAAGTGGAACATTCTCAAAGAGTCTTAGTCATAAGAGTCCAGGCAATATATCACATTCAAGGTGGCTCACCACAGCAAACAGGACTCTGCGGTTATATGCAAGCACAGAGAATCCTTCAGGCAATTTACAAGAATTAGCTACTTTCATTGTTAGGGTATACGCACCAATGTGGTTTCAGATAAAGCGTAAACCATTATGCCAATATGGTGCTAAACATATGTGGCATATGATTGCAAGAAGCCGGTATCTCCGTGAAGAGCTTAGGAGAGTACATGACTCAGTCATTCAGCGAAATGCATATTACGCAAATCAAGAAAAACATTCTCATTGCAATGATAGCTGATGAAAGGGAGCATGTGCGTCAGTTGGGATTTAGGCGTATCATAAAAGCAAAGGCATGCATTCAAGAAACAGATGTTATCAGGTATTTTAAGGTGCCAGAAATAAATTTTTATGCCAAAGACTATACAGATCTCATTATGTGGCAAGATTTTCAGATAGCAGAACCACCGATAACCAAAGGAGTTTCTCTTGATGATATTGAATCATGCATCAAACATGGTACTACTCTTCATTCAGAATTACTTCAGTTTCCATGTCATACACAAGCCGTAGAGAGATGCGTCAAGCTCGTTACAGACGCTGCTGGATCAGTCTGCGGACCTACAAACAGAGACGGTTGGATTCGTGCTACATTAGAATCAAGGAAAAAACAGCAAAATTTGACACAAAAGCAAATTACTAAATAGTCTTCAGCAAGAACCCTTTCTAGAGGGAGGTTGGTTGGGGAAAGGGTGGTAACTCCGCTAAGGCACGAAATAACGTTTCTTAACTGTCTCAAGCCAGTATAAAGGAGGAGAGACATCCTAATTTATTATTGTTCCCTTTTTTCAAGTAAATACAGAATCATACTTAATTGTCATTTTTAAGTTAACTTCAGCCCTCTTGTGGCAGCTGAAGATATTAAGCATATGAAAAGGCATTTTTATAAAACGAATTCTTATCATTTAAGAATCTTAATCAATCTATTAGATAATTCTAAGATAAAATTTTATAATAGTTTGATAAACCTAAAATAGAAGCATTTTTTTTTTTTTACCCAAAATTGTGTTAACTTAGCCCCCTGGTGGCAGCTGAAAATATTAAACAAATGAACTCATATTTTGGCAGGTATATATCGTCCACTAAATGCAACTTTTAATCACTATTAGAACTTCATACTAGAAAAAAAGTATTTTTCGCTCCACCCTAATACACAGACCGTGCATGGAACACGGAACTCTTCTGGGAATAATTAAATCCACTATAGTCCGAATAAGTAATGGTAAATGACAAATACCATAGTTTTTCTTTTTCATGATGCAAGCCCGACGTCACACAGTGACGTGCACAGACTTTCAGAAGGGCAGGGGCTCACTTGAAAAAAGGGCACTCCACTAACATTTTTAAAAATGAAATCCGCAATGCCATATAGGCTATATATATGTATACACACAAAGAAAAATTTTAAAATTGTATGTGGTAAATATTCTTAAATTCCATTAAATTCAATGCATTATTTTTGTATATAAAGCTGATTAAAGAAAATAAATCTACCGTAATTGTCGTCCTTGCGGAAAAATTGCATCGTTTTATAATAAATAATCTAGGTATTTTTATTAACTTTTAATGAAAATTGTATTGTTTTTAAAAATCAATTTCATATTAAAAATGAAAAGGTTATGATATGTTGTTTAATAAATCATTTATTAATTTAATGAAATTCATGCCAGTACTAAAACCCAAAATCCATCGTTTGACACACTGGTGTACTGATGGGCCTAGCCTAGTAGGCCTAAGACTAAGTAGGGGACGTGGACGTTTTTACCAACTTTACGAGTAATGTCATACAATATTTTTTGGAGTAATGTCACACTGCTTTGGATTCCAACTTACCATAATTATCAGTGAAAATCACTAGTTAGCTTAGGTTAAGGTAAAATAAACAAACAGTAAACAATACACCCACATACCCGAGAGACGCAATCAACAGTGAACAGCTGCAGTCAGTGTTACCACTAGGGACGCCCTCCCTGATTGACAAAATAATAGTAACGGTATGTTAAGTTTATTATTCTAATAAAAAAATCATAGATCAAAGTAATTCCAGTTTTGAAAATCTGTTGAAGTAGCAGTAACTAAATACAAATATAACTAATTAATTCAAATTTATGTCGAATCAATATATTTATGAATTTTGACTAAAAGGGCACTTTTGATATGAAGAAGAAAAAGGGCAGGGGCTCAAGCACCCAAGCCCCCCCCCTGTGCACGTGCCTGCCGACGTGGGCAACGGGTCTCTCGCAAAGAGGTCCCATAAATGTAGCTTCCCTCACCAGCTATCTGCAAAGCAGACAGGATCCAGCTTTGGGACATGGATCTAGGGTTGAATTTTCTGCTTTCTCGACCCTATCCGTAATTGCTCCACTTTCATCTGCAATGTTTGTGCAGCAAATTTCATTACTGTATGTCAAAACACAAACCAACCTTTTTTGTTCGTAATCTGTTTTCTCCGATAAGGAACAAAATCGTAGGTAATGTATTTTGATCTTTAGTTCGTTTCTAAAAGCCTCTTTAATCTAATTTAGGCTTTCAAACAAAATACATCGTACGTTTGGCAACACGTAAATATTATTATATCGTATAATAATGTTACTAAACTCACATTCAGTAATGTAAACAAATTAAAAAGTGAAAATCATTACCAATAAGTCTAATTAGCAATTGCGTGTTTTGCATTAAAACTAATGTAATATTGTGATAATTGTAGTATTGTAACATTTATTGTTACCAATAAAGATTGATCGGTGCTGGTTAAGTATGCGGTCTACCATCTGAGTTCTGGTTAAGTGTGCGGTCTACCATCTGAGTTCTCGTTAAGTGTGCGGTCTACATCATCTTAAATTACACTTTTATAAATGTATTTAAGGAAAGGAATTAAAATATAAGAAATTTAGTTCAAGAAATATATTTAATTACAAAATTTTTTATTAAAAGTCTTTCGCGAGCATGTTCTATTGAGAGCGGGGGTGCAAGCAAACAGTTTTTAACAGATGGCTGAAATAAACGGTGCTGGTTAAGTATGCGGTCTACCATCTGAGTTTTGACAGAATATTTTCGTTAAAACTAACGAAAATATCACGACTTAACCTAACCAATTATCAAGGGCGTACAGTTGATCTATTAGTAAATAGTAAATACTATTCCAGAAACAAACAATGTTATAATTAATAATAGATCAACTGTACGCCCTTGATAATTGGTTAGGTTAAGTCGTGATATTTTCGTTAGTTTATATTCTGTCAAAACTCAGATGGTAGACCGCATACTTAACCAGCACCAAATAAACTAAGATATATTAAAGTTTATCGTAGCCTTCACGGTTGCCTTTTTGGTAGGTTGGTTGGTCGCAGCTTAATTGTGGTAGACTGCTCGAAGCTAGGTAGACCGCACACTTAACCAGCACCGATTGATCGATTACTCAAAAATAAAACCTTTTACATTTAGAACTAATAACTTCTTTTTTAGGGTGAATTGTAAGGTAGTTTTTCCTTCTTTTGGGTATCAAAGTTATTTTTTGAGTGATTTGAGACAATAGAAGATAATATTTCTGTGTATAGAAAGTCGGGGGAAGTCTTTGTCTTTATTTTCTGTGATTGACTACGTAACCTTGGTATTCACTACTTTCAAAGAACGAGAAAATGTAACTTATTTTTTATACCATGATCAGTGAGAAGGGACAGAAACTGGTACAAAGTTCAAGCCAGACTAATACAGGTCACTGGGCACACTCCTCATTAGTTGGCCTGAACGCTTTGAAAACTTCTGGTTCTCCGCAGTCGTTATCATGACACAATTATAAGAAAATACAAAGGTTATTTTCATTTATGTTCATTAGCGTTTAGAAAAAATGAAGCGGACATTAAAAGATTCCAGTTAGAAAAATTTCTACTCAAAACGTTACACGAAAACAGTCGTCAGTTCACAAAAAAAAAACAAAGGAAAACCACGCTTATTACAACTTTTAGAGAAAGTAATGGTGCTTATAACAACATACCCCTCGTTCCCGAAAAATGTTTTTTTATACCCCGACTATTATAGGCATCAACAGATTCAAATTATAAAAAAATATGGTGCTCGTTAAGTGTGCGGTCTACCTAGCTTTTAGTTAGCCTTATAAGGCTAACTAACGAAAATATCACGACTTAACCTAACCAATCGTTAGGTCAACTGTACGCCCTTGACGATTGGTTAGGTTAAGTCGTGATAGTTTCATTAGTTAGCCTTATAAGGCTAACTAAAAGCTAGGTAGACCGCACACTTAACCAGCACCAAAAATATCCGACTTAGAGCGATGTACTAAAAATTGGGCTTCGTTTAAAAAAAAAGTTTTATAAATACAATGGTCATCAAAACTTTTAAATGAGGTAAAAGTGATATATCATAACGCATCTCTTTCTTACAAAAACGTTCTTTATACCCTAAATTTGGGCATCAAAAGAACCAGATTCAAAACAAATATGTTTCTAAAAGCGATGTACTCTACTAATAAGAGAGGGCATTGATTCACAAAAACCAAAAGCCTCAATGAACACCACGATCATCACAACCTTTAGAAGAAGTAATATTGGTTATAATAATGACGTCTTTAGTTCTTGCAAAAATGTTCCTAATACCAAAAATATGGAAGATACAATTCAAATTAAAAATATATATATATATATATATATATATATATATGGGAATGAACTCAGAATGGTTCCCTGAGTTTTTTATGATATACACAGACCGTGCATGAACACGGAACTCTTCTGGGAATAATTAAATCCACTATAGTCCGAATAAGTAATGGTAAATGACAAATACCATAGTTTTTCTTTTTCATGATGCAAGCCCGACGTCACACAGTGACGTGCACAGACTTTCAGAAGGGCAGGGGCTCACTTGAAAAAAGGGCACTCCACTAACATTTTTTAAAAATGAAATCCGCAATGCCATATAGGCTATATATATGTTACACACAAAGAAAAATTTTAAAATTGTATGTGGTAAATATTCTTAAATTCCATTAAATTCAATGCATTATTTTTGTATATAAAGCTGATTAAAGAAATAAATCTACCGTAATTGTCGTCCTTGCGGAAAAATTGCATCGTTTTATAATAAATAATCTAGGTATTTTTATTAACTTTTAATGAAATTGTATTTGTTTTTAAAAATCAATTTCATATTAAAAATGAAAAGGTTATGATATGTTGTTTAATAAATCATTTATTATTTAATGAAATTCATGCCAGTACTAAAACCCAAAATCCATCGTTTGACACACTGGTGTACTGATGGGCCTAGCCTAGTAGGCCTAAGACTAAGTAGGGGACGTGGACGTTTTTACCAACTTTACGAGTAATGTCATACAATATTTTTTGGAGTAATGTCACACTGCTTTGGATTCCAACTTACCATAATTATCAGTGAGAAATCACTAGTTAGCTTAGGTTAAGGTAAAATAAACAAACAGTAAACAATACACCCACATACCCGAGAGACGCAATCACAGTGAACAGCTGCAGTCAGTGTTACCACTAGGGACGCCCTCCCTGATTGACAAATAATAGTAACGGTATGTTAAGTTTATTATTCTAATAAAAAAATCATAGATCAAAGTAATTCCAGTTTTGAAAATCTGTTGAAGTAGCAGTAACTAAATACAAATATAACTAATTAATTCAAATTTATGTCGAATCAATATATTTATGAATTTTGACTAAAAGGGCACTTTTGATATGAAGAAGAAAAAGGGCAGGGGCTCAAGCACCCCAAGCCCCCCCCCTGTGCACGTGCCTGCCGACGTGGGCAACGGGTCTCTCGCAAAGAGGTCCCATAAATGTAGCTTCCCTCACCAGCTATCTGCAAAGCAGACAGGATCCAGCTTTGGGACATGGATCTAGGGTTGAATTTTCTGCTTTCTCGACCCTATCCGTAATTGCTCCACTTTCATCTGCAATGTTTGTGCAGCAAATTTCATTACTGTATGTCAAAACACAAACCAACCTTTTTTGTTCGTAATCTGTTTTCTCCGATAAGAACAAAATCGTAGGTAATGTATTTTGATCTTTAGTTCGTTTCTAAAAGCCTCTTTAATCTAATTTAGGCTTTCAAACAAAATACATCGTACGTTTGGCAACACGTAAATATTATTATATCGTATAATAATGTTACTAAACTCACATTCAGTAATGTAAACAAATTAAAAAGTGAAAATCATTACCAATAAGTCTAATTAGCAATTGCGTGTTTTGCATTAAAACTAATGTAATATTGTGATAATTGTAGTATTGTAACATTTATTGTTACCAATAAAGATTGATCGGTGCTGGTTAAGTATGCGGTCTACCATCTGAGTTCTGGTTAAGTGTGCGGTCTACCATCTGAGTTCTCGTTAAGTGTGCGGTACATCATCTTAAATTACACTTTTATAAATGTATTTAAGGAAAGGAATTAAAATATAAGAAATTTAGTTCAAGAAATATATTTAATTACAAAATTTTATTTATTAAAAGTCTTTCGCGAGCATGTTCTATTGAGAGCGGGGGTGCAAGCAAACAGTTTTTAACAGATGGCTGAAATAAACGGTGCTGGTTAAGTATGCGGTCTACCATCTGAGTTTTGACAGAATATTTTCGTTAAAACTAACGAAAATATCACGACTTAACCTAACCAATTATCAAGGGCGTACAGTTGATCTATTAGTAAATAGTAAATACTATTCCAGAAACAAACAATGTTATAATTAATAATAGATCAACTGTACGCCCTTGATAATTGGTTAGGTTAAGTCGTGATATTTTCGTTAGTTTATATTCTGTCAAAACTCAGATGGTAGACCGCATACTTAACCAGCACCAAATAAACTAAGATATATTAAAGTTTATCGTAGCCTTCACGGTTGCCTTTTTGGTAGGTTGGTTGGTCGCAGCTTAATTGTGGTAGACTGCTCGAAGCTAGGTAGACCGCACACTTAACCAGCACCGATTGATCGATTACTCAAAAATAAAACCTTTTACATTTAGAACTAATAACTTCTTTTTTAGGGTGAATTGTAAGGTAGTTTTTCCTTCTTTTGGGTATCAAAGTTATTTTTTGAGTGATTTGAGACAATAGAAGATAATATTTCTGTGTATAGAAAGTCGGGGAAGTCTTTGTCTTTATTTTCTGTGATTGACTACGTAACCTTGGTATTCACTACTTTCAAAGAACGAGAAAATGTAACTTATTTTTTATACCATGATCAGTGAGAAGGGACAGAAACTGGTACAAAGTTCAAGCCAGACTAATACAGGTCACTGGGCACACTCCTCATTAGTTGGCCTGAACGCTTTGAAAACTTCTGGTTCTCCGCAGTCGTTATCATGACACAATTATAAGAAAATACAAAGGTTATTTTCATTTATGTTCATTAGCGTTTAGAAAAAATGAAGCGGACATTAAAAGATTCCAGTTAGAAAAATTTCTACTCAAAACGTTACACGAAAACAGTCGTCAGTTCACAAAAAAAAACAAAGGAAAACCACGCTTATTACAACTTTTAGAGAAAGTAATGGTGCTTATAACAACATCCCCTCGTTCCGAAAAATGTTTTTTTATACCCCGACTATTATAGGCATCAACAGATTCAAATTATAAAAAATATGGTGCTCGTTAAGTGTGCGGTCTACCTAGCTTTTAGTTAGCCTTATAAGGCTAACTAACGAAAATATCACGACTTAACCTAACCAATCGTTAGGTCAACTGTACGCCCTTGACGATTGGTTAGGTTAAGTCGTGATAGTTTCATTAGTTAGCCTTATAAGGCTAACTAAAAGCTAGGTAGACCGCACACTTAACCAGCACCAAAAATATCCGACTTAGAGCGATGTACTAAAAATTGGGCTTCGTTTAAAAAAAAAGTTTTATAAATACAATGGTCATCAAAACTTTTAAATGAGGTAAAAGTGATATATCATAACGCATCTCTTTCTTACAAAAACGTTCTTTATACCCTAAATTTGGGCATCAAAAGAACCAGATTCAAAACAAATATGTTTCTAAAAGCGATGTACTCTACTAATAAGAGAGGGCATTGATTCACAAAAACCAAAAGCCTCAATGAACACCACGATCATCACAACCTTTAGAAGAAGTAATATTGGTTATAATAATGACGTCTTTAGTTCTTGCAAAAATGTTCCTAATACCAAAAATATAGGAAGACACAATTCAAATTAAAAAAAATATATATATATATCTATATATATATAGTCTATAATTTTTTTTTCAACTAAAGCAGAATACAAAAAAATTGAGCAGCAAGTAACCCCCCCCTCTCCGCAAAAAAAAACTCAATGAACACCATTAATAATTACAACTTTTACAGGGAAAGATCGTGTGTGTATAACGACATACCCGTCGTTCCTACAAAAGTAACCCTTATACCCCAAAATTCAGAGCTGGGCACTTGCGGTTTTTTTTGCGGTACTGCGGTACTGCGGTACCACCGCACTACCGAACCGGGACCGCATAACGCAGTACCGCAAAGGATCGCTGAAAGCACAGCCTGTACTTTCAGCGATCCTTTGCGGTACTGCGTTATGCGGTCCCGGTTCGGTAGTGCGGTGGTACCGCAGTACCGCAGTACCACAAAAAAAACCCGCAAGTGCCCAGCTTTGCGGGCCCAAATATAGGTATCAACAGATTGAAATAAAAAAAAACCCTAGAAGTAATGAATTAAAAAATGGGCATCAGTTCACAAGCAAACAAAATCCTGTGAACATTACGATAATCACACCTTTTAAAGGTGATAAAAGTGCCTATAATTACATAACCCTCAATTTTGCAAAATTGTTCTTCATACCCAAAATATAGGCATCAACATATTTCACTAAATTTGATATACTAAGAAACGGGCATGAATTAAAAAAAAAAAAAAAAAAACCTTTTACAGAGGGTAATGATGCGTATGATAACATACCCCTGATTCCTGCAAAAATAAAATTTCTTATACCCCAAATATAGACATCAACAAATTGAAATTCAAAATAATGTTTCAGTAAAAGTAATGTGCTGAAAAACGTGTATCCATTCATATAAAAAAACCTTACTGAACACCACACAATCATCACAACTGTAAAAGAGAAAGATGGTACGTATAAATGACATATTTTTTCCTGTTTGCAAAAAATATCCTTATACCCCAAATATAGGCATAAAAGACAGAACAAATATTTGACTAAAAGCGATATTTTGAGTATAAGAAACATACCCCAAAGTATGGGTATAAACAAATTCAAATTCAATAGAAATATTCAACTAAAAATAACGTACTAAAAAATGGGCATCACTTCACAAAAGAAAAATCCTCATTTAATGAACAAACAAAATAATCCCCTTTGTGGCAAAAAAATAACAATTTGTTTGTAATACACACACACACACCACACACACACACACACAAACACACACACACACACAACACACCACAAAGCATAACTATAGCAAGAAGCTCAGAATACGGTAAATCTAATATCGTGTTAGGATTTTCTTATAAACTGGATTGTTTCACAAAATAAAACATTCAAAATGTTGCATTCCCAATTACCTTTAAGGTAAACGAGAATTTTTCCTATAACCAATTCGTTGCGAACATCTATGATAAATTGAACACTTCCTGAGAGAATGGAAAGAGGGGAAAAAAGTTGTTCAAAAGAATTCTACCAAACTTCGAAAGTTTTATTTCAAGCTTCGAAGAAATAATATTAAAAATTTGATTTCAATCGAAATATTTTTACGAAATTAAAAAACAAAAACAAGAAAAGATAATAATTTTCGTTATTTTAGTTTTTAAAAAATATTATTATTTTTGTTTTAATCTTGTTTCAATTTAAAAATATATTTATAAACTCAATTTATAAAAGAATTACGTAAATTGTGGGAAATTTTATCAATATTTTTTTAATTAATATAAGATATATATATATATATATATATATATTATATATATATATATGCACTAAAATCACAAAATAACACGTGACCTTATTAATAAGCAAACAACCACAAGGAAAAGGAAACACAAAGTCCGAGCGCTTTCGTGATATATTCGTGATATATTTTCTGTTCCTCCTTGATAATGTGAATATATCACGAAAGCGCTCGGACTTTGTGTTTCCTTTTTCTTGTGGTTGTTTGCTTATATATATATATATATATATATATTCTATATATATATATAGGGTGTTCCATAAGTCTGGTCTCATTGGAAAATACAAATGTTCAAATTGATGTCTTGTTTTGGGACATTTTTTAAAATTTGTTGCAGGTAGGAAGGAAGTTGCAGGAAGTGAGTTACACGCTTGAGGAAAAGGCCTCCGCCTTTTCCTTAGAAGTGTAACTCACTGCCATATTAGCTAGTGCGTCTTATTCTACCTTCAACAAAAAAAAAAGGTCCCAAAACAAGACATCAATTTGAACATTTGCTTTAGTTCTAATGTATTACTTTGGTATGAGACCGGACTTATGGGACACCCTGTATATATATATATATATATATTCTTTCGTGTAAAATATGAAATAAATTTGAAAATTGATTCATTAATTAAAAGATAATTGTATTAATTAAGAATCCGATCAAAGAAACACAAAATAAAAAATTGTGGAACTACTTCCCGCAGCGCGTCAGCCGTCCTAATTCCTCCGCAACATCGTGTCTCAGCACGAATAAACTTGTTTTGAACACGCCTCTGCGAGTGACGACACACACGCAAGCAATTAGCGGAGGAGCCCTCAAAGAGGATACCAGATAAAGCTCTTTTCTCTAGGGACACGGGAAGTCAGATAGACCAAAGTGGTAGTAATTTAGTGCTATTGTTGGTGTTACACGGTTTTGTTTTGTTTTTAAATGAGATTTCGTTTCATTCGCCCATCCTTGTTCTCTAATACTAGCGAAAGAGAGAGAGAGAGAGAGAGAGAAGAGAGAGAGAAGAGAGAGAGAGAGAAGAACCAGAACGTGTATCAGCCGTACATAATGGAAAGGGGAACGTAACACGCTTCTAAATATATTCATTTAATAATTTGTTATTATTATTTATTGACTTTCATTATCAAATCAAAAAATAAAAAATAACAAAACCAAAGGTGTCTATTTACTTCTGTCAAGCCTCTGTATTATATTTAGATCAGTCTTTATTCGCAATCCAAATTAATTTCACTAGACCTCCATCCGCTATGTCTCCAATCCATTCACGGGAGAAATTGCGAAGCCAGAGACAGATGAAATAATTTCAAACAAAGGCAAAAAATCTATTGGTCGTTGGAGACGAGAAAATGAGAAACACAAATAGATAATTATATACGTACAGTATATAGCCGTTTCTCATACATGATTTGTTAGATGATGGAAATGTCGTACTTAGCTCTCCTAATCTCTTACGCTCCTTTCATCCAATTTGAATCTTGTTCATGAATTTTGAAGCAGATGTTGTAAAGTTTTTCAAAATTAGAAGAAAAAAAAAAGGATTATAATGAAGGTGTGTTTGCATATTTAGATATATTACAATTTGCAGTTAAAGCTATGATCAAATATAGCCTTCATTTTACTTGTTTTAGGAAAGAAAGAAGCCTGAAATACACGCATTCGCAGGATATTAGACCGAGGTTCCTTTTATGATCTTCATGTTTGTGTGTGTGTGTGTGTGTGTGTCCTTACGTTATTTTCTGTCTACCTCACACAAGAGATATCAGATATTTAGAAAAATTACTTTTCAGGATAAAAATTGGACATTTTTTTTCAAGCTATAACACTTAAATTTAGAAAATCACTTAATAGTTGGATAGTATTTTTACTATATTGCCACAGAATCCTCACATCTCATCCCATAGTGTCCAACAGGCTTGGGTTCAAGTACAAGTACTTGTACGTGGACTTAAGAACATAATTTCATGTACTTGTACTGGTACTTGGGATTTGAAAATTCAACGTACTTGTACTTAGTCCCATTGTACTTGAAATATCAAGTACATTTCAAGTACAATCAAGTACATATTTTCATGTACATTTCAAGCTGCCTACAATTAAATATATTGTGCATTTGATGAAAATATCAGACTAAAAGCACTAAAATGAATATTGTTTTTTTGTGTAGTTGTGAAGACCACAGTAATGTGTGAATTTTGAAGTGCTTTCTTTATTTTGAGCAACTTGTGTGGTTATATTACTATTTTGAGCAACCAGTGAAGTGCTTTCTTTATTTTGAACAATCAATGAAATTCTTTCTTTATTTTGAGCAACTTATGAAGTTATATTACTATTTTGAGCAACTTGTGAAGTCATATTAATATTTTGAGCCACTTGTGAAGTGCCTTCTTTATTTTGAGCAACTTAGAGAGCTGGAACTTGGAACACGTTACTTCAACTTGTTACGGGTCTGTAACATGTACTATAGCTATGTACTACGTAGGGATATGGCAAACATGGGTAATTTTGATAATTTATTCCCTATAAGCTGTAATAGCTAAAGCAAGAAGAGATCAGTATATCTTTGTGTAATCTTTCAAATACTGCATCTTGAAATAAAATTCAGAGTATGTAAAATTAATTCAAAGATATCCTTGTCAATTTCTATTCAATTAGAGTACTTGGACTTAGACTTAAGTACACTAGTATGTACTTGTACTTGAACTTGAGTACAGTGAGAAAAAGCTGTACTTGTACTTGGACTTGAATCTCTCTTTAGTACTTGTACTTGTCCTCAAGTACAGCCACCAGTACTTGAACCCATCACTGGTGTCCAAAGTATCTAAAAATATGGTACCATATTTAGGCCTATATCTAAGCTACATCTGATAATAAATATATTGCCTAAACCTACCTTTCAATAAATTCTATAAATAATTACATAGGTAATAAGTTACATAAACACTGTTGACCACTGGTACACTGTACAAATAAAGAGAAACTTTCCTAATATTTAGGTGGCATCTCATCTGGCACTAATTCTTATCAAAATAATACACTTGTAATAAAGTCAATTAAATTTGTTTTCAAGGAAAAAAGAAAAAATGGCTGACAAGTTTTTGCCACATCTCACTCAACAGTTTTCAGAAACATCAGGTGAAAAAATAAATATAAGATATAATATATATACCCAAGTCCCAAGTACCTGGCTTTCACCCAGGGGCCCCGGTTCGATTCCCAGCATGAAAAAAATTGTATGGTTCGGAATTTGGCTGAGATAGAATCCAAAATTGGAAGGCCATAAACTGATAAAATAGAAACTATATTGTTATCCACTTACTGTAAGAGAGGTTGAAAGAAACGTTTATTTATATATAAAAAAATTTAAGGATATATATATATATATATATATATATATATATTATATATATATATATATATACAGGGTGATCCACTTAAAACCGCACCCAAATTAAAAGTAGTGCGGTTCAGTATTACGGTTTAAAATGGATCACCCGGTATATGTATATATATTATAAAGATATTTATATTATATTTATACTGTATCTCCTATTTACTATTTACTTATTTGATTAGAAGTGTAATAATTTTTGTATGATATTAAAGAAATAAGTTCACCTAAATATTAGGAGAGCTTTTTTCTTTTAATTTATATATATACTGTACAGTATAGAGCCTATAGAGGAACAAACTCGACTGCTATAATGCTCCCTAGCACAGGGCTTCTCAAACTTTTTTCACTTGCGACCCCTTTGGATCAGACAAATTTTTTCGCGACCCTTCACTCAATGTCATAAAAGCAATAGGTATTAACACGGTATATTTATGAAAAAAATAATATTTTCAAATGTTTCTGCGACCCCCAATAATATTTACGCGACCCCTAGTTTGAGAAGCGTGGCCCTAGCATATAAAATAAATTATTTTAAGATCTACCTGCGTATAAATGCGACCTATAGATATATATTTATTTATTTACTTATTTATGAAAATAAAAATGAAAAATGAAAAAGACCCTGGATGTATCGAGTTACCTGTCGAATTGCTTAAAGAGGGTGGAGATGCCATGTTCACATTCCTAGAAAAGATGTTTAATACACCATGGTGTTCCGGTAAAGTACCAAAGGAATGGGGAAGGTCTTTAATATGTCTACTATTTAAGAAAGGAGACAGAATTGAATGTCAAAACTATAGAGGAATATCCCTGGTGTTAACTCGTGTAAGAAAGATGTACGCGAGAGTTGGGGAATATCACCTGAGGGAAAATGTGGAACAGTCACTTGGTGAATGGCAATAAGGATTCCGACCAGGCAGAGGACCATTGGATGTATTTACTTTAACTGTGAAGATTAAATGGAACAAGATATAAACAAAAGCATAAAGGAATACAGCGCAGAAGGAAAAGACTATCCCAAAGAAAGTAAAAATCTTACTTTACACATCCATTCTTAGACCTGTCTTAACGTATGGTTCGAAACATGGAAATTGACTACGAAGAGGTAGAGCTGTACACAGGCTGCGAAAATGAGGGTGTTGAGATTGATTTATGGAGTCACCCGCCTGGACAGGTTGTGGAATGAGTTCATACGGAGGGAAATGAGGGTGGAACCGGTGCTTAAGCATATTCAAAGAAGCCAGCTGCGATGGTATGGGTATCTAATGAGAATGAGAGATGATAGACCCCTGAAAATATACTACGAATGGAGACCGGAAGGTGGGAGACTGGTTGGCAGACCCAGGATGGGATGGGATAATAACATCAAGAAAGCTTTAGAGAAAAGAAGAACGACCTTGGAACAGATTGTGAAAGATCAACTTTTTCTCAACAGGGATGAGTGGCGATGTTTTTCTGGGCTCGGCAATTGACAGGCTATTGGCCTAACTGGAGGAGGGTGAGCATATATACATATATATATATATATACATGAAGTCGATCGCAAAACGTTTAAAAGAATCATAAAATTTGAGAAGTTCGTCCTGATGAGGTGTATTTAATACATTTTAGGTTAGGTTAGGTTAAGTTAACCACCTTTATTTAAAAGCGAAACTGTATAAACCTACATAAAGTCGAATTGGAATGAAATCGACAGACATATAAAGTTTAATGACAACTTCATGAAATTTCACTTTGTTTATGTAACCTCGTGTAATTTAATTACAGAGTTAAGCTTTCTCCAAGTCTTTTTCTTTCCCCCTCAATGTTTAATTGTGTTTTGTGACTCGGGACCATAACTATCCTTAACCTTCCTATGGGATATTTATTATGTATAAGTGACAAACCTCAGTGGGTTGTTAACCCATCCAACCACTATCTCAAGCCCTTCTGAGAAAAGGGCAGGAGAGTGAGTATAGTGATGTATATAGTAATGTATATAGTAATGTATATAGTTCAACCCATTTAAAGGTGGAGGGGGAGGGGAGACTTATTTTTCCTGGTTGCGGCGGCGTTACCAGCCGTCTCAATGACTCTTCTTAATTGAAGGGCGTTAAATGGATGAGGCAGTGGGTTTGTTAAAGTCAAAGAATTCGTATTATCTTACAATTTTTGGTTATTATTCGTTTTTTGACCCAGTCACACCCAGCTATAACAGCAATATATATTGAATAACCAATCAAAACTGAATAAGAAAATATATATATTATCTTGTGCAAATTTGTATAAAATGTGTTTTTTTATTAAAATATATTTCCTATTTTTGGTGTTTTTTCAATATATATATATCGACTATTTGGTGAATATTTCTTATTTTTGGTGATTCTGGCTACTTCTGCGTAATTCAATTTGTCTTGTTTTACAAATAAATCATTTTTAGCAATTGTTCGTCTGTTCAGTTTGGTTTTTTTGTGACTAGAAGTATGACGTGTCAGTTAAGCATATTTGATTTTGAAGACGTGATCCGCCATATTGCCCTCGATGAAGACGAGAGTTTAGACCTTTTTTTCAATCACAGAATAATTAAGACATCCGTGACCTGCCCTAAATGCAATAGTGCTTGTATTTTAAGAAAAGACCAGAAGGTCTTTAGGTGCCGTAAAAAAAATCCTAAAAATAAACGTGTGTCGTTTCAGTTTAAGGGCAGGCGAAATTTAGCGGACTACCCATGCAAGGTTGGCACATGTTATTACATTATCATTTGTATAATTTAGGTCTCGGGGGTACGGGGACGGAGCCCCCTTAAACATCACGCATCACAAATTGATCGGTCCTAATGTTTTGCGGACAGTTCAGTACGTGACACCGGTTAGGTCAACTGTACGCCCTTGATGATTGGTTAGCTTAAGTCATGATATTTTCGTTTAAATTCGTTAGTTTAAACGAAAATGACGAGTGCAAACTTTTCTGGTTAATTTTGAGGTGTTTTGTACGAAACTGCCATCCGTTTCCTGTGCAAATGCGTAGTTTTCAAGATGACGATATCTCGAAAACTACGCATTTGCACAGGAAACGGATGGCAGATTCGTGCAGAACACCTCAAAATTGACCAGAAACGTTTGCTCTCATTATAAAAAGAGACTGGGTCAAAAAACGAATAATATAATTACCCAATTTTTTTATTACCTTCAAGCATTTCTTTCGATAAAACTAATCCTATTTAGCATCCTCTCTCTCTCTCTCTCTCCTCTCTCTCTCTCTCTCTCTCTCTCTTTATTTTTTTTAGGGGGAGTAGACTAAGCCTTTCTAACGACCAATGATAATGATAAATCAAATTCTGGTAAAAGACCAATTAAATGGCCTTAATTATTATTATTATTATTATTATTATTTATTTACACTCGCTAGAAGCTCAAGCTTTCAGCCTATAGGAACGTCTCCAGTGAAGAGGGATAAGGATGTGAAGAGGGAAAGAAGGAAGTCAATTTATAAAAAAAAAGGGGACCGGAAGTGAAAAAAGAGGATTAGGAAAAGGGTGATAAAAGGAATTAAGGAAGACCGGAAATAGCAAAAAGAAAAAAAAAAAAAAGGCACGAGTGGTTTGGAAAAATACAAAATACACTTAAAAAAGAAAGTTATAACTTACATTCAACAGTTAAGTGTAATTTTACAAGTATAACTCAAATAGACTTTTAATAGCTTGAAACCCCCCTCAATTTTAATAATAATAATAATAATAATAATAATAATAATAATAAAGCTATTTTATTGTTCGCCTATAAAATATTTTTGGTTTAGCTCCCCATCAAAAATAAAAAAAATTGGGAAAAAAAAAATACAGGGCGACCATAAATTATCATCTTTTCAAATTCAATTCAGTTTCAGTTAAATTGGTAAAGATAATTTACGGGCACCCTGTATATCTGATGAATTTTTAGAAATCTCGAAAGAGACTCCATTTTGGAAGAAAGTTTTCGTTTTTAAAATTTATAAGAAAGATTATGTAAAGTTTTGCATTTAAATAGGCCCTTAACCAAGGACCCAAGTTTGAAGTTATTATCATATTTATTTTATATGTAGTAAATTTTATAGTATAATGCGAATGATAATAATGATGATGATGATAATAATGATGATAATGATGATAATAATAATGATAATAATGATGATAATGCTGATAATAATAATGAAATGATGATGATAATAATAATGATAATAATGATGATAATAATAATGATGATAATGATAATAATAATAATGATGATGATAATAATGTTTGGGTCGTTCAGCCAACCTCTTTCGTAAAGGTAAAGGTCACGTGATAGAGGGAATTTGCAGGTTTTACGTAGCATTCAAACTATTTATAAGGGTCACTACATTATCTAATTACGCAGGACGGTCCCCCATCCATCTACTAGTCAGACCCAATGTCGCTTAACCTCGCTGATCGACGGGAAGCGTTGTTGTGACGTGGAATGGCCGTACTTTAAAATATAATATGAAAGGTTTAATACATTGAGAAATACAAATTCGAGCTTTGAAATTGGCATGAACACACACACACACACACACACACACACACACACACACACACACGGAAGACTTTGTTTGTGTGTGTGTGTGTGTGTGTAAGTATAAGAGAGAGAGAGAGGGAGAGAGAGGGTAGCACCCGTACTAAAATTAATTCATCATGGTAGAAGGGACCTACAGCTTAACGTGGAATTCGAACCAGGTAAGGGTCGCTACATCATCTGAATTCCCATCCCCATTCCCGATCCGCAAATGAGAATGCATAAAGTGAGAAATCCAGATTTGAGAAAAGATTTTTTGATTTTAGAAAGAATATCATTCTCATTCATGTTTGCGGTAAAGGTGCCAAATGAGAACGAATAATATTTACTAACCTACCTAACTAAACCTAACCTAACCTGTATTAAAATGAGAAAGCTTTGGATGAGAATGAGAATGACATTAAATAGGATAGATCAATTTGAGAATTTCCTCCTTTGAAATTCTAATTCACGGACTTTTCGCTTTTGGTCGAGGAATGACCGTTGAATGATGATACGAACGCGGAGGATGGTCCCCATCCAAACACTTAAACGATCCAACGGCGCTTAATTTCGCAATAGATAAAAGATAGATTTTAGATTTTAATTAGATGAAATACGAATAACAAAGGAATGTCGAACATGAATTAATAATAAAAGGTTCTAATCCCGAAGAAATCCCACAATGAACCGCGTTCATTCTTCCATTCTTCCATTCCTCCACTCTTCCATTCCTCCACTCTTCTATTTCTCCATTCTTCCATTCTTCCACTCTTTCATTCTTCCATTCTGTCCACTCTTCCATTCTTCCACTCTTCCACTCTTCCATTCTTCCACTCTTCCATTCTTCCCCTCTGTCCACTCTTCCATTCTGTCCACTCTTCCACTCTTCCATTCTTCCATTCTTCCACTCTTTCATTCTTCCATTCTGTCCATTCTTCCACTCTTCCATTCTGTCCATTCTTCCACTCTTCCATTCTTCCATTCTGTCCATTCTGTCCATTCTTCCATTCTCCCATTCTTCCATTCCTCTCTTCCTCTCTTCTTCTTCAGTCTTAAAAGTTGAATATAAATAAAAGTAAAATATTCCAAAGAGACTTTTTGTGTACAGTTTGAAAAGGAAGAAAATATCCTCGAATTGGTGGTCATGATACATTTTACGATCTGAAGATTTTTATTTAAAATTCCACCAAACAAAGATACGTTCATAAATGTTCATAAAACCTATAAAGGACCATTGTTTTGGAAAGAATTTTATTTGTGTAGATACAGAGAGTTCACAAAAGTAAATAGACAACTTCGTTTTTTGTTCCATAATTTTTAATTTGTTGATGAAAGTCAGTGAATGATAATAGATTTATTGCATCACTATATTTAGAAGCGTGTTGCTTTCCCCCTTCAAATTATGTAAAGGTGACACACGTTCTGGCAATCCATCGATGAGGGTTGCCATTTGTTCTTGAGGATAATCATCGTGGTGTCTATTTATTTTTGTCACTCCTCTGCAGAGTTCCGCAGGAATAGAATGAGCGCATAAAAAATACTGGAACATAATATTTGTTCAAGGACGTTTGAATTCTAGAAAATATTTATCCATCCTTGAGAATAATCTTGTACCATTCTTCCATCAAGGAAAGCTTCTGTCTGATAAGAGACTGTGCAATTTAGGGTGGAGCGAAAAATACTTTGTTTCTAGTATGAAGTTCTAATAGTGATTAAAAGTTGCAATTAGTGGACGATATATACCTGCCAAAATATGAGTTCATTTGTTTAATATTTTCAGCTGCCACCAGGGGGCTAAAATTAACACAATTTTGGGTAAAAAGGAAAAAAATGCTTCTACTTTAGGTTTATCAAACTATTATAAAGTTTTATCTTGGAATTATCTAATAGTTTGATTAAGATTCGTAAATGATAAGAATTCGTTTTGTAAAAATGCCTTTTCATATGCTTAATATCTTCAGCTGCCACAAGAGGGCTGAAGTTAACTTAAAAATGACAATTAAGTATGATTCTGTATTTACTTGAAAAAGGGAACAGTAATAAATTAGGATGTCTCTCCTCCTTTATACTGGCTTGAGACAGTTAAGAAACGTTATTTCGTGCCTTAGCGGAGTTACCACCCTTTCCCCAACCAACCTCCCTCTAGAAAGGGTTCTTGCTGAAGACTATTTAGTAATTTGCTTTTGTGTCAAATTTTGGCTGTTTTTTCCTTGATTCTAATGTAGCACGAATCCAACCGTCTCTGTTTGTAGGTCCGCAGACTGATCCAGCAGCGTCTGTAACGAGCTTGACGCATCTCTCTACGGCTTGTGTATGACATGGAAACTAAAATAATTCTGAATGAAGAGTAGTACCATGTTTGATGCATGATTCAATATCATCAAGAGAAACTCCTTTCGTTATCGGTGGTTCTGCTATCTGAAAATCTTGCCACATAATGAGATCTGTATAGTCTTTGGCATAAAAATTCATTTCTGGCACCTTAAAATACCTGATAACATCTGTTTCTTGAATGCATGCCCTTGCTTTTATGATACGCCTAAATCCCAACTGACGCATATGCTCCCTTTCATCAGCTATCATTGCAATGAGAATGTTTTCTTGATTTGCGTAATATGCATTTCGCTGAATGACTGAGTCATGTACTCTCCTAAGCTCTTCACGGAGATACCGGCTTCTTGCAATCATATGCCACATATGTTTAGCACCATATTGGCATAATGGTTTACGCTTTATCTGAAACCACATTGGTGCGTATACCCTAACAATGAAAGTAGCTAATTCTTGTAAATTGCCTGAAGGATTCTCTGTGCTTGCATATAACCGCAGAGTCCTGTTTGCTGTGGTGAGCCACCTTGAATGTAATATATTGCCTGGACTCTTATGACTAAGACTCTTTGAGAATGTTCCACTTGATATAGCCTTGTGAATTTCAAGAAGGTATTTCTGGTCAGTACTTATGTCATCTACATCAACTTCACACATGTCCTCTTGAATTTCAATGGGTTTGAAGTTAACTATGGGAAGCTTTTCACAGTCTGAAAGTGCTCGGCCAATTTCTCCTGAAAATGCTCTTGGTCCAGTAGTGGTACCATCCAAGTGATGAAACAGATGGCGCAATGGAAGTTCATTAAGGTGTAAAAGACATATCAGCCACTGCAATGGCTTATTAAAGGCTTCTTCCAGTAATCTTATTGTGCCTCCAATACTACCAGTGTTAACCACTGTCGAATCACAGCCAACTGCAACGATGTTCCCTATATCAACATTCCTTTCTTTCAAGCAATTCACTAGCGCTGTGCAAATGTATTTAGCTTTGCCACTGGAAGGTGTCACATGTGCAAAGTACAGAGAGTGTGGTTCAGATATTATGCTGATATGCTCTTCGCGTTTGGTTCTTTGGTGTTAGAGCCATCACTCTCCTGGACTTGAATCATTGTTTTATCCTTTCTGCCATCAAAGTATAATCCCCGCATGGTTTTTGGCTCTCCTATCTGTTGTAGTTCCTTTCTCTGTTTTTGTCTTTCACGTCTTAGCTTACTTCTGTCTATAATATTCCCTTTGTCTTCGGGAGTAACAATTTTAAGATCTGCAATACTGCAGAAGCAATAGCAGCCCCAGCTCTGTCCGACATTTTAAATCTATCACAAGTAATTGCTAATGAAGGCAGTGGCTCACGCATCTGTTGTTCTGATATTACATATTGAGTCGAGGTTGTATCTTCCTCATTATCTTCAGATATCTCTTCTAGTTGTTGAAGTTCACTTGTCTCTGTTTCGATTTGTAAGTTGGACGTATTGGTTATAGCAGCACTAGTTGTTTGTGAGGATTCCAGACGTGCTTTTTCCATTTCCTTTCGATGTTCTCTTGCTTGTAATCGTCTTGTGTGTGCTATGTCAATGCTTCCTATCACCATTATTCTGCGTGTTCGTTGGTCATTTAAAAAATCCTGCTCTTTTGGAGGGACTTTCTTACTCTTTTCACATGAGCATCTCCTAAACTCCTTACATTTGCAGGTGCAGATGTCAAACAAAGTGCATTTTGAAGAGTTTTCAAATTCTTCAAGCTGATTTTTGTACTTAGGCTGATCCTTGCGTGACTTGTATGGCTTTAATAAGGACCTGTATTTATCATGGTACACTCGCATCATCTGTAAAACGAGTGTATGTGAAACTATTGGCAAAGAGGCCTTCTTCCAAATATTTTCTACCTTTTTGGAAACTGCCTCTGCTATTTCAGAAAATGAAGGCTCCTTGTTATTCATCTGCTCCTTCACTAAATGTTTTGTGAACAGGTAATCTTTCATAATGCAGTTATAAGTTGGTAGTTGCATATCACTCATCTCACAAGGTACTTCAAATATGGCACACTTCATATGTTCTCTAGTGAAATGTTTTATTTAGTATTTGATGCCATAATATTTTTAAGAAAAATTCACAATCACAAAATATCCTGTAACATCAAAACATTATATAATTATATATATATATTTTATAAGTATATATAATATATTATATAAATAAACTAAAATTATATAATACATTATAACAAGCATTTTATAATAAATCAATATTATCTCTACTGTATATAAATCACTTTAAAATAAAGTTTTATAATATTCCGATCATATTAAAAAACTCTCCGATCAACTGAGCGACTAGGCCTACTACCTAAGAAGACAAGTGTTAACACACTCTTCTAATGACTCACAGAAAGAAATTCCTTCACACCAAAACCCTCCCCCACAACCCTCCCCAAACCCTCCCCCACAACATTCAGTGTAGTCTCAACATGACTCAGTTACTCTAAATTTTGTTAAATTCAGCTCTCTTGTGGCAGCTGAAGATATTAAACATATGAAAAGGCATTTTTACAAAATGAATTCCTATCATTTAAGAATCTTAATCAAACTATTAGATAATTCTAAGATAAAACTTTATAATAGTTTGACAAACCTAAAATAGAAGCATTTTTTTCCTTTTTACACAAAATTGTGTTAACTTTAGCCCCCTGGTGGCAGCTGAAAATTTTAAACAAATAGACTCATATTTTGGCAGGCATATTTTGTCCACTAAATGCAACTTTTAATCACTATTAGAACTTCATACTAGAAAAAAAGTATTTTTCGCTCCACCCTACTGTGTGCATCCTCTTACACCTGACAATATACCTACCCAGTGGAAGATACAAAAAAGATTCTTTCTACAGCTTCGAAGAAACTCGCGTCTATATAGGAGCGTCATGATCGATAATTGCTGAAAACAAGGCCTCTTAATCTGTGTCAAATCAAAAGAAAATATTGTTTGGACTTTAGCAAAATATGAACTACAAGTTAAGTTAATCCAAAATCTCATCGCATCGATGACAACGTGTTCAAGCCTTTTATGAAGCACGGAAAGGCTACAAAATATGTACTTATAAGTCTTGTTTTGGTCCTGGTTTGCTTCTTGTTTTGGTTTTGGTTTTGGTCTTGTCTTGGTCTTGGTCTTGTCTCTCGTCTTGTCTTGGCATTGTTCTTGTTGAAAAGTCATAGGACAGCGTTTAATGTGACACAACCATCTTGTGAAATCCTTTTAAAAGAGTTTCAAAGTTCGTTTGCTATTAATTAAAAACAAGAATTATTTACAAAATATTTGCCTTTCCTTTTTACAATAATACATAATTAAAGTTTGTAACAGCTGTGTGTGTGTGTGTGTGTGTGTGTGTGTGTGTGTGTGTTTCTTTTCAATTAAATACTGAGAAAATAACTAAATAACATTAACAAGAATAATACGAAATAAGAGTCTAAAACCTATAAATTAATCCCAAAGTCTTTACTTAACGGGTCGTATCTTTCTAAAGTTCCTCACAAACCATCAAGCAATTTCTTTTTGCGCATATACACATCTGAAGGTCCCCCGATTGCTTGACTGCGTGCAACGACGAACCGCGGGAGCTTTGATGTCTTACTGAGAGGAACCCAGCATAAAATTCTCGTAACACGAAGTTAATGGAAGGAATACATATCGTGTTGACACTATGCAATGGTCTCTTTTGTTTCAATTATGACCTTACCACTTTCAAAATTACTCCGAAGGGAATATGAGACATCAAATATGATGCGTAAGACATCTTTTTTAAGTCTCCTTAACGGGGTTTGTGTAAAAGATTTGTAAGAAAGTCTGGGAATAATATTTACGCCTTATACAAGCATGCATATTAGGTACATTTGCTTTAGTGTCATTTTTTACAAGAATTTTAGAGCATATGCCACCCTTCTCCTCTTAGTGTTTTAATGTCTGCTTGTTTATAGCCTTTACGACCTCGTATAGATAGAAGCCAGATGGATCTAGGCAGGGGGGGTTTGTAAGAAAACCCTTAAAAATCAAAACATGTGTAGAGGAACGATTGGCATGATCGTTGGATGATCATCTCTTCATCCCAAATGCCAAGAGTACTTAAAATTTTTAAAGGGACTTTTTTTCCCTGTAGGTGGGGTTACAGCCCATCTCAATGCCCTCAGTTGTAAAAGTGAGAAGGATTACCTGCTGTATCTCATAAGTATAATTAAACCAAGTTTAACAAGACTAAGTGAACTTGAACTAATTTTCCAAAAACCTGAGGGTCAGAAATTTTTTGGAATTACCATATATCATTTTCCGCCCCCCGGTTGTAGCTGAGAGGGTAACACCATTTCCCCGTAAGCGAAGTCGGGGCCGAGGGTTCGAACCTCAGTGGTGCGAGTTTTTGGCACTCCTTATTAAATTTTCTAGACATTCAAGGACATAAAATAAACACTGACAGAAGTCACAAAGCAAAAATGTGTTCCCTCCAAAACCCGTATTAGACAGTCATCAAATACAGGTTATACAGGGTGAGGCACGGGAACCAAGTGTTTTTGGAATAATCAGGAAAATTATATTTATTTTTGTAAAGAAAATATATTGGTAGAACAACATTCGTAAGAACATAGCATTTCATGTCATAATAATCATGTACCGAAAATTATATCTGGCATATGATGTCCTTGGCCGTCGACGCATTGTTGAAGGCGTTTACGAAAATTGGCCTCCACTCTTCCCAGCAGGTCTCTGTTGATTTGGATGATTTGTTGACGGATCGCTTCCTTCAATGCATCTAATGTACGGGGCTTGTCCTCGTAGACACGTGACTTGAGGTACCCCCATAGAAAGAAGTCACATGTGGACAAGTCAGGGGACCGAGGGGGCCATGCAATGTCACCAAATCTCGAAATGAGATGGTTGGGAAACAGGGGGCGAAGAACAGCCATTGACGCTCTGGCGGTGTGTGGCGTGGCCCCATCTTGCTGAAACCACAAATGTCGACGAGCAATACGCCTTCTTCGTAACTCAGGGATGAAAAAGGTGTTCACCATCTCAATGTAACGCCCAGATGTTATGGTAACGGTAACCCCATTTTGTTCGAAGAAATAGGGACCGATGACGCCAAACTTTCCCACCGCGCACCAAACTGTAACCTTAGGGCTATGCAGCGGTTTTTCATGGAGTTGTCGCGGATTTTCAGCAGCCCAATACCGACAGTTTTGATTGTTGACGGCCCCATTAAGGTGGAAATGGGCTTCATCACTCATTACCACCATCATGTTTTCATTCTGCTCAAAAAGTGCAAGCATTTCCTGTGCAATTTCAGTCGTTGGGGGCAATCGTTTACATTCAATTCCTGCACCATCGCTAACTTGTATGGGTGAAAATGTAATTCTTCATGCAAAAATCCGTCTAACAGTACGATTGCTGATTCCGAGTGCAGCTGAATGTCTCCGAGCAGAGCGGCCTGGGCTTTGCAACATCGCTTGTCTGACCCTTTCAACGTTCTCTGGAGTACGCACAGTGCGTTGCGGCCCCTTCGGTTTTGTTTTCATTATTGAGCCTCCTGTTCGAAGATTGTTAACCCAACGTAAGATTGTGTCACGAGCGGGAACAGAGTCATTTCGATGAATGTTGAATCTGCGGCGAAACGCACGCTGAACTGCTGTCACTGACTCGTCACTCCTAACAAAATGATCATACGCGAACATGCGGTGTTCTAACGTCCACTGCTCCATGATGGCACCTGAAAGATAAAGGTGAGTGTTAGTTAAAGTTAAATGCTATGAACCCAGGAATGGAATGCTACCTACCGCACGCCCCTCCCATTCCTAATGGCCGATTACTAGCTATTCAAAAAACACTTGATTCCCGTGCCCCACCCTATATATTGAAGACGAGTGAAAAATGTGTGTCCCTGTAAAACATTAAAAAAAGAAATTTATACAATTTACATTACTTACAGTATTGAAACTTTCCCTATATAATGTAAGAATGTAAGCTAAAAATGACTGAAATGATATTTCACATCTTGAATACACGAGATAAGTGTACGCATGGTGTGAATGAACTCTGAAGCTATGTTTCTCATTATACTTTTTCTTTCTTTCCTACAAATCTTCTATCGCCACTCTTTTCTGTCAGCATGGCTAGCGAAATAAGAAGGACCTTCTCTCTTCTGTACTTTGCTACTACACTTTCATAGGTGTAAGCATGTATGGTGTGACAGTTTTTATATTCATTTTATTTTCATTCTCTCTCCTCTCTCTCTCTCTCTCTCTCTCCACACACACACACACACACACACACACACACACACACACACACGTGTGTATATATACAGTATGTATATGATCTTACACTTTCCCCCCCCAAAATAATAATAATAATAATAGTAATAATAATAATAATAATAGCTTCTGCTCCGCAGAAATTCTTAATAATAATTCCTACCTTTGTCTTTTATGGTTCACACACGAAATGGTGAAATTCTGTTAATACGTTATTATGCAGCCTGGAAGCCTTATTTCGTATCCAGGGATTCAACAAGAGAAGTTTTCTATTTGTCTGGATTTTTAAGCCATAGAAGCGGGATTAGTGGATCTCCAACGCCACAAATCGGCAATGTTTCGCTATATCCACGAATATATATATATATCTATATATATATATATATATATATATATATATATATATATATATATATATATATATATATATATATATATATATGAAAATATTTCACGAAAGTAACACGTGAATAATATTTATGAGGAAAATAACCATGAAGGAAAATTAAAACACGAAATAGTGCTCAAGCGCTTTCGTCTAATGACATCCGCATAAACACTGAAATTAATAGCAAGATTAAGACAGTATATACAGTTCATAAAGAAAAAGAAAAATTATATAATTGGTGCAGAGAATATTGTAGGAGGAGCATACAATCCAACGAGGAAAACCTACCAATTTCAGCGCCTTGTTCTTCACATCTATATCTAATATGCAAACATTCAAAATAACAGGATCGAGCGAAAAAAGGGGAGCTATTGAAGAATAGGGACCCCAGCCTTCTTTAGTTAGGCTTATAAGGCTAACTAACGAAAATATCACGACCTAACCTAACCAATCGTTAGGTTAACTGTACGCCCTTGACGATTGGTTAGGTTAGGTCATGATATTTTCGTTAGTTAGCCTGGGGGTCCCTATTCTTCAATAGCTCCAAAAAAGGCCCTGGCTAAGTTGAATGATGGCAGACTCAAGAATGTTTCTATTAACAATGTTGCTTGAGTGAAACAAAACTGAAGAATTATTTATTCCATTCAATACAATGAGACAACTGTGACAAATGGACAGAAAGGACATTGGACGACTGTCCTCTTCTAACGGAAATATTGACGTTGTTTTACGTGTGTGTGTTTAAATCTTTTCCCCGTCTTTCCACTGTATCATAAAAGGAGTCACATTGTTTACAACCAATTTTAGGGATGATACCTGAATTATTGGTAGGACTATTCTTTATTATGACATTTTTCACATTGTTATTATATGATGTTCATCATATAATGTTATTATATGATGTTATTGATGTTCAAAAGTTGAAGCATATTAACAATGCCTAAAAAACCTGGGGAAAAAGGGGAGTACTAAAATATTCTTCGACAAAGTGCGAGGGTTATTATTCACACGATAGAAGGTTCGTTTTGCCTTGTTAACCCTTTAACGACGGATGGTACCTTAAGGTCCACCAGAAATAACAATATAAATTGTACTACAATGCCTCGTTTCTATAAAGGTTTCTACATGTTTATATAAATATCATTTAATTGTCGAGAAAGGAACCGAAAATGTGTATCATTTCAGTGACTAGTTACTAAAATATTTAGTTTTGAATAACAATAAAACCTATACGTTCTGGTAACAAGAGTGACTGCGTATGCTGCGGACTCGTCCTTAAAGGGTTAAGGCAAGATTCCAAAAAGGCAGGTGGGTAACACAAATCGCTCCCAATATTATTGATTTTTTCTAAGTCACCATCCATGTATTCCGGGCTGGCAGTCCTAAGAAAGAAACATTGAAGAAATTGACCATTTAATTCCTTAAGAGCACTGGATGCTACATCGTGATCATAACTTTTATATTAATGAGTTCATTAAAAAGATTTAAATCGTTGACAGGTGCATCACAGGCGACGGAAGCAAGCAACCAAGGTTTTATATAGTAGAGGCAGTTGAATATGCACATTCTCTCTAGTTTTGCTAGCATATTTGAATCATACCCAGCTTGATCAGAGAATGCGTACATCTTTGCTGGATACAATACAGATGGCATCCACCTCGCATAGTGTACTGCCCCAGGCTTAGTCCATCTCACACCAGTGTTTGAGACGTTTTCCCCAAGAAGTAATTATGATCACGATGTAGCATCCAGTGCTCTTAAGGGATTAAATGGTCAGCTATGGTATCTGACTGAGGAACTAGTACCACTTGCTTTGTTTTCCCGGCAAATTTCAGATGCAGAAAAAAGTCTGTTTGCAAAGTCAATGAAGAAAGTCTGTCAAATCAACCCGCAACACCCTCCTCCCAAAGGTCAGCCAATCTTCCCTAAGCTAACAAATACAACTAAGCTGTGTCAGTTAGTTGGTAAGGGTTCTTCAATTGTTTTCCAATGCTTGGGTACTAGTGGTGACTGGCTAAATGAACCTGTTACTTCTTGGAAAAATTACAACTCTTTCCAAGTTATGGAGAACTTTGTCAAACATATGAAAGTTGTGAATGATCCTGCCGAGAGAGCAATCAAGCTGATTGAAGATTTCAAAGACAGAATTGTTAATGATGAATCACAAAAACAATTTCTGGTAAAAGTTATAGAGCAACATCGACGCCTTCTTCCAGACTTCAAGAAAAAATCTTTGGCTGAAATGTATAATTATGTTAAGTTTGGTATAATTTTTTAATCATTGTAAAAGGAATTCATTTTTGTTTAAAAATAAATGCAAAAAAAAAAAACGATGGGGACCTGGAATCAGGTTTGTTCCCACTCGAAATATACTGTAGCTGGCTTGATAAGCTGGTCTAATTTCGAGCCCATCGCCGCGAAGCTGCCTGGGATGATGCTTCAAGGTGGCGGCAACACCCCTAAAATATATAATTAATTAAAATAATATATTATTACCAAGAAAAAAATAATATAATCATATGTTTATTCACAGAGAAGCGGAAAAACTTTCGTTTTTTCAGTCAAATTTTTAGGTCCCATATAAATTAGGGGTGTGGGTGGGGGGTCTGATATTACCGGAACTCCAAAAACTGGTAACCATGTTGTTTCTTGCACCAATGCCCACATTGGACCATTCAAAATTTTAAAAAGTGAAATTATGGAGTACCCTACTATACACATACACAGAAGCGGATTAAGATACCTCTTGGCCCCGGGGCAATGAAGAATATGGGGTCCCTATTCTATAGCTTTTTATTAATAATACATGTATATATACAGTACATAGTACATTTACACGAATTATATGTACGGTGCTCAGGCTAACTGAGAAACAAACTTAAAAGAACCTTAACACAGTGTATTTTGCTGTTTGCCAAAACCAAACAGTATTAGACAAACTTTATTTTCGGGCCTTTAAAACATAAAATAAAACAGGGAATTTGTCAGTTTGTGTACTCTGTCATATTTAATCAAAGAAGTTTGCGAAATCTCGAATTATATCATCGAAACTCAGTTGACTGGGAATGGGGGGGCCCTCAAGCATGGGAGCCTGAGGCTTCAGCCTCAATACCCTCAGTGATAATCCGCCATTGCGGTCTGTATTTAGTCTAGAATAATATTTTTTATATATTTGCAGACTTAACTCGGAAAAACACTGTATTTGTGAACTCAGACGGAATAGAATTTAAAGAAGACCACGTCTCAATATGGAATAACCTCCGAAAAATACACATATATAATATGGATAATACAAAAATGACTCTCCAGGATTTCAGTGCCTCTTGAGTAGAAGGTGAGGACGCTGCTGCCACGCTACGACAACTTAAAAGTTAATGCAACCTGGCATATATTTCAACACCTTGAAGAACATAATAAAGCTTTCGCGTCCAGTAACATAACGAAATACAAGGTCAGTAAAACGGGCATGGTCACATCTCTGGAACCCAAAAGGCTTGTAGTTTATTTTCGGTACTGCTGTTGTAAAGATATGATAGATTACAGATAAACATACGTATTTAATATTTAGCTCAGCCAAATACATATTTTGTATAAATGCCTTTCACTATGACTACAGGGATCTCAAGATTTTACTGAGTATAAATGTTCTCTTTTAGAGTTGGAAATGGTTCGTTGAGTCAAGGCAGTGGCTTATGATACCTCGCGACACGGGTTCGTATCCCACTGGTTACTAGTTTTTCAATAAATTGCATTTTCAATTTTTAACTTACGACATTGTTCACCGACGGGAAAAGGGGAAAAGCAATAAATTTAAGTGAGGGTAGTATAAGAGTTTGTTAAGGTTGTATATGGAATCAATTTTTATTTTCTTATATGCTACTGTTTTAGCATGCAATATTTTAAATAATTTTCTTCTACTATATTATAATTGTATTATAGCTCAAACTTACACTTAAACTTTGGTTTTTTTTTTGTTTACAACCGCAGTAGCGAAAAGAAAATACAAACATGCACTTTCCAAAGTGTTTTTGGTTCTTTTGCATTATCCTCCCAACACTAATTTTTTTATATAATGTTGGTTTGGTTTTGGTTATGTACTTTATTTTCCTTCCATTATAAAAAAAATTAGTGTTGGTATTAGGTTAGGTTAGGTTAGGTTTGGTTAGGTTAGGTTACGGTAAAAACAGCCCGCCGCCATTATAAAAAAAAATTAGTGTTGGGAGGATAATACAAAAGTACCGTGTTTTTTACTTACTTTTAACTAAAGCTGCGTTTAGTTACGCTTGATTTTTTTTTACTAGTGGAAAGTTATAATAATGCCAACAGAAAATTAACTAATAATGTTTGGGGTCCTAACCTCCTTCGTAACGGCTAAAATCAAGTGACGGAGAGGACCTAAATCATTTGAATACAGAGGATGGTTACCCATCCAATTACTGAACAAATTTAAAGTCGTCTAAATGCATTGATTACGGTGGAGAATTTCCAATTCTGGAAAGAGACTTGGGATTCAAGATAGGGGCTGACAGGCAAAATGTCACTATGTAACTTATGAAGTGACTTAGTTTATTAATAAAAGCAAACGTGGGAGCAAAATTTAATTTTTCAAAAGGCTAAAGCATATTTGTAGCTTTATTTAGTTGACAGAATACATCAAATGGTTTCAATTTTAATTAATTTTGCCTTCTTTTACACGTCATCTACAGTGTCAGCTATTATAGCAGTGATGAATGGAACTCGTTTTCCTATTTTTAGCTTCATTTGTATTTGATTTTCTATAAAAAGAGACGTGTCTCAGTGATTGTACATAATGAAGGTCTATATTCGCAATTCAGTATATTGCAACTTTTCTTTTACTAACCGAAAGTGTCATGATTTCGAATTCTGCAACAAAACTCCATTAAAGTTTAGAAGTGTAGAAGTCAGAGAATCATCTCAGTTGGAAAAGTTATATTAAAGAGCCTTTGAATTAAAGTGAAGCCATACCCATTTTCCACAGGAAGTCGTGGACGTTCAGAAGGTAGGAAGGTCTTTGGTGAGTATGCCCTGTTAGACTAAGTAATTTAAATTAGAATGGATAAGACCCGTTCTTTTAGATTAAATGTAATACATTTTAGATTTTCACGTGTCTTGAAATTTGCTTTTATAATTTGTTAAGGGTAACTAATTCAAATTAATTTGCAGTTAAAAAATATTTATGTTAAATACATTTTTTGTAAATGTAAAATTATTTAACTTATCTAAATGTAAAATTATGTAAATACGTCTTTTTACAGGACACTTTTTCCTCAATAATTTTACTTTTTACGATCAAATCTGAAAATCGGACCTCACATTTACCGTTGCAAGTAATCTGTCGGCTTTCCTTAAGCCCTCCAAGAACATGTTATAACACGCTTTAAAAAAAATCTAAATAAGCTCATAAGTAATAAAAAGAGTGACTCTTTCTGACATAAAATAGACGTTTTCAATTTAAGATATTCAACATCATCAGGCAGCCCATACATTTAAGTCTGCGCTTACGCCTAAATATATAGATTTTTGTCTCTCTGTAGCTTGTCGGATTTTGAGGACAGTTTTTACTTCGGAAATAATTTTTAGTTTGACCACTATTTTATTTATTTTTTTTAATATGATGCAGCTGAAAGATTATGGAATAGTAGTCGGCCTAATATTCTGGGAAAAGGGCCTAGATTTTACACTCGATGGCATTTTTTGTTAATGCCCGACAGCACATGTCTACATTCATCTTTAGGGCAAGCCTGAAAATTCTAGCGGGCTGTTGCCTTTTAGGGGCCATAATAAGGTTACAATGAGGTCAAAGGTCAAGTAGGGGGAATTTTATTATGAAGAAAAGGTGTTATTGACTTTAAATATATGTATATGTCAAAACATTTGATTTTGCAGCATGGTATTGTTCAGTGTTGAAGAAAGAATGAAAATATGATAGAAAAACGCACACTTTACCATATTTCAACTGAACATTCACATAAAATCAAAACAAAACTACTGAAAATAAGATTATTCAAAGATATAATTGAGCTAATGAGCTTATGAATAGGGCCTACAATGTTTTAAAGTAATACGTTTAAAATGTGCTAGTAAATTACTTACATCGTCTACATCTTGAGATTATGAACACTAAAAAATAACATGAAGCGAAAAGGCTTATCGTAAGCATTTTGTAGGCAGATGATAATGATTATTTCAGGCTTTTCACGTAAGTTTTGTCCCTGTTGCATTGAGTTTTATCTAAGCATTAAGAATGTTTTCTTTGGACAAATTTGGGAAGAATACCGCATAGCTAAACTGGTATAGTGTAAGTAGTTTACCTCCCCTTTTAATAATTTCGCCACGTGAACGTGATTACCTATATTTGATTCCAATAGTTACTGTTGCCTCCTACCAAGGATGCTGTAGAGCTGTGGTATTCAAACTTTTTCATTGGCGTACCCCTTGAAACATTATAAATTAATCTCGTACCCCTTCTCTATTTCAAAGGTAATTAAATGTCCTGTACAAAACTTATACAAATACAAAAATCACACCTTTTTTGTACGTAGACAATTATTATTACATACTCCATCTCAAATTTATGCAAAATCCAAAAGTATATCATCAAAAGTATATAAAAAATATTTTTTTGGATACAGAAACTTTGGTTGCTAATTAAATCGACTTTAAGATGTGGTGATGAGTAGCTTGAGGAAATAGCGTGCGTACCCCTATTTGAATACCACTGCAGTTTAGGCTTTAGAGCTCCATTTCCTGAGGTCAAATTTCCAGGCAAAGATTTGGATGCAAGCAGACAATCCTACATTTGAAAGCGAAATTCCTGTTCGTTCTGGAGGATGGAAATCAGATGCAGATGGCTTCTCACCGGTATGGATGCGATTGTCGTCAGTTCTGATTTCCTATACACAGCTTGTTACCTGTTGCTGTAAAACAAAGTGCAGCACTGCAAGGTGCAAGTGCTATCGTTCAGGACAGATATGTATGTTCGAGTGTACATGCAATGCAAACGATTGTGCACATCCCTGTGGGCTAGATGAACTGTGACTATTAAAGTGAATGTACAGTCCCCTGCAATAGTCGCGCTCCACCCTGATAGCCCTCTCCGAGATGTGGACACAACGCAGTGGTGGGAGAGGGGAAGCAGAAGGAAAGAGGAGGTGGGGATATGAGGAGGAGGAGGAGGGGGGGACAGGGGTAGCATTTGGTCAAAGCGAGAGGTGGGTATCGTGTGTGTGTGTGTGTGTGTGTGTGTGTGTGTGTGTGTGTGTGTGTAAATACTCCCACACTTTATTTTTTATCCTTGAAACACTACTCTCTATACTGCTATCATATATACTTTCTATCAGTTTCCAATGCAACGTATAAAATAGATAATATTCTTAAATAGAGAAAAGAGTAATATGATTAGCGATTGTTATACAAAGTATGGAATAGTAATATTGTTACAATCGACTCTAATTTATACAGAAAAGGAAAGGGACACTTCTTGCATTAGAAAAAAAACCACGATTATCTCAGTTATTATGGTATACCTAAATATGAGAAATAGGTTGAAGTAGAGTAAAAGAGAAACGACTTCCAGCTCGTATATGGTAGTGACGTAACTTGGACCGCCCAACCCGAGGTGATGACAAGGTTACTGATTTTATCGAAGCTCAGACAGCACTAGTACTCCGTCTTGTGAACATCCGCTCTGGAAATGAACTCTCCCCAAGAGAAATTTGCACATCGAGGGCGGATCATTGGGTTGACAGATGCAGGTCTCTCGGTTTCGGCCACTGCGAGGGAGATAGGAATCGCTCGAACTACAGTTCACCGTTGGTTGCAGAGGTGGGAGGCATCGAGGAATCTTCTAGACCGTCTTAGATCTGGGAATCCAAGAAAAACAACCCCGAAAGAAGATAGGAAGATGTTGGGTGAAGTCCAGAGAAATCCCATTACAAATGCAGTTGCTGTTCGAGATCAACTTCATCTGGACGTGTCAGCTGACACAGTTAGGAGGAGGAGGTTACATGAGGCAGGTTATCACTACAGGACACCTACCGTTAAGAAGAGACTCGAGGAGCGACACAAAGAGGCGAGGCTGCAGTTTGCCCCACAGTATATTAATGAAGATCTCGTATACTGGGACAGAGTCATCTTCTCAGATGAAAAAACATTTGCCTCCACTAGACACGGGCGTGTTCAATGAAGTGGCAAGGAGTGGACACGTGACCTGCAACGTGTGGGGATTGGTGCACCTGCACGGCATTGGAGAGCTGGCAGAAATTAACGGGAGGTTTACAGCCGGCCAGTATTTAGAGAGAATGGAGGAGGTGATGCTGCCAACCGTAAAGAAATACGCTTTGCCCCATCCTAAGCGGATTATATTTATGCAGGTAAGTAATACAACTAAATTATTTTCATTACACAGAATATGCTTTCAAGAAAATTACTTAAAGTCAAGCAGTGTATATTTTAAGGTAATACGATTAAAGGACGACATTAGTAAATGTAGTTTTAAATGTAATTTTAAATTTATTTTTATTTATTTATTTATTTATTTATTTATTTACTTATTTTAGCGTCCTTTTAAGGCTACTTCAAAAAAGTATGGATGAAATGTGAACTCTCAAGTTTTGCTAATTTCTTTTTACGGGATAACTGCCCTGTTCATACTTCCAGGATCCAAAGGTGGGCAGGACCGAGTTCCAAAAGGACCGAACTCCAGGAACTTGGTCCTTTTTAAGGACCGTGAGCGGGAAAGTCGGTCCTTTTCTCAACCGAAATGAGGAGCGACGGTCCATTTTTAAGCAATTCCGGACGGTCTTTTTTAGTGATTTTAGTGTGTCTAGTGATTATTTGAAGTTCTAAAGAAGATGGATCGTTTCCTCCAGAAGACTCAGAAAGAGACTGAGACTGAACTGAAACTTGTTTCAACACCTAGAGGAGACGAAGAATCTACTGATGTTAGTGCTTCAACTTCAAGTCAAGCAACTGAAGCTCCTAGCGGAAGAACTGAACCCGGCAATCCCTGGCCGTACCTGGACAAATACTTTGAATACCTGGGCCCCAAGGGTGAGCAGAACCTGGAGTACAAGTGCTTGCTGTGTTCATCAAGTTTAACACGCCTATCCCATCCAGTGCCGCCGTGGAGAGGCTCTTCTCTTTGGGGAAGGACGTCCTCAAGCCGAAAAGGTCAGGGCTCAGTGACAGCCATTTTGAAATGCTAGTCTTCTTGAAGGGAAACTCAAGCATTTAACTTAATAACTTTTTTTCATCATTTATGTATTGTATTAATTATAATTTACGTTAATAAAATTAAAGATTTCCGGTGTCTTTAATTTCATTTTTCATTTTAATCAAATTTTTCACTTATATTATATATAAGGACCGAGGACCGAGTCGTTCCTAGGTCCTACCTTCAGAAAGGACCGTGACCGGGACCGTCGGTCCAGTTTGAGGCAAGGACCGGGACCGTCGGTCCTTTTTGAGGCCCGGGTGCCCACCTTTGCCAGGATCATCAGACGGTGGTTTCAGGAACAACGAGATGTCGAGCTGCTGAACTGGCCCACCAACGAGTGTCACTAAACCCCATTGAAAATGTGTGAGCAAATGTGGTTAACGCTTGGGAGCTTGGGGAGGAGCGGACATCTCGGCACCTGCTGGAACACACCATGGCAGAGTGGGAACTTTTCCGCAGGAACCAACAAGTCATCTACAATCACGTGGCGTCTGTTCCAAATAGGCTACGAGAGGTCATTAATAATAATGGAGGATGAATCAAGTATTGAGTAATTGTATGTAATAATGTTATGGTTGTGATGTAGTAAATATATATTTATTTACTTGAACAATTGTCACTGCCTTATAATTTGAACATTATGTTTTGTATGTTCTTAAAAAAATCCCGAAATTTTCTTGATTCATGTTTATTTTAAAAGTCGATACTACAACTTATCTTACACTTTAATTATAACATGGCCACATCAAAATCCTATGATTGAAAGTTTTTAAAGTATCCCACGTTTTTTAAATAACCTAAGTACTGTATTTCCCAAATTTAGGCATAATGCACGAATAAAATACATAGACGTCCTAGCATTACCATCAAAACTACAGTGAACAATATATTTATTCAGTCACTGTTTTTCAAAAAATAAAAGTATTACTATGACAACACCTGAGAGGGGGAGGAGGAGAGGGAGGGAGTGAGAGTGGGGGAGAAAGAGGGACTGCGTTGCCTCCACATCTCGGAGAAGGCTACACAGGGGTGGATTGTGACTGTTGCAGGGATTGTACATTCAAGAGTTTGCGGACTTTTTACTTGGCTTCCACATCTCGGAGAAGGCTACACAGGGGTGGATTGTGACTGTTGCAGGGGATTGTACATTCAAGAGTTTGCGGACTTTTTACTTGGCTCTAGACAATCAGATATTGTATAGTTTGTGCGTACAATGTTAGTGGAAACCTTAAAGTTATGATTTGTCAGTGCATATTGCTATACATCATCTTTAACCAGGCTTTGTCTTTCAAAATCCTTAAATGAGTACATGTTCGGTATATTTTTACTGTAAACTTGTATTTTAACTTTAAAAAATATCTTATAAAACCAAAGATCTCATTACACTGGTCAACAAAGATTTTTCATCAGAGTAAAATTTGTGTTGGCTGGATAGCAGTTTTCACGCTGATTCCAAAACTGCATTCAGATTTTTTCTAGCACGTATAGTTTTCAAGATGAAGGCATATATATAAAAACACAGATTTAACCATTTTAAATAGGCAAAATACTACTACTTCAACATTTGATTGTGTTTATTTTATTGTGTTTTTTTAGTTTATTCATCTTATTTAGTTCAATTATCTTAATTATACATCTTATGTATTTCAGGTGTGAGCTTTTATGTCTAGCAGCATTGTGATTCAGGCAACAACGCCGTGCTTTGTGTGTCAAAAGATCAGTCCAGTCCAAGAACTTGTTGTGTCAAGTTGGTGTACATTTTTTTAATTTATAGTTTGCTCAGGTCAGTCAACATGCCTCGACAATGTAAGAATGACCCCGACAAGTTCTGTTTCGTATGCGGCCATTTCACAACTAAAACACAGCGACGAAGTATTACAACCGACATTAAGAAAATATACAAGCTATACTTTGGTTGCCATCTAGTGACCAAGATAAACCATGGGCGCCACATCAAATCTGTTCTGGCTGTTCAAATGGATTACGTGATTGGCTTAACAAAAAGAAAGCTTCAATGCCATTTGCCATACCCATGATATAGAGGGAGCCGAGAGATCATCATGAAGACTGTTATTTTTGTAGTGTGAACTTAATGGGGTTTTCTGCCAAGAACAAACACAGATGTATATCCAAACTTGGATTCAGCACGTAGACCAGTAAAACATGATGAAACATTGCCCATTCCAATTCCCCCAAGTGATAGGCTAGATTCTATCATAGATGACATGGAAAGTGATGAAGGTGCAACTGGCGTTTCCGGACCATCTACAGAACCAGAGTACACTTTTGAAGGTAGATATTTAGAGCCTAAAAAGTTAACCCAAGGACAGTTGAATGATCTTGTTAGAGACTTATCGCTGTCTAAACAGAAATCAGAGCTTCTCGCCTCAAGACTAAAGGAGAACAATTTACTTGAGAACAATGTTCGTATTAGTTACTACCGAAAGCGGAATTTTGAATTAACAGCATTCTTTTCAGTAGACGGTCCTCTCTGTTATTGCCATGACATCAGTGGACTATTTACAGCCATATCTCAGACGTATGTGGCATCTGAGTGGCGTCTCTTTATTGATTCGTCGCAGAGAAGCCTGAAAGCAGTTCTTTTGCATAATGGTAATATAATGCCATCCATCCCCATTGCCCATTCCGTCCATCTAAAAGAGACATATGACAATATGGATATACTACTTAAGGCTATCAAATACGACAGTCATCAATGAAATGTTTGTGGAGATCTAAAATTTATAGGAATGCTTATGGGTATGCAGTCAGGATTCACAAATGGATATGTGAAAACTTTCTTGGAAGCAACAAGTCACCCGCGTATAAGGATGGAGTCAAGAACCTCCTTGATGCCTTCTAAGAAATGGCGTGTCGAATGTCGTTAAATATTCACTTCCTGCATTCCCACTTAGATTTCTTTCCTGAAAACCTTGGTGCAGTGAGTGACGAGCAAGGAGAGCGCTTCCATCAAGATATTCAGATGATGGAGAAGCGCTACCAAGGATATTGGAATGAAAGCATGATGGCGGACCATTGTTGGATGCTGTATCGTGACAATCCAGGCCAAATTTATAAAAGGAAATCACACTCACAGCGCTTTTAATAAAATAATGTATATATTCTTTATTATAAGTACATTGAATAAAGTATATGATGTATTTGTTGTTTAGCATTCCTAAGTGTGATCTATACATCCATAAATTTTCTTATAGCAATATCAAAAACTTAAAAATATCAAAACCAGTGTATCTATATAACTCTACGTGCTAGAAAAAAAGTAAAACCAGATTCGGAATCAGTGCGAAAAATGCATTAAGAAAAGTGTGATCATGTTTGTGATGAGAAAAAAAAGTTTCATTTTGTTGGCCAGTGTTATTAATGTTTACGATCACCTGAAGATCAGGGCCCCCAGCCTTCGTTAATTAGCTTTATAAGGCTAACTAACGAAACTATCACTACTTAACCTAACCAATCGTTAGGTCAACTGTACGCCCTTGACGACTTGTTAGGTTAAGTCGTGATATTTTCGTTAGTTAGCCTTATAAGGCTAACTAAAGAAGGCTGGGGGCCCTGATCTTCGGGTGATCCAATGTTTATAAACTAAATATTACATTCAGATTGACTTAATGTTTGACTCGATGTTTGTGGTATAGGCAGGGCCGCCGAGAGGATGCGGAAGCCGGGATAAATCCCCGGAGCCCGGACTTCTAGGGGGCCCGGAAAGAGGGGGGATAAAATCTAAAAATATTAATAAAGCAATTGATGAAATAACAGAGAGGAAATATAATTAATGAACATACATTTTAGAGAGATTATCACAGCCAAACTGAAACAGATAAATATTATCTGCGGTCAACCAATGCCCAAGACTGACTGACAGATCTGGGAACCATTGTAATTGAAAGCCAGTTAGCCCGTACTTTAAATTTCATCAGAATCATTTACCACTTTGCTAGAGAAAAGGCAAAGAAAGTACACTTCTAATTATGAAAATCTTGCAGTAAACAATTGTCTTGCCTGCATGGACTGTACTTGCATTTGTAAATTGTATGGTGATAGAATTAATATAATTGATTCGAAAAATAAAATGGTCATTTTCTTCCGAGTTGTTTATTCATACTATATGTTTTGAATAGTGACTTAGACATATAATCAGTTTGCTTGTTATGTACATAAAAAGCATTCATAATAAAATACTGAGTAAACAGGGGGGGGGGGCACATATACCAATCCTTCCCCTGGGCCCGTGGCAGCTCTCGGCGGCCCTGGTATAGGCATTCGATTTTCCATTCCTTTGACTTTTGACCTATCTGTGATCTAATTATAATGCCCAAAGGGTGACAGCTCCCCTAGAATTTGTGGGTTTGCCCTAACGATAAGTTTAAGCATGGCTGTCGAGCATTAACAAAAAAATACCACCAAAGGTCTACTTTTCCGATTTTATTGGCAGACTATAGCGTGTCTGCAGATAAATATGACAAAAAATATTCTCTCTCTCTCTCTCTCTCTCTCTCTCTCTCTCTCTCTCTCTCTCTCTCTCTCTCTCTCTCTCTCTCTCTCTCTCTCTCTGTAAGCAGTCTACGTAAGAGACGGTTGATTTTATCCTTTAAATTTAAAGATAATGTAAGGTGGTGTCGTCATTAAACTATCAAAATTGTATAACCGCTTAAATTCTTAAGTAGAAAATAGTTTTGTTCATGATTAATTTTAATCTCTTGTTTCCTACAATTGAATTTTGCGTTTATTTTAGCCATCGAAGAGGAATGTCGTCAACTGTCGAAACGTTGAACATTTCATGACCGAAATATTGGTGTCTGAGATATATATATATATATATATAACGTCATTCCTAAATTTACTACACCCTAAAATTGGACTAACTGGATTTGGTCTAGAGGTACTTTTAACAATGAGAATATACGTTTCTCTCCGTTGATTCGAACTTTCATCCACCGCTAGAGGAACACAAATCAGAGGACCGTAAAAGAGAGAGAAATAGATAGATAGATAAATAAATGGAGAGAGAGAGAGAGAGAGAGAGAGAGAGAGAGAGAGAGAGAGAGAGAGCGTTGCACTTACATGGCTACATGGTTACAGAGTTACAGTTACATAGTTACAGGGTTACAGAGTTACAGTTACATATTTACATTGTTACAGTTACATAGTTACAGAGTTACAATCTAACAAAGAGCCTAAGATCCACTGCAGGCTAGCCCGAGAGAGAGAGAGAGAGAGAGAGAGAGAGAGACTTTACCCTCTCTACCTAAACATCTTTTCTTCCCTTCTAAAAAAAAATAAACAAAAAATGGCATTTTCAAAACTATACTTTCAGATTGGCGTTATCGTATTTTTGCTTATGTTTTTAGATTATAGGCGTCATTTTACAGTTTTTTTCCTTTTTCTTCTTAAACAGAGACGAGAGAGTTCTCAGAAGATAAGACACCATTTTTTTTTCACATGTTTTTGATATAGTTGCAAAATCTTTGAGTTTCGTTTCGCTCAGTTTGGAGAATAAAAGATTGGTTGGTTGGTTATAATTATGTATTATAAAACGCGGTATTCTTTTGTTGATATTTGTACTCGTTTTAAATCTCTCTCTCTCTCTCTCTCTCTCTCTCTCTCTCTCTCTCTCTCTCTCTCTCTCTCTCTCAAATCTTGCATTTACAACTCCGGACCAAAAAAATAGAATACTATCCCAAATGCGCTCATGACCTTGATAATACCTTTAAGTTATATATCTTTCTGAGGAATATCGAGTATCTGTGATGTCATTATAATAAAAAGACGATTCTGTGTGTCAGTTTTGGAAAAAAATATTAAAATATAACAAAAATCTTATTAAATAGTGAAAAGTTAATGCATGGCGACATACCAAAATGTCAGAATATCTTGTCAGGTGTGACAAAAGAAATTATGTTTATTGAGTACTGCCAATATATTCAACCTTTATCAAAGACTTCTTAACTCTGAGTCTCAATATTTAGTTGGTCCAAACTTAGAGACTTTTGCCTGAAAAGCTGTCATGCTTTCCAACGGCATATTCAGATAAGAATATTGTAATTAAAGTACAAAAATTAAACGTTAATCCCGACATTGCTTAAACGAGTATGGATGTAATGCATAGCTTATGTAATGTGTTCGTTCTTCTTCTTCTTCTTATTATTATTATTATTATTATTATCATTATTATTATTATTATTATTATTATTAGCCCTAATATCTAGGAAATGCCTAATTGACGTGGTATTGAGTCGATAAGCCTCTTGCAATCTTCTGTAGTTATCGATTGCCAGGTTGTCATCAAATACCCCTTCAGTTCACTCATTGTTCCTGGTTTACGCTTTTGGACCTTCTGTTTAGCAATATTCCAAAGATTTTCTATCGGATTGAGATCGGGAGAATTAGAGGGCCATCGTAGTACTTCAATTTCATGATCATCAAAGCACGTAGATGTTGCACGAGCTCCATGAGTTGAAGCCAGGTGATGTTGAAAAATAAATGGTTCGCCTCCATACAGCTGTTCTGGAGACTCCAGCATAAAGTATTCTAAGATTTTTTGATAAACGTGACTATTGACAGTTCTGTTTACAAATGCAAGTAACCCCCCCCCCCTATCATCATCCGCATTCATGCGACCTCACACTAACACAGCGACGCCACAATGACATCACAGATACGCAATATTCCTCATAAAGGTGTACAACTTAAAGGTATTAGCAAGGTCACGAGCGCATTTGAGACGGTATTCTATTTGTTTGGCACCGAGTTGTAATTTTAGTCATAGAAAAAGAAAAATATAAACGCTTTTCTTTTGTTTAGTGACAACCATAATTTAATTTCTTAATGCGAATGTAGAGTTTAGGAATAAAATTCTCCTACTTATTTGCGTTTAGTTACTCTTGAGTTTCTTGATTAAATATGAGATTCTCTGCAGAGAGGGAAAAGTAAAAATTACTCTGCAGAGCATAAAACCCTTCACCAATCGCGTCGTAACTTGCAAAGCTCGGAGAAGCTCCGATCTAAATTAGGTCCCATTGCAGCAACTAAATTTCTCTCTCTCTCTTCTCTCTCTCTCTGTGTGTGTGTGTGTGTGTGTATGTAGTGGATCTTTGGGTCTTTGTTAGCCCGTAACGCTGTAACTGATATATATATATATATATATATATATATACCGTGTGTGTGTATATATATATATATATATATATATATATATATATATATATATATATTGTTCTTCTGAACAAAGAAAGAGATTAAATTAATGGAAAATATAATCTACAATAAAATGATACTATTTTTAACTTAAAATTTTTATTTTTCATTTTAAAAAAAAATTTTTTTTTTTTGGAAGGAAAAAAATCTTAAACGTGCAAGAAAAATGATTTCTCTTAAAACTTCGTGATTAATTTTATATTTTACACACTCTGATTTTCATTTTCTCGAAAGAAATCTTTCTCATCTTCGAAAAGACTTTTTAATTCGAAATGTAATCGCTTTAGTAACACCTTTTAGCGGCTTTCGATCTCATATTACTGCGCATAATTTACTTCCTCGAACGCGAAAGTCGCTTATCTGAGGTGAGTTGAACGATCAATTTAGTGAGTTGAACGATCAATTTCGCGAAAAAGGTTTGAAAATTGTCCAATATACATTTTATTTTATGGTTTTCTGTAAAGAAACGTTGCGAGCAATTTTGAAGGATGACTATGTTAAATAATTTAAAATTAAATTATGAGTGAATTATCCGTTTTGAAAGTGATAGTGGTATAATTATTGTATAATAGAATCGTTATATACTGTACATACACACACACACACACATCTATATATATATATGTGTGTGTGTGTGTGTGTGTGTGTATGTCGTTGCAAAGTTGCAAAGCAACAAATAGAATTCCAAATGGATAATATTTAGAATTTTAAAACGATATCAACCACTCAATAAAATTACTGGCACGGCCTTGAAAAGCTTCGTAACACCAAGTTTGAAGTGGATTTTGCCTTCTTAACAAAGAGCTTCGAGATATACCTTTTAAGGAAATCCAGATAGAAAATTTCAATATAATAAGAGGCGACAGAGCGGGAGGAAGGAGAGAAGGTGTAGTCGAGAAGAGGATGAGAGATTGGTGGTAAAACGAAAATACTGATGACTATGGTTACAAAAAAATGAAACACACGTTCTTCAGGTTCTGTGAAGATGTACCAAACACCCCCAAAGGGATAAAACGTACTGTATACTTAGTGTTCTAAGCTTTATTGAATAAATATAACAATACATGATGTGTGGTACCTCCCCTTCCTTGTTTTGTTAGCATCCTTCAGTTCTTACTCTGGCGACCTTTATTTTTTTACGCACTGTACGAATCCGCTCTGGCATGGACCGGACCAAACGCTGGATGGTTGAGCCGTCTTGTAAGGTTTAATTCCATTTCATTTCGGTTTCGTAGCTGCCTTTTTCTTATCGTCTGACCCACAATTTCACAGATACTCTCGACTGGGTTTAGATCTGGTGAGTTTCTAGGTCATCCGACTAGAGATATGATGTTAAGATCATCCAACCACTTCTTCACTGCTTTTGCTCGGTGACAAAAGAAGAAGAAGAGGGAATCTCCATCTAGAAACTGAGGTTGTGATGTCGGTAGAAGTTGGTCTCGGAAAGCTTGGAGGTATCACTTCGTGTTCGTTGTTGTCCGTTTGGATAGAATATGTAGGAATCCTGTTCCTCGAAAGGAAAAACACCCCCAGATGCTAACAGTCTCGGGATGCTTCGTCGTGAGCAGCGTACACTCCCGGTTGAAACGCTCGCCTTTTCTTTTGCAGATATGGATTTCTCCTATTGCCGAAGCAGTTGAAAGAGGGTTCGTCCGAGAAAGTAACTTTACACCATTTATCCTCAGTCCAGTCCTTATATTTATTGCAAAATTTGAGACGGTCCTGGACGTTCTTCCGACTAAGAAGAGGCTTCTTTGCAGTCCGGCGTGATGACTAACTACTCTCCACTAACCATCTTTTGGCTGTGCATGCTAATGCACAGTCCCTTTGCAAGTGCACACTGCTGATCGTCCTTTCGCGCAGACTGGATCGACACAGAAAGCGATCTAAGCTGACTCTTGGCTGTCCTGGCTGTGATCTTGCTTTATAGCTACCTGTTTGCTGTTACTTCTTAATAATCCTGGAGACAGTGATATATCTGACTGGCGTAACCTCTGGTAGCAATCTGACGGCTGCTCAGTCCTTCTTGATGAAGGGCAATAGATGTCTGACCGAGTTTCTGTCGATGTCTGGTGTCCTATTCTGATCACGTCTGAAGAAAAAGGAATAATTCGTCAGTTTGCTTCTTCAAACTATCCTGCGAGACTTAAGTCAAGACAAAACTTGGAGTCTGTATTAACTTCCCAGCAATCAGTTAATAAAATTAGTTTTGTGTATCACAGATTATCAAAAAGTGGAATGGCAGACATGACTCACCGTAGAGAAGAATCTGAAGATTTGATGAAACATTATTCTTGTACAGTCTTCATGCAGTTCAGGCAGATTGTGATCACCCTCGTAAACTTAATCCACGAATACAACTTCTACATAACCTAATGCTTGGTTCGAGACATAGAAAATCGAAAACTCGAGGTAAATCATAGGTGTTTCAATTATAATGGCCATAGTTGTACATATATAAAAAAAAATTAAAGACTAAAGTCATTAAAATATCTACCCGCTAATATTGTCATATGTGGGGATTTCAATTTCCAATTTCATTAGTACAAATTTATGTACTCGTATATGCATATATAAAAACCCTTAGTTTGCTTTAGCCTGAATTGTTTATCCTAATGCAGATCAAGTGTTTTGCCGCACCTGAAACCTACAGTTTAATGCGGAATCTGAAACACGACCCGCAAAGGAAGTCTGAAATGACAAAGTCCATGCCAGGACTCAACCTCCTAATAAGCAACCCAGTGTTTTAACCACTAAAAGAAAACGATGTAGCAGAAGTAAATAAGACATTTACTCAAATCCTGACGAGACATTTTGGAAACAGTGCCAGTGGGTTCGATTAGGTAAGGCTAGGTGGTACTGGGGATTGGTTTCGGTTTTCTAGTAGTTTCATCGTGCATGAAGCCACAGTTATCGGCCTAGAGTTAGGATTGATAGGCACTAAAAAATCAATAATAGGTAGGCAAAAAGGCACTAAAGAAGCCCTAAAAAAGTCGCTTAAATAGGCACTAAAAGCTAAAAAAGGCACTTAATAGGCATTTCTATTTTCCCACTTTTCTCTTATTATTGTTGACTTACAGTAAACCCATTTGCAGTTCTGATGAATATCAGGATTTTTATTGTAAAAAATAAACTAAACATCTCAAAAACCATCAAACATTTTATTTGCATCAAAGTAAAATCCAAACATTTAAACTATCTTCTTACAAAAACTCAACTAAACTATAAATTGAAATGGCAATTGATGATTAAAAATTTTTCAAGGTTCTGTGGCGTAAATTGACATCGCCTGTCACTCAATACATTTTTATATCGAGAAAACGACCTTTCGACATCGCAAGACGTAATTGGTGCGAACTTCAAACATGCTAATTCGTTTGGCTCAAAGTCCAGAACCTCCTGACACTCTCCTTTGAACATTGTTGAAACGTTCACTATGGTTTGTCAACCAGGATTGTGTCTGAGAACATTTTCAAATTTTGCTACCACTTCTTTCCCTACGTTACCAGGAACCTGGCTCAGCTCCTTCCTTAAATTTTGAACTATTTCCACTGCTTCAACAAACGGCAGGCCTCTCTCCTCCAGCTTGGTTATGGTCCCTGACACCCGTCCGAAATTGGCCATGATGTAGGCCACGTCTCCTCGAAGGGTTAGACACGATAAGGCCTCCTTCGCTTCTCCTATCACGACTGCCTCATGCTCGTCTAAGTTTTCAACGACCTGCAACAAAAAACAGAATTAAGATGAAATTTGTTTTGCTGCTTTTGAAATGGCTGTAGAAGAATGTACCCTACTAATTAAACTGAATATGTTTCGTACCTTGACAATTTCGCTGATATTTTCAGCATAATACATGGCAGCTTGAAGCCAGGAACCCCATCGAGTCAAAACTGGCTGAGGTGGCAAGGGTGTTTCTGGAAGAGCTGCCTTGAAAGCAGCAATTCGTGAAGGTGCCTTGAGAAAGACCTTCTTCACCGACGATACAAGTGCATTTATGTTCCGAAAATGTCCCCGGATGTTTTCTGCCACCCGATGGAGAGCATGAGCCAGGCAAGTCACATGCACCATTTTCGGATAGAAAACCTTCAGATTTTGCGCTGCTTTCAACATATATGCTGCTGCATCCGTGACAAGAAGTAAAAACTTATCATCATTGTTCTCACTTGGCCACAGAACTCCTGCAATTAAAAAAATGAATAAATAAGTTTATATGCGCACAAAATTAACAACTTCAAATGTAATTGTCTCTCATTTTAAATGCATATGAATAACATTCATCGACACTTACGGAGAGCATCCCGCACAACTCGAGCTACTGTGGCATTATTAGTTGCCTCGAGTGGTCTCGAGAGGACCAGGTGTGGTTTTCCTGGGCCAGAGCAGTCGAGCTTACCCACCACCACATTGGCAACTTGACGTCCACAGGTGTCTGTCGTCTCGTCAACTGACACCCAGAAGTTGGCATAATTGACGTCTTATCTGATCTCTTCAATAACCTAGAAATTTCATGTAGTATTTAAGTTAATAAATACACACAATGTGCATAACTTGATAAAGAGTGATATCAACAGAACGCTCGTTTAGCCATTCTTTTACATTTGACATAATCAAAATTTAATACAGTAAAATGACAAAAATTAAAGAAATGAAGTGAAATAAAACTCAAAATTTAAACAAAATAAATTAAAATATTAAATTATTTTAAATCAATGTGAAATGAATTTAAACCTGTAAAATGAAAATTAAAATGAGGTAAATTAAATCAACATATTTAAACTTACAGATTCATATTTTGGATGGAGGTAGTTTCTCCTCAAAGTAGATTCATCGGGAATTTTCATTTTCGTGTACTTTGCTAAAAATTCTTTGTATGCCGCATTTTGCAGCTTGTTAAAAGGTATGTTTGCCGCCACCATTGAAGCACACAAATCAGCATGGAACTGCTGCTGCAACTTATCCGACTCTGTGGGACTTGGAAAGAAGGGCTGGCATGTTGCAGTTTTCTTCTTAGAGTTCATCAAATGCATAGCAGTATTTTTGTGTTGGTCCAAATGGCATTTTTTCTTGCATTTTACCTGCAAAGATGACAAGTATTACTGAAGACCAAACTTAATTACTGCGCCATGCATTAAAATAAATGAAATTAACAACAAACAAAAAGCTATTATTCTCTATTCATTATAAGAACCCAACTTAACTTAATAATTTCTTTAGATACCACACTTTTTTTTTCTTTTTTTTAGAAACTACAGAAAACGACAATTTTTAGGGGAACTAAATTATAAAATGCATTATTCGAACGTCGAAGTTGGTTGTTCGGTTAATTAAATTAATATTAAAATAATTTAAAACAATTTGTTTTTCACCACTCTTTACCAATTTATCTTTAGGATGCTATTAAATTCGGAAAAGCTCACATTATCACTCATTGTTGGAGCGTCAAATTCCCTCGCATGCATTTGTTTACATCGAGTGGGTTTGTTATTTTGAATAAAGAATAAAAAATGTTGCAACGTACCTCTTTGGAACAAGGTTCGCAGAAAATAACTCTACCATCCGTAGTGAAGTTTGGGTCCTTCTTGATCCACTGCCTGAACAGAACACTTTTGGCTGTCTTGTCCTTAGGCATTTTTTCTCACTTATAAAAAAAGCCGTAAGCACAAACGTGAGATTTTATTTAGCAAAAGCACTTGAACAAAGACACCACGTTGCACGCACCAAACAAAATGATCGAGGCCGAACGCGTCACAATGACGTATTGTGATCTGATTGGCTGTATTTGGCTGACGTATTGTGATCTGATTGGCTGTGCTGGTTGCCTCAGGACTAGCCTCGGTTTTACCATCCCCTGCCCTCAGTGGCGGTCCTAGCTTACATGACGCCCTGGGCGAACCTCACCTTCAGCGCCCCCCCCCCTGTTCGCCAACACACACACATTCGAATCCCCCCAAAATAAAGGACAGACATAACTCTTTCACAAAATAACTTTTTATTGGACTAATTGTTGGAACTTCAGAACCAAAACAGACTCAAATTTCTGAATTTTACAAATCCTTCATCACGTAAATAGAATAACTCACTTAAGAGAATGTAATTATGATACTATGAACAGGAAAAATACAAATTAAATTGCACAACTGCCATAAATAAACTAGAGAATCAAATTTCTAAATTGTACAAATGCTCTATCACATAAATAGAATAAGACACTTAAGAGAGGGTAATTATTATGCTACACTTTGAACAAGAAACAAAATAAATTGCACCACAGCACAACTGCCATCTAAAGCCTGACTCTTCTTACCTTCCTTGATGCAAAGTCATGAATTAAATCATCATATGAAATCTGCTCAGCAATTGTATGATTTATACTGATGATGGCCAGACCGGTAAGGCGTTCCTGTGACATAGTTGACCTCAGGTAGGATTTGATGAGCTTCAGCTTTGAAAAGCTCCTCTCTGCTTCAGCAACAGTGACTGGAAGAGTAAGACCAATTCTGAGAGCAGTCCACAAATTTGGATATATTTCAGAGAGCTCCCTTTCATGGATAAATGTCAGCAGTTCAAGCAAGGATATGGTCTTTGATGGCAAGTCAGGCAAGTTCTTCAGCTCCTGTGCAAGCTCTCTGCCATCCAAGTCAGATTGTCCCTTAAAGTGTAGTGTAGTACTAAGGTTCACACATTGTTCTGTCAGCTCCTCAAATGTGAGATTTTGGAAATGTGTCAGCACTCCAAACTTCTCTCCCACAATTTCCAACGTGGAAAATCTTTCCTGAATGGCTGATGTTGCAGCATCAACCACTGCATTGAAAAATGTCACCTCCAGCTTCTTCAAAGCATCAATCAAGGGCTCATCAGATGCTTCATAGGAGAAGTGCCGCTTTGTGGACCTCAGCCGTTTTTTTTTAACACAGCCTCCACATTCATTTGTTCACAGATATCTGTGGCTGCCATTTGTGCAGCCACAAAACCTGTTGCCCTGTAATTGCGGAGACCTCTCTCTGTTTTTTTTAGGAGATTTACTGCAACATCAACGTGCATGCTAGGAGACTGCATCTGCTTGCTCACATGCTGAATTTGGCACAACAGGTCATGCCACACCACTGAACAAATGGCGAAGCGGTATGACCCAACCTCCTCTGACAGAGATTGAGCCTCGACCTTTATTACAGAGTCTTTGGTGTGGTCCCTCACCTCGATCAGTGCATCTCTCACTGCAGCTGCCTGATATCTCAGGGGCTCCACACTCTTGATCTTGCTTTCCCACCTTGTATCAGACCACATCTTCAATGTGATGTTCACATGTTTTTTCAAAATGGCCCATCGTTGTGTGGAGGCTGAAAACAAGTTGTAAAGCTTCTGCAAGATGCCAAAGTAACTTGTGGCATCAATAGATCCCTTAGCAGCATCGGCCACAAGCAAATTCAGAGAATGAGCCCCACATGGAACAAACAGAGCTCTGGGATTAATTTCTAGGAGCCTGGATTGAACACCCTTGTTTTTTCCCCTCATGTTGGCCCCGTTGTCGTATGATTGTCCTCTACAGTCCATGAAAGGAACTTTTAGCTCCTCCAGTCTCTTCAGAATCAGAGATGCCAAATGTTGACCAGTGGACTCCTCTGCCTCCAAAAACCCCATGAAATGTTCCTTTATATGGGGCTTCCCCTCCAGTGACACAACCCGAATCACAACTGACAACTGTTCAGTGTGGCTGATATCTGGAGTGCAATCTAGAATTATTGAAAAAAACTTTGATTGTTTGATGTCGCTCACCATTGCTGAAATGGTCTTGCTGCTCGACAAATCAATGAGTTCGTTTTGTATGTGGTGGCCGAGGTAGCTGGTGTGACTGGAGGTCCCTTTTTGGACACGGTTAATGTGCTCTTGCATTATAGGATCAAATTGTGCCATCAGTTCAACTTCTTTCAGAAAATTGCCATTTGATGGTGAGAACAATTTTTCTGTATGTCCCCTTAGTGCCAAATTCCTAACTGCCAGAGAATGCACAATAGCAGTGAGACGTGTCAGCACCGCTCTCCATCTCAACTTCTCAGCCTCCAGAAGTGCCATCTCCTGCTTGTCAATGGTCTCCCCCTTTCTCATCCTCACTGCCAGTTCTTTCCAGATTTTCATAGAATTTAGGTGTTCTGAACTGTTGTCATGTGATGTGAGCAATGAGCTTGCATGCTTCCAGTCCGAGAGTCCCAAACTTGTTAAATTTATTTTCCTCTTGGAAAATAATGTACAACAGAAACAGAAAAGGCTGTTGTTTTTTAAGGAATAGACCAACCAACTTCTGGTTATATTTTCCCCACTAACCAATGACTTCCTGAAGTATTGATGGTGGAAACTTCTTCCGTCACTGTCGTTTCTAGGGAATACAAAGTCAGATGGTACTTGACTTGGTCCCCTGGAAACCAGTTGTGTCCGAATTCCCTCAGTCAGAACTGAAGGCCAGTTAGCAGGGTCGGTGGACAGAGACTCATCCTCAGGAGGCGATTCTGCTCCAGGCATTTCTAATAGAAAGAACAAGAGCATTACTCATTAGTATACACACCTAAGTTAGATAACACATTATTCACAGCACTTTGTTATGGTGGTGGTGTTATGGAATTATGGTGGTGAAACACCACACATACCCAGTAACCCAGACCCAGTGATAATAACATTATAATTTATAACTGTTTGCAAAATGCTTTGCAGGGATGCACACACATACACATACACACACACGCACACACTCACAGACATATGTGCACACAAACTCACCTGAAGAGTCCTGCCGGGGAGAAGTAGAAGCAAATGGGTCTTCATCCTCAGGATCAGACTGCATTTGTGGAGACATATGTGAGGCTGAGGAGGTAGATGGCTCCTCAGCCTCAATAATGGCAGAAGTAGACGGCTTCTCATCCTGGCTAGTGGCAGAGGGTGTTCCAAAATATTTCAAAAGTGCCCCTGCAAATAGTAAAATAGAACATAACAGACCAATGCATGAATAGGCTAGTACAATTAATTTAACATGTTATTAAGCACAATTTATTAAACTTTTAGAATAGGAAACAAATGAATAATACAACCTCCTTGGTTAATGGCTAATTATATACATAATAGTACACTTCAAATGACTCAGAAAGCTATATCACAAAATAGCAGTGCAATATAGCAGTGAAGAGTAGATGACATAGCTCTATACCTTTATCTTTTGCTCGTTTCTCCTCTTCTTCTTTCCGCTTTTTTCTAAACTGAGCACCTGATAGCTTTGACCTCTTCTTATCCATTTGCGGTTATTTGACAGACCTTAGTGGCTTAGTGTGAAGATTCGTTCTGTAATAAATAATACACATTTCACTATTTAACCAAACCCAGAAAAATAACATTACATATGTTAAAGTATGGGCCTTTATTCCCAATAATATTAATCTGGAAGCATTTTGCATTGTTTAGGTCTTTTATGGGAAGGTTTATGGAAAATGCAATAGATGGTTTTTTATTAATAAAAATATATTTATTGATCTTTTATTATTTATTTTATTTTATTTTTTATTTTTATTTATTTCTTTATTTATTTATTCTTATTTTTATTTTTATTTTTTTTGCAGGCGCTCATGCCGCCCCTCCACAAATGCCGCCCTGTGCGGCTGCCCATATTGCCCATATGAGGAACCGCCACTGCCTGCCCTATTTAGGCCCACAAGTTTTTAAAAAATGCGAGTTATTTTGCTTTACTTAGTACAATAAAATTAAAAAAGGCATATATAGGCATGTATTTTAAAATTAGGCACTAACCATCAAAATAGGCGTTTATAGGCACTATAACATTTAATTATATACATCCCACAGTCCCGAAATGGATTTCTCTAAAAGAAGCCTATGAATCTATAAACGGGAATAAAAAAGGCAAAAAGGGCAAAATCCGGTCTCTAGTTATCGCAACCAAATGATCACAAATGAACCGAGAATCAATGAACACAATAATTTAAGCAGAAAGCGGCTTAAAGTTACTGAAACTTAATCGCCGTCAGAAATGTGATAGATACCAAATCACCAGAGCAAAGGCACTACCAAATGCAGCAACATATTCCTTTTTCTCCAAATGAAGCCCACTGTGATCAGCATGCACGGGCCGGTGGATTTTTACGAAAATACACGGACTGTAAAGACATATTAAGAGTTAATCAACGCCATTTCTGAGGAACAATTGAATCACCAGAATTACCAGTCATCTAAGTCCTAACCCCCCTTCCTCTATCCCAACACTTCTGCGACTCCAGAAGGAAGTGTCCACTGCACAAGAACTTTATACAAATCTTCTGGTTCAAAGCCCAAAGGATTTGTTCAACGGCATCATCTGGTTAGACCAGCAGCAAGATGAAAGCTGTTTTTTACTGTACCGTGTGGTACGTAAAATAATGTTGACAATATAAAAGTAGAAAAACAAATTGCTCAATTCATGTCACTGAATACTCAAATTGTAATTTTATGGTTAACTTTAGGATCAATGTCCAGATTTCATGGTGTTAGAAGGTTGGTCACCAAAGTTAACAAAGTCAACAAAGTTAAACAAAATACTCAAAATTTCAATCAACTTCGAGAGTGTATTTTAACTGCATGGAATAAGCTTGATCAAAACACCATTTCTACAGCAGTTCGCCAGTGGCGCACAAAGCTACAATTCGTTATGGATAATAATGAGGACACATTGAACACTTCCTGCGTTAATGTTTTATTCAATGTGTTTTTGTTCATCATAAGAGTAAATTCCTTTAATGTTCAGCTAAGTCTCTAATTATCCTCCTTGTCAAATTTATTTTTTAATAACTACTGTTCAAGTTGACTTTGTAAAAAGACTACTCATTCGATTTAAGTAAACTACCTCTCATTTTAAGGACGACATAAAGAGTTTAATACGATTTGTATCAGTTACTTATCTTTTGAATTATAACTTTGTTGGCCCGGTGGAAAAGGTGGCCACTTTCTAGGGACACTACATATCAATATAAATAGAGAGAGAGAGAGAGAGAGAGAGAGAGAAAATTTTTGATAAATTAGTTAGGAAAAAATCATTAAAAATTCCTTTCGAGAGATCGCTTTTCCACAATTCTTAATTAAAATATAATACCAAATGCTCGTAAAAGTTTAACGAAATTTTTCGCATTAATTGATCGTTTTGCCAACACCGAAACGAACTTCTTTTAAACGAAACAAAAGGTTTCTTTCAGGTAAAAATAAAAATATAAAAGTTTTCCAAATAATTTCTTTAATGTGTGTGTGTGTGTGTGGGTACTAGGACAGTTTGCCTACGGACAATTTGCCTACGGACAGTTTGCCTACGGACAGTTTGCCTACTGGACATTATGCCTATGGACACCATGCCTACCGGACATTATGTCTAACGGACATGATGCCTAAAGGACGACACGCCTAACAGACGCAGCTTATTGAGACATCGATTTTATTCCATTCTATTTCATTCTATTTCATTTTCATATATTTAATTTTATTTTAATTACGCAATCGGTCTACAAGTCGACACAGAGTTGGGTGTGTAATGGCGACTCGTAGGTCGAAGGCTCTGTGCCAGCCCTCTATCGAGTTGTTGCGGAAAAGCAGGCCGTCTTCTTCGTCCTCGCTGCAGAATTCCAATCCACGTAGCCTCGAAATAGGTTAGAAAGTCTTCCAAGATCTCGTCCGTTTCCTCGTCAAAAACAGCCGTAAATCGTTCAAACGTGTTGCTAACATCTTGAAGAGGAACAAAAGCAACCTAACCTACCTAACCGAACCTACCTTACCTAACCTTACCTTACCTAACCTTACCTAACCTTACTTTACCTAACCTTACCTAACCTAACCTTACCTAACCTACCTAACCTGAATTAATTCTTTTGCATGAATCTGAAGTTAAATAAGTTAAATAAGTTAAATAAGGTAAGGATAAATATACCACAGTTGTTCACTATATAATAAAAAAAATTAAGAAAATATTCTCGTCATGAAAGAGTGTAGATGCGAAATGTCCTTTAGGCATCATGTCCGTTAGGCATCATGTCCGTTAGACATAATGTCCGGTAGGCCTGGTGTCCATAGGCATGGTGTCCATAGGCATAATGTCCAGTAGGCATAATGTCCAGTAGGCAAACTGTCCGTAGGCAAACTGTCCGTAGGCAAACTGTCCGGCCACGGTGTGTGGTGTGTGTGTGTGTGTGTGTGTGTGTGATATAAACACAACGACTGTGGGTTCTGTCTTTCCGTTGTTGGGGGAGTGTTCCTTGAGAATGTTAGGTAGTCATTGGCGGATAGTTCCTTAGTCGGTATTGTTAATACCGACTAAAATGATTAACAATGATTAAAAATTATATAGGTCAAAGATTATATTATAAGGTTTAATGTGATTTAATGAGTTATGTGGTCGAGCTAAACTTTAATTTAATGGCCTTATACAGACTCTTAAAGTTTTTTCATAGTTCACACCCGCACTTTACGCTTCAACATATCCTCCATCTTGGGCAATGCATAGTTCGATTCTATTCTGTAGTGACTGAAAGACATTCTCAATTTCTTGCCGCGTGATTTGATGCGCTGCAGTTTCAATACGTGCTTTCAGTTCTGCCAAATCTTGTGGCCTATTGGAGTAAACGGCGCTCTTGACATGACCCCCATAAAAAAGAGTCTAAGGGGGGTTGAGTCGGGTGATCGGGGCGGCCATGCGAGTGTTCCTCTTCTCTCAATATATTTTCTAGGGAATGTTTCATTCAAAAACTCTCTGGCGTTCCGAGAATAGTGACAAGGGGTTCCGTCGTGCTGGAAAACTTTGTTTCACAATGTCTGAGGCCACCAGCTGTGAAAGGAAGAAGTTTTCCAACATTTCAAGATATCGCTCTCCGTTCACAGTTGCTTTCTCTTGAAAGAACGGACCGATGAATTGGGATTTTCTTAAAACGCACGACACATTGACCTTCAGAGACTCTGATGATGTCACAATTCTTGTGATTTTTCATTTTCCCAAATATGCCAATTACCACTGTTAACTTTGCCACTGAGATGAAATGTTGCTTCATCAGAAAATAGTAACTGATTCAAACAGTTCGGATCTTTGATTCTTGTAGGAAATTCTTCGCAGAATTCAAGCCTAGCACCGTAATCCTCCTCCATTAGATCTTGAACAACTTGAATTTTGTAGGGATGTTGATGTAACTTCCCCTTTTAAAATCTTACGGACTGTTGGGACGGGGATGTTCATTTCTCTAGGAGCATGGTTAAGTCACTTTTTTGGGGCTTATTTCGAACGCTTCTCGAACAGATGCTACGCTTTCTTCACTGATTAGCGGGTTTAGCGGAACGCGATCTGTCATCTAGGGATCCTGTCTCTTTAAATTGTTTCATCCAGTCTCTTAATGCGTGCTCAGATGGTGGGTTTTTGTTGTACTGTGCCCGGAACTTGCGTCTCAATACTGTTAAAGATTTCAGCTCGTCTAACCGCAACACGCAGTTTACTTCTTCTTCAGTTGAAGCCATAGAGGGGTTTAGTTAGATGCATCTATCTGCAGCTCCCCACCCCCATACAAAAAAAACCAGAATAGAATTGAAAGCTGCATTGTGGGGGGGAAACTATGAAAAAACTTTAAGAGTCATAAATTTTCATGATATATGCTATTTTGTTCTATTTGGAATAATTAAAACAACTCTTTATAACAACCCTTTATAACAACCCTATATATAACACATACAGTGGGTGTGTGTGTGTGTGTGTGTGTGTGTGTGTGTGTGTGTGTGTATATATATATATATATATATACACTGTATGTTTGACTAAAAATACAATTTTTATATTTTTGAATATTTAATAGCGGTCAGCGTTTTCATTTTAAATTTTTTTTTAAAAGATTTCCACCAAAAGAAGCGCGCTCAAATTCGACAGCAATAAAATAAGGCGATTATGTGTGAGAAGAGTAAAAAGATTTAAAAAAATAAAAAAATACACGAAATATAAAATAATTTTGATATTTTCTGTTGTTATGTAAAAGTAAACTCAAAATAGGATTACTTACGCAGTTTTAGCTCTGAAGATTAATGGTTTATTTCAATAATATTATTTGTGGCAGTAAATGTTTGGTGAGTTGGAGTGGAGTAGCTTAGGTTAAGCTAGGTTAGGCTATAGTTTACCGTATAGGTTAAGGTACGTCACGTTTAGCTAGTTTAACGTAGGTTAAGTTAGATTGTGATTAATCTTTATTCAGTATGGGTTAAGAAGTTACGTTACCTTAGGTGAGGTGAGGTTAGGTTAGGTTAACGTGATTTGGTGAGGCACAGTCAGATTAGGTCAAGTTAACGTAGGTTAGGTTAGATTAACGTGATTTGGAAAGGCACAGTTAGAGTAAGTGACATTTGCATAGGTTAGGTTAGGGTAACGTAGTTAGGTTAGTTAAGTCGCTGGTATTTCAATAAAATATCATTCTCATGAACATTCATAGCTTATGTTTGCACGTTCAGTTTCTCTGAAGAATTAAGTGATGTGTCTACATGTCCTGTTTCCGTGATGAGTTAAATTATGTGTATGTACGTCCTGTTTTCCTGAGGAGTTAAATGGCGTGTTTAATGAGGTGTCAGCATGTCCTCCTTTTATATCAAGCAAAAATTTCCGTTGAAATACTTGAAGTAACCCTAAAATCATCAATGGTGAGAGGTCACTGAGAAAAAGAGACAACGCAAAAGTAGCCGAAGTTAACCTTCCACACGACTATTCCCTTACCTTCAACAATACACAACTCAATCGTTCCTCTTCTCTTAACATTCTTCGCGTTTCCTTTTCTCGTCATCTTTCCTGGAAAGATCACATATACTCTCTTTTTAAAACAGCTTCAAAGAGGCTAGGTGTGCTGTACCGACTCCGCGGTTTCTTCACCCCCGCTCAGTTTCTGTCTCTGTATAGGGTCTTCTCCGACCTTGTATGGACTATGCTTCCCATGTATGGTGTGGCTCAACCCACACAGCCGTACTTCACCGCGTGGAATCAAAGGCTTTTCATCTCATCAACTCCCCACCTCTTACCCACTGTCTTCAATCTCTCTCTCTCTCTCTCTCTCTCTCTCTTCGCCGCAATGTTGTCTCACTCTCTCTCTCTCTTTAATATCGTTATTATAATGGACACTGCTCTTCTGAACTCTCTAACTGTATGCCTCCTCCTTTAAGGAGAGCACACAACACCAGTCTTTCTACACTTTCTCATTCCTTTTCGGTCCAACTCTCTAACGTAGGGGTTAACTGGTATTTTCACTCTTTCATCTACTCAATCGGTCAACTCGGGAACAATCTTCCTCAATCCATCTTTCCCCCTGTCTATGACCTCCCATCTTTCAAACGCAGAGTGTCTAGGCATCTCCAAAACTCTGGATCTTGATTTTGGCCCTCTTTTCTTCTATGGAGGGTGGGGGGTGCTTTTGTGGGCACTCGCCTTTGGCCCCTCCTTCCCGCATTGAAAAACAAACCGTTGACAAAAAAGTGTTGAAAAAGAAAAATCAGTTTTGTGTCTTTCGAAAGCCAATTTTATGTTTTAAATTTCTGTTTTTTTACAAACCTTTTCCGATATTGTTTTTTCTTTACTTTGTGCAAACTTCTCTCGCAAAAACGCGACATTTTTAAGGGTTTTGAACGTTTTTGATGGTGTTCCACTTGGCTTTGTTGTATCTTTAACAAAATCCATTGTAATAAACTTGTTTGGTTATTTTACGTTGTCTGAAAATTATTTTCTACTTTCATCTTCCCTAAACCTCCACCACACACCTCCAAACCTCATTATCTTGCCCAAAGTTTATTTACTTGATCAATGATGGTCAACTTCTACGCTAAGTTTGGTCAAAAGTGGAATGAACTTTACTCATTTTCAAACGAAAATGAGTCATAATAAAACTCCTTTAAATGATGTAGAAAATAATTTTCTATCTATTTTTGGCAAAAAAAATTATAACTGAACTATCTATCTATCTATCCATCTATCTATATATATATATATATATGGCAAATTTTTACAAGTGTACATTACAGACTTTGTAAATCAAAACTATGTTTTTCTGATGGTTTTTGATGCGGTTTGAACGAAGTTAATTTCGTTCAAACAACATCAAAAACAATCGGAAAAACATAGTTTTAATATATAACCTAACCTAACCTAAAATTCCAAAATTCCTCAAAAGCCTGTAATGTACTCTTGTATCTACTCTTTGCTTTTATCATGGCCGAGGATTAGTTGAACGTAATCCGAAAATCTGTTGTTAAGCGAAATTGAATTTCGAAAGACGAAAATTAATGACACTAAAATCTTTTTAAAGTAGGACCAAAGTACTCGGAAAGTACTCATTCGTCCTGTTTGAGCTCATAATACAATAAAAAAATAATTCATATTTTATTTACAAAAACTCCAACAGAACAAAACGTATAATACAATCTTATACTGTTTACTGTACACAACCGTAAAGTGCTTTCGAAAAGCGAAAACATGTTTCAAGTTACTGTATACATTTATACGAGTTGAATTACTGCAGAAAATATATATCGGGACTTATTGTGCCTGTAATAACCGGTTGGGACAGTTTAAAAAAAAACAACCTTAGCTGTAAATGCTATTAGTGAATAACCTTACTGTGAAGGAAAGGGTTTTAGTAAAGATAATGGTGAGACATAGTCAGATATAGTCACATATCGTCACACATGGTCAAACACGCTATAAAATTTCACCGAGATTGAAAAGATTCTTTTTAGAGTCTAGGGTGGCTCGTTGAGTTAAGACAATGCATGGCTTTTGATACCTCGTCACTTGGTTCTCATTTTTTCAATAAAATGCCTCTTTTTTTCTTACTTTTTTCTTTATTGTAATGTACAGTTTTGGAAAAAAGTTCGCCAAAGAATATAACATTTCTAAAAAAAACAAAAAATTACTAATTAGTAGTAATTTTATTTCGTTTTTTAAATTTCTTTTTACGTTCTCAAAAAAGAATAAAAATCTAAATAAAATAGAATATTCCCAATTAGCGATTTTTTGTTTTATATACATTTTTGGTTTGTAGGCGAACTTTTTTCCGAAACTGTATAATTGTAGAGAGAGAAGATGTATAAAGTGCGAGAAGTTCTTTTGTTTTATTATCACACTGAATGTTGTATCACATCATTGATCATACTCGCAGTTCGCTAACTCAATTTATCTCTTGATCTATATATGGCGTGTAATGAAGACGTTCCAAGACTAAACATATAACGTACAAAATTTATTGAGTACAGGTAAGATGACTTAGTCCCTTTCAAAGTATTCCCCTCCCTCACAAACACACACTTATTCCAGCGCTCCTGCCACTGCTGGAAGCATCTTACCTAGTCAAGTTTTGAAATGGCATTCAGCTGCTGAGTCGCATTCTGTTTGATCGTTTCCAAGTCGTCAAATCTCTTTCCATTCAGGGTACTTTGTCCACAAGGAATTTGTCCCACGTAGCCAAACTGTGAACCAACACTACTACCTGGAAGTTTTAAAACATCTACGGGACGCGGTTCGAAGAAAACCGTGGCAAAAATGGGAGGCTGGCATTTGGATGTTGCATCACGACAACGCGCCTTCGCGCACAGCCATTTCTGTGCAACAGTTTTTGATTAAGTACAACATCCCATTAGTCCACTAACTACACTATTTCCCTGATTTGGCCCCTTCTTTTTGTTCCTCCAACTGAAAAATACCCTGAAGGGGAAGAGAGAGAGAGAGAGAGAGAGAGGAGAGAGAGAGAGAGAATATTATAATGAAGGTGAAAGTTTTCATTGTTGTGAGAGGTAAGGCCTTTGATCTGACTGCAGTACCATGAATTAGATCGAGTGGAATAAAGTCGATTTCGATTTAATTCTATTTGCTTTAAATAGTCATAGTGCTAGAGATACTGACTGATACACTGACAGACACACTGATCCTACTGATAAACATACTGATAGACACATTGTTATGGATTTCCTGTTTTATTATAAACAAAACTTTCAATAATACTATATATATATATATATATATATATATATATATATATATATACAGTGTATATATAACCTTCGAATCATCGTACATCACCTCCGCATCACCGCATCATTGCACTCGCATTTTCCCATCTTTCTGAAATTTTGGACGCTCATCGTATGTCTGGAGTACGATAACTGCTTGGCGTCCCGTGCGATGCCTGACTCGCCATTTCCGCATTTCTCTGGGCCCAGATGTTAGTCCTTTGTCAGCTGTTCAACAAGTCTTAAGGTAAGTACACTGTAATTTTTTTATGTTATAATGGGCCTCCGCATTATCGCACTTTTCACTTCGTTGTACACCTCGACCACCCCATTAGTGCGACGATTCGCAAGTTGTCTCTACCACTTTTATTTCCTGCATTTTAACTTTGTTTAGTAATTTTTAATTAAATTATCTTTCAGTGTGAAAATAAAAAAATAATAAATATTGAAAATAAAACAAAATTAAAATAAAAAATAAATATCAGATTACAAATATTATTGATGCCCTCCGTTTTCTATTGAAAAAAAATATTTTTGTTGATGGAATACTATTATTTTTTTATTTTCTTTTATAAACTTTTAATAATATTTTCACCCTCGACTATGATAACGAAACATTGCAAAAAAGACTTTTATAATACTTTTATCATTTCTTTGTTTTTTACTTCATTTTTCGATGGAATTTTTATTTATTTTATCAGTTTTAGACTACTTTTATTCTATTTATGAAAATGTTTTGAAAATTAAGTTTACCGGAAACGAAAATTCCAATTCCATACATTTACAGTTACATTGAGAATAGGGTTGCCAACTCTCTCGTTTATGTAAAAGTCGAAGACAAAACCTCGGGCTTTCGATTTATATAAAAAATAAAAGAGTCCGCAAATAATCAAATGGCAACTGCTTAATTGCTGCCGGTGGCGTCGACTCGGCGGTAGACCCTGAATTTCTGGTTTTTAGAAATTTAAATGTCGGCACCTCTTGCTGCATAATGTGTACAGAATACACACAGGTATGGTATGACCGTATGAAGGTCTGTATCAATAAGTAATTGTGACTGAGCATGTTCATATACGAGAGTGTGAGCATATACACGAGTGTGTAAATACAGGTTTTGAGTCATGTATGGTGTACATGAAAATTTGAACTTTATTGTAGGTATGGTGACGCTTGTCTGTATGGGTTTGGGAGTTGAGACAAACTGGCTTCAAGGTTTTTCCTAATCTCCAACAAAAAGGTGAAATACATGAACGTACCTGTTCTACAAGGAGGTGAACGACACAGAGATACCTGTTTTATAAGGAGGTGGACGACACAGAGATATCTATTCTATGAGGAGGTGATCGGCACGGGGGTATTTGTTCGCCTTTCATTTCAAACAAAACCACTTAACAGCGTCTGCATAGAGAGTTAGATTGACATTTGAATAGTGATACGGCAATAACGCGGATTAAGAACACAAGGACATAAATCACTTGTTTATCAACTAATGTCTGTCTACCTGTCCGTCTATGTTTGAGTCTCTGGATTATTGACGCAATATAGGCTTTGTTAAACATTTCACAAAGGGACGTTCTCTGGCCATTGGAAACAGTGCTCTCTCTCTCTCTCTCTCTCTCTCTTCTCTCTCTCTCTCTCTCTCTTCCCCTATTTACTTACTTAATTATCTGTCTATAGGGGTTCTGGGATCGAACCCCGTGAACGGAGTGAATTTCTGAACAAAATTTCTTCGCACCCAGCAGCACACAGTACATGGTTCAATCAGTGGGTTCATCAACATGGGGATAGTGGGTTGTATACAAATTTTCTCTTAAAAATAAGCGAGTGGCTGAAGAGGTCAATTTGTTCATAATGAAGAAAAGTAAACAATATATATATATATATATAACAACGAGGAAATTATTAAAATATTTTACACGTCAGTGCGTTAATTGGCACTCATATGAATAAGTGACAAAAGTGGTCTCAAGGATGCCAAAAAATAAAATTTAATTTAAAAAGTTTTAGCTAAAAATAAAGTTTTCTTCAAGACTGACTCGCAGAACATGTATTTGTTTTAATGTATTAAAAACGTGTATGAAGAATAAGGAACATGTATCGAGTATGAGTTGTGGGTTTAATTACTAACAAAATATACTTCAAAATAATATAAAGGTATTTTTTTCACTCAATTTTTCACCTTTACTCAAAAACCATTTCAATAACAGACAAAAATCTTACTTTTTAGAGTTAGTAAACTTCTTTTCTGTAAAATTAACGTACATCTATTAAAAACAGACAGTTTCATAAAAAATAACAGCTCCTTTCATTGGAAATTTCATTGAAATACACACTTTTTCAATAAGAATACCTTATTAAAATTCATTAGAAATAAGATAAATTCTCATTAAAATAACAGACACTTCATTAAAATCAGTAGACCCTACTCTTAAAAACAGACATTCGTAAAAATAACAGACACATTCATTAGAAAGAACAGACATTTTCATTCAAAACGAAAGATGATTTCATTAAAAAAAGAAATCCTTAAAAATAACTGACATTTCCGTTACAATTAACAGATTTTTTTTAGTTAACACTCTATCATGTTTATATCATAAACATAGGCCCATTAGTGTTTACCATGTTTACATCATGTTTATAATATAAGCATAGGCCTATTAGTGTTTATCATGTTTATATCATGTTTATAATATAAGTATAGGCCTGTTGGTTAAAATATTAACTCCTTAAAGTTTTATAATACGTTAAACAATATATGTTAACTTCTCCGTTAAACCAAGTTAAGTTAACTCAGGTAATACAGGAGTAGTAATAGTTACATCGATGTAATATTTATGATGTCTGAAATTTGAGCGTCGCTAAACAAGATGGCGTTGAAGAATAATACATTTGTGAGTGGAGGGAAAATGACATAATTTCCACCATTGTCTTTACGAGTGTTAAAGTGTTATACAGACCAAAGTTTAATTAAAATAGCGGTTTGTAGCCTAAATTCGTGCGTGTATTATCTCTTTCCACACGAGGTGTCAAAGCTCCTTCCTTCGCACGAACTTCTCCAATTTCTTTGTCCCTCGACAGTTATTTTGCGGGAATACCGAAATGAGAATTCTCGCAAATGGTCTTCGTTTGTGTAGATTTGTTTGAAGGAGTTAAAAGAGATTATCCCTTTCTTCTTTCGCCTTCGAGGAAACGCGGATGTTGCTCTATTCTAACGACTTAAATATCCCCCCCGATCCTAAACACCATTTTTAAACTTAATCCCACTAGCTATAAGTCCTTCCCAAAACAAGTTCATCATCGCGTATTTGGAGGATTTAAAGGATATTTTTAAAGTAATTTATAGTTGTTGTTTTTTATGTAAAGCGAGTAAATAATTCTTTCAGCGAATTGGAAAAATAAATGAGTTAATATTTTATTTAAAACTATCTTTGGTATTAATTTTATTGGCTGTAAATTTGTTGCAGAAAAAAAATATTTTAGATACAATTATTTTCTATCAATTTTCACAATATATTTATAATAAATATATTATGATAATAAATAAACATCCATATTGGATGTAGAAAGTCCTCGGTTCGATTCTCGTCGCCATCACCTATACTCTGCTCAAATAACTCTCCCATGAATTCACCTTCATCCCCCTTCGTGTGGGGAAATGGGGGCTGGGCGGAAATTGTAACTGTAATTGTTACTGCTTTGTAACTACAGAGAGAAAAATTTTCATTCGGTCCAAGGTTGAAAATACGATAAAATGTTTGAATGGTTCGCTCATTTTGATCACTTTTGAACGTCTTTGTACGACTCGGAGAATTAAAGCAGTATTATTATGAAGTCATTTTGTCCTTCCTTAGTAATTCGATACACAGGAAAAGATACGTGAATACATTAACCAAATACATTATTAACTATTTTGTCATCCAAGTTATTTTCTTAATTTAATTAAACAAGGAGTGCATGCTACACTCACCAATTAAGTTTGTTACCAGAAATATAAGCATCATTAGTGCGAACATTGCATGGTTGGATTAACGATTTTGGATTGGTTGACAAATAGTCATCTGCACTTGGTTATTTTTCCACAAAAATGTTTCTGTGTAGGACACATCTTCATTTTGTAGCTGCAAATATTCTTGGCAATAGGCAACATCCAGAACTCATTTCCCCACAGTGTAGGAGATGAGTGTGCCCCAAAAATCAGCTGAGCCTGAACACTAACACGGTGAGTGACCAGCCCAACTCAACCCAAAGCCTCACCACCCAGAGTCTGACACCGGCACCAATGAGCTACCTGGAGATCCTACAAATATTCTTTATTTCAGTATTTTAAAACCCCAAACTGTATTCTTTATATGATGAATAATAATGCATTAATTAGACATAATTTTTAATAGTTTCTCGTAAACAAAATTTAATTATCGTCCAACGAAAGTTCATTAAATTATAATTTCCTTTTGTTTTCTTTTAGAATTAATATGAATTCACGTCTGAAATTGCAAATTTAAATGCATTCTTTTGTTTGCTCTGTGAACCGATCGTATTCTCAAAGGACTTTACTCGAGGCAAGTCTCATATTTTGAAAAAGGGTACTCATCCTAGAAGTTAATTCCTTACTAGGATGCTGGATTCATTTGGGTATTAAACCGTTTTCATTTGGACTGGCACCTTTTAGAGATTTAAATATACGAGTTTACTTGCGTGGTCGGCTCATTAAGTATGCCATGGTACAACGTACCATGGCTATGAACTTTATATGGTTAATTGTTGGGGTGAAGCCCCATTTCTGCAAGACATGTGACACTTCGGAACGGGTTGAAATTTGGTTTATCTATCTTGCATCAGGGATGAAGTGAACGTGACGAAGGACAAGGATTGGTTCTGGAGGTTCAGTGAAAGATCTGGATGGGGTTTTTTTGCCCGAGTCTTTTTACTTTCACATCAGACCTTAATCGAGGTCCTCGTTCTCCTAACATCACTAAGAACTCTCTAATTTTCTTTTTCCTGTAGAAGTTGTTGATTTCTTCAGTTCAGCTTTTACCTTCATGCACCAAGTCGGTTCATCTTTTCAATTGTCCACTGATTTGTTTTCTGAATGTCTCACTATGGCATGATCGAAGAACGCATAACCACTGTGCTATCCTTATTAATAATAAAATAATAGATAAACGTTACGTGTGATAGATTTCAGTTTTCGTTATCGAATAAGGCATACCTTATATTAATTGGACAGTAATCCTACCCTTCTTCAGGAAAGAGGTGTAGAAATACAAGAAAGTACCATTAGTAGGTTACTATCATGCAAATCTATATTTCAGACGTGCCAAACACGTAAAAAAAATCACGAAATCAAATTACGCGTACTTTTCGGTCCCAGGCTCAGTCTTGGGCAAAGGGTGAATTTCTACTGCGACCGCATGTCAACCGGAGCGTTAACCTATTGCTCCTCTTCCTCACCCAAAATTAACCAAATCCCCCCGCCCCCCAAAGTAAAAGCAGACGATAGAAAAAATAAAAGTAAAAATAATTTTATGTACCGAATGATGCTGATTTGAGGTGTGATATTTGGGATCATTTCCATCATCTCCCCCCATTTAACCTTTTCAAGACGACTGGTACAAATTGGTAGCGTTTCAAATACACGCATTCATAACTTAAACCTACAAAAAATTCCGGCCTTAAACGGTTAAAAGAAAAAGATTTTCAATAATTCAGTCAACACTAAATTATCGCCAAACGTTCCATTCAATTCACTAACGATCTAATACACGTTCATCAAGTATTTCGTCTATCTTCTCTCTTTATTCGGTAAAACAAACTAAAGAAAGAGTTTCTTTCTACCCAAAATAATAAGTTTAATGAAACTAAATTGAATTTGTAAAAACAGCAGACGTTAAATTTTGCAGTTAAAAATGAAATACAATCTGAAATTGTGCAGTCATATCTCGCGTTTAATATTTAAACGTTAGTGCAAATTTGGCGAGAATCGCATAAATTGCGTGACGTTCTCAGAGCTGCGCTTAAAATGAAAACCCCTGAATTTATAACCGAAGCGCGAACCACTCTGAAAAAGATTCAATTCTGTCCTTGAACGCTACATAAAGACCCAAATTATGACCCTGAATTTAAATTATATTTATATTGCATTTATATGAATAATAATTCTCGTATATAAAAGCGAGAACTTACTATTCGTATACGCTTATTCTTTCGCACAATGAATCCTTATAGGATTGAGGAAGAAATAAATAGTAATAAACATATGTTGTTTTTATTAAATGCAAACGTATATTTTCATTTTATTATACATAAAACTACTTTACTTCTTTTTTAAGACATTTTAGTATCACTACAGGCTTCATTTACTGGAATTTTCTTTTTCTATATTTCCTATAGAAAATTCCCAAAAAGAATGGCAGTCACTTTTTTCTAAAATTCGTAAATAAACAATGGAAACGTCGTGATCAGCCTATAATCCCTTAGCCAAAGCCAATGAAAAGAGGTTGTGCCCTCCTGCATCAGTTTTGTTTACATTTCAGACAAACGGAAGTTGGTAGCAATTTGAACAAAAGTAGATAACAAACACAGCCGGTAACTCATTACAAAACCCAATAGAATGGCCTAGCTTTATTATTTAAGGATAACAAATGACAATCTATTTCCTTATCTTCGTATCTCCATAAAGGGAACGACAAGTAATTAAATTATTCCTCCAAACTTCAACCTAATCCCTCTATCGTTTATTGTTCATTTTCTAAAAATAATTTCCTCGTACGCATTGAATTTCTTTGTTTGCGAACCCTACCTTTTTTTATTATTTTCCCAACCTCTTCGAAACTATGGTAACGAACGGAGCTATAAAACAACGATTTTTCTCCTATTTCGCCTCGCGTCCTTTTCAAGTACTTTTTCAATACGTTTAACGAATCTTATCAGTCTTTGGCTCAAATTTTATTCTCTTAAACTGTTTTTCTTTAGTCTTTTACATCTAATGACGAACGTCTCATCATCTTCGCTCGAGTGATCTCTCCTCTCCTCTCGTCTCTCCTATTTGAAGACGTTTTGTTCGCGAGATATCAGCAATTTAACTCACTTGAAGTTGATCCAAAAAGAATTGGGAAGCGAAGCTATTTTTCAACATCTTTGAAGAAATACGACAAATACAAGTTTAAATAAACAAAGAAAAAACTTTCTCTTGTTTTCTTTTAACGTTTATGTTTACTTACATTTTATCTTTTTCATTTTTCGTTTTTCTTTTTCTTTTTTTTATTTTAGTATTCCTTTAAATATAATTTTCTTTCATGGATCATCTCGATTCTATATTTCTCTTTTTGGTTTATTTACATTTCGTCTCTTAATTTCTTTAGCAATTACTTTCTCCAGTTTTGGTGCCACAATACTACTTATACCTTCCTTTTGTTTAAGAAATAAATCATATTTTCGATAGCTCCGTTTTGAAAGTATTTTAAATAAACCAGTTATTAATTCGTTACCTCTCTCTCTCTCTCTCTCCTCTCTCTCTCTCTCTCTCTCTTACAAGACCTTCTCAAAGAATGAAAAAAAACCTTAAATATAGAAAATAACCTACATTAAGATCCGCCCCCAAATTGTCTTAATCCTTGGGAGGGTACTTTTGAGTACTGCGGATCTTAACTTATTGTTTTTTAATTGTTTTCCTTTTCTTGCGGGTTGTAAAACGTGGCACTTTTTATCATATTACTTTGGTTAATATTTCCTATAATAGTGTGAAAATGTTGATAATTAACATTATTTTTAAGTTTGACTGAAATGTTTCATTGATGTTACGATAATATTAACAAAATGTTTTTTAATATAATATTTGGCAATTTTTTTAACATATTTTTAATATTTATTTCAACGTCAATACAATTATTAATATTTTTAGTATGTGTGGTGGAGGGGGGCGAGGGTGAAGTGGGTGTGCGTGCGTTTGCGTCCGTGCAATTTTGATGTTTTTAATGGAAAAACCTAATAACATCGCATGGTTAGGTTTCTTTCTCAATACGCAGTTTTATTCCAAGGTGGATGTTGCATATATGCACGCAACGACCTAAACTTGAATCCTCAGAATTATACACCCTCTTGCTACTGCTTACTTTCTAATCTCAAACTAAATACATCTACGCTGTCTACCTTTCTCCTAATTCTACTGACTATCCAAAACTCTTTGACTACCTCATTTCCAAAGTGAAATACATTCTATTCCACTCTCCTCTTGCTGAAAGATCAATTTTAGATTTCAATGTTCACCACCACTTTTGGCTTTCCTCCCATTTTACTAACAACCCTGGTGAACTAGCTTATAACTTTTCTATCTTGGATAACCTAGAATATATTGTACAGCACCCTACTCGTATCCCAGGTCGCTTTGGAGATAAGCCCAAAATTCTGGATTTATTTCTCACCACTCATCCTTCTTCTTACTCTGTCAAACTTTTTTCTCCGTTGGGCCCATCCAACCACAATCTTTAAGATCTGTGTCCTGTCCTATCGCTTAAACTCGGGTTTTGGATTCTCCCAAGAGGAGACGCCTTTGGCACTTTGGCGCTGCTGATTGGGAGGCCCTTAGGCAGTACTTCTCTGATTTCCCATGCAATGATCACTGCTTCCGTGGCCAGGACTTGTTCGAGTGCGCTGTGCACATCACGGAGGTATTCTCTCAAGCGTGGAGGCGCACATTCCATATTCTATTCCTACTACTAATGCAAAAAACACCTTGCTTTTACTTTGGTTGCACTAAGGTTATCCAAAACAGACAAAAGGCTTTCAGAAGGTACCGTCGCCATCCAACTCTTGCCTCTCACTTACCCCGGAATCGTGCAAAATCTGTTCTTCGACTAGCCAAAAATTTCTTCATTCGACAAAAATGTGAAAGCCTATCTACATCTAATCCTTCTCGCTCTTTCTGGTACCTAGCCAAGAACCTCTCCAACAACTTTACTTCTTCTTTCCCTCCTTTTTTCCATTCCGACAGCCCAGATGCCGTCTTTTCAACTAATAAAGCTGAACACTTTACTTTAACTTTCGCCTCCAACTCAACCCTGAACGATTCGGGTGCTGTTCCTCCTCCTCCCTCTGACTGAATTATGTGTGAGATTAGAATCTCTTCTAAAGATGTTTATTCTTCCCTATCTGGTCTCAATTCTAGGAAGGCGTACGGTCCTGATGGTGTTCTCCTGTTGTTCTCAAGAACTGTGTTTCTGTGCTGACACCCTGCCTTAGCAAACGCTTGTGTCTATGTCTTTCATCTGGTACTTTTTGCCCCTACTGGAAATTCGTTTTCATTCAGCCTGTCCCAAAGAAGGGTGACCGCTCTCAACCCTCCAACAATCATCCAATTACTTTCATTTCTTGCCTTTCTAAAGTTTTTGAATCTATCTTTAATAGGATGATTTGTAAACATTTCTCTTCTCACAATATTATTTCAGATCGTCAGTATGGGTTCCTTAAGTGACGCTCTACTGTCGATCTTCTTGCATATCTCTGACTTTTGGTCATCTTCCTTTGAATCCGGTGAATTTCCGGTAAATTCTGAAATAACCTTCCTCAATCCATTTTTTCCCTGTCTATGACCTCCAATCTTTCAAACGCAGATTGTTCAGACATCTCGAAAACCTTGGACCTTCAATTAGGCTCTCTTTTTCCTCTAATGATGGGCTGTGAGGCGTTTTTGCGGACGTTCGCCTTTGGCCCCTCCTTTGTGCATTAAAAAAATAACATAAATTTAATTTTGAAAATGGTTTCAACCACATTTAAAAGAAGAACTCAAAAATTTATGTTTTTCATCAAACTTTAATTGAATGAATAATGAACCTTTAAAATAAAAATAAATAATTAATGATTTTTTTACAGCCATTTACAACTAATTATCAAACTTTTGTTTACGGAATCATCCATCAAGAAAAAGAACGTAATAAAAAAATATTCTTAAAATGTGTAATTACCGTTGGCTCAAAATCTGATTTAAATAATATTTGCTCGACCTTAAAGCCATTTTAGCGTTAATTATAATGTAGTTTCCGCCTCAACTGATTAAAGTCCTCGAAAGGTTTCGCTCGGTCCGTGATTCTGTCCGCCATGTTGGATCGAGGAGTTTTGAAACGGGAATAATTAAGGCAACCTTAGACGGTCGTATAACAGGCAATTTGCTCTCATTATAATAACTGCAAAGATTTTACGAATGCGCTCGTATATCACCGAATACTGAGAATAATTGCTCTAATTCGTTCATTTAACCTATGTGGCACTATTCTACTTTATTGTGGCACTCGGTAATGATAAATAGTTGCCAACGCGATAATTCAACAATGGAAAAGAAGAAAAGGCGGTTTTGAAGCTAAAATGATCGACGTGTCGAATTCGGGAAGTACGAAAACACGATGAGGAAATTGAGTTAAAATAATGCTTGCCACGACACTGAAGGCGTCGAAACGAGACACGAATAAAGGGAGCCACGCTAACCTTTCTCAACGATTGGAAAGAGGTCGAACAGACCTTCAGATTAAAAAAGGGGAATGATGAGGGCAAGAAAAGAAAGAGAATCTTATGAACACGAAAGGAAAATGATTTGCAGATGTTGGCAAAAAGGCGTTTAAATGAACAGAGTCTAAAGCGAAATTATTACCATACAAAAGGGGATTACAAATTATGAACAATATTAGGTTATCAATATTAACACTGATAACATTTACACTGATAATATAAATATCAAGAATAAAGAATATTATAAAGAATATTATGTTATCGAGATTAACACTGATAATATTTATTGAGAATACAATTATAAAGAATAATTTATCAGTATTAATACTGATAATATTTATACTGACAATGCAAATGTGAAGAATATTATGTGATCAGTATTAATACTGATAATATTTATATTCATAATACAAATATAAAAATGTGCCTTAACTATCTTTCGGAAAGAAAATTACAAATACACGTTTATTACTGTTACGCTTGACGTTTCACTTCTTTTGTTTTCTTGTCAGTAACTGTGATGTATCTTACGTACAATCTTACTTAACGTAACTTTGACTTGTAACGTTTCCGTAATAATTTTATCAGTAACTTTCTTTCAAGAACCAGTTGGACAAGATTCTTATGCAAAGTCTCTGACAAGCCATATGCGTGGCTGTATACGAGGATAGGAGGAGAACAGAAAGCAATTCTTTCTTCCATCAAATTCTGAAAATGAGACGGGATGCTGCAGAAGAGTTGACCGCAATTTGATCCTGAACCGTCGCCGTTCGAAACCATCATAAACTCATAAGTTCTCATATATATATATATATATATATATATATATATATATATGCAGTAAAATCACAGAAAAACACGTGATCTTTTTAATAAGCAAACAACCACAGGGAAAAGGAAAAGTAAACACGAAATCCGAGCGCTTTCGTGATATATTCACATCTTCACATCATCATCTTGTCTCTGAAGATGTGAATATATCACGAAAGCGCTCGGATTTCGTGTTTACTTTTCCTTTTCCCTGTGGTCGTTTGCTTTTATATATATATAATATATATAATTTATATATATATTAGAACCTGCTTAAAGTGACCACTATCGGGACCAAGCAAAAGTGATTACTTTAGGCAATTGATCCCTTCAGAAAAAAATTCGTATTTCTCCCAAGAGAAATAACAAATTAAGCTCTTTCTTTTCAATCATTTTTCAATTTCACCAAATTTTAGAAAACGAAGCATTTTTTTGTACAAAAAAAAAATTTTCGTTTTAATTTTTAATTTATTTAATTTTTCCAGAAATTAAAGTTGAGTTATGTTTGGATTAAGTTGTAAGATCACTGTGTTTTATTAAAATCGTATTGTCACTTTAACAGAATAAATTCTGAGCAAAAATTAAGTATTGTCACTTTCCACAATATGCAAGCGGGTGGTCACTATACTAGGAAAATTTTACATTGTAAATATAGCATAAATGACAAGTTCTATATATTGACTGTAACATACACATATATACACGAGGGTGGGCTGAAAAGTAATGCCTCCACTTGAATAATTCTGGATTGTGTAGAGGTAGCCAGATAAAGCCGGTTTTGTGTTGTAACTTGATATCCCCACCCAATTCCAGATTGTGTAGAGGTAACCAGATAAAACCGGTTTTGTGTTACAGCCTAATATAGTCTACACTCATTCCACACGTTCGTTCAGTATCGATTACAATAGAAAGGAGTAAAAACGTTGGCTTCAAGCAACGTCCGTAATTGAATTTCTGACCGTGGAAAGTGTTGCTCCCATAGACATTCATCGGCGAATGCAAGCTGATTACGGCAAACAGTGTGTTGATGTGAGTACCGTTCGACGATGGGCGAGGCAGTGTAAAGAAGGAGAAGCAGAGTAAGACGATTTGCGAGACAAAGCGCGAAGTGGAAAGCCTGTAACAGCAACCGACGAGTCTCATCGGAACTACGTTGACGAACTGATTTGTTGAAACCGTCGCATTAAACAAAATGAAATTGCTGCAATGCTCGATATCTCCAAAGAGCGAGTGGGACGCATTATCAGTATTCTCGGTTGCCAAAAGGTCTGCGCCAGATGGGTACCTCGCATGAAATGAAAACTTAGACTACGCATTTGCCAAGAAAATCTGCAGCGCTTCGAAAATGAAGATGAATTTCTGCACAGCATTGTGACAGGAGACGAGACGTGGGTCCACCATTATGACCCTGAAAATAAATGACAATCCATGGAATATCGGCACAAAAATTCACGGCAACCAAAAAAATTCAAAGTTCAAAAATCGGCTGGAAAAGTGATGATGACTGTTTTGTCGGATATCAATGGTGTTGTTCTCGAAGACTTTATGGAAAGAGGGACAGCAATCAACTCCGCACGTCATATTGAAACTCTGAAGAAGTTGAAAAAACGGATCAGGAGGGTTCGCAGCCACATAAACGTGGTCATTGTTCACCATGACAAAGCACGGCCTCACACCAGTGTTCAAACGCGAGAAGCAATTGAAGATCCGCAATTCACCGTCTTGCCGCACGCACCATATAGCCCCGATTTAGCTCCATGCGATTTTCACCTCTTTCCTAAACTTAAAGAACATCTCCGTGGAAATCGCTACGAGTCTGACGAAGAAGTTAAGGCCGCTGTCAAATTTTGGTTTCGTAGTCAAAGCTCCGAGTTTTACCGGGATGGATTTCAAAAACTTATTTATCATTGAAGTAAATGTATCTCGGTAGAGGGTGATTTTATAGAAAAGTAAATGTATCGTTTTGAAGAATAAACTCTAAAGTACATATCTCCTTTTGGTTCGATAAAATCCTTCAACCGTTTAAAACTTATTTGAGTGGAGGCATTACTTTTCAGCCCACCCTCGCATATAGCGGTGGACTGAGCGGTCGGGCAATCGGGCATGGACCAAGAGTCCGGGCCATTAGGTGCACCGGCGGCCCCGGCCCGAGTGTTCTCAATTGGTTCTAGTGTCTACTCGAACTGTAATATGAAAAAAATCGGATTTCAAGGGGCCCAGGACCTCATTATGTCCGAGGGCCCAGGTTGCTGTCAGTCCGCACCTGCTCGTATATAAAGAAACCGTTGTTATAAACGTACAGTAGGTATTACTTAGAAAATTTTTTTTGTATCCGTTCTTAAATAAAAACTAGGCACATAAAACGTATTCTAAAAGAATATATATATATATATATATATATATATATATATATATTGTTAGACGTTTGAAAGAAGTGGATAATAGTATTATCGTTCCAGGACAAAAATGGGTGATCTTTGTAAAGCGTTTCATTTAAATTTGTGAATGTTTAAGATGCAAAGCGAAATCCTTGTATAAACTCTAATTTCAACTAACAGTTTCGTTTAAATGTTTTAAATTTAAATATAAAAATGGTCGTTTAAATGCAAAGTAAAAAGATAATCTTGTAAACTAATTTTCTCTTTACAAATGTAATTGTGATGCATTTTTATTCAGAGCAGAAAGCATTTACCTTATGCGAGACTGCGTTTTGGGTCTCCAAGCGCTTTTGTGAGTCCGGAAGTCTTCGGGGAATGCCCTTATATAAGGAAAATATTAAGTTTCGTGAACATATGGCATAATTTACGATAATTTTTAGTTAAATATCTAAAGACTTAAGTTGGAATTTCGGGTCGTACTTATTTTCATGATAATAATACGTCTTTCTCTAGTTTTTGGTGTCTCGCGTGAGATTCGCTTCGGGGAAACTTCGAGTCTCTTATCTCTCATTGCCTTATTTTTATACGAAGAACCGAAAACAGAGACCAAAGATACGTTCCACGTACAGAAAGCAAAAGCAACACGGAATAACGTTTCTGGCGTTTTTTGAAGAATTACGTTGTCATGAGAACCTTACCTCATTCTTCATTCCTATTGGACGAAAAAAAGGTAGAGTTTTTTTTTTTATTTCTATTTTTGTTAAAAAGAAGATTTGTTCTCGTATTTTATCTTGGTTTGACGAAAGAATATTATTATAATTCTTTATTCAACGGAAAAGGAGTTCATGAAAAGTAATCTTTGAAAAGAGTATTTTTCGCCAATTTTCTTTCATTCCAGAATGAATTAAAAATTACCAAAAAATTACATCTTTTTAAAACTTTAAATACTTTTTTTTAAAAGAATTAAAATTATGAAATAATAATAATAATATGTAGAAAAACAAACTTAAAAAGTTAAAAAACTTAAAAATTTAAAGTAAATAAAATATTTAAAATAGTAATAATCTCCACTGAATTCCATATAAGGAAATTTCAGTGATTACAAATAGTCGACTATGACAGAATTGAGATTGCAGATTTGGTCACATTTCTAAATAACATTTTAATATTATAATATTTTTTATATGTAAAACTAATATATGTTAATATAGTGTTGCTCCCCTGTTCGCGTGGTGGGGGTGGGGGGGTTATAACAATACATCAGCTGTTTCCCGTAAGGGGTAACTAATAGGTAATTGAGGAGTGTAGCAAAATTCTTCACAAACTCTGTGGAATTGAGAGATAAAAATTTTGATTAATTTAAAAATTGTCACAAACCTGACTAACGACCAATATATTCTTTCCTCGCGCTTCCAACACCAATTCAACACGATTTTGAAAGGAACGATGGAGTCGACCAACCAATCCTTTGTCGATCTCAATTCTATGCAAAGCAGCTTTGAGTGCTCTCACCGACGTTTCTTATGAATTTTGGGCTTGGCCTCTTCGAATACTGCAGAAAGCTACTCTAGTTCGTTGTTTAGCAGTTGCACCCAAATTTTTGCACGAATTTAAAACGGGTGAGTTTCAAAGATTGTTACATTAAATGTTACATTAATTGTTACATTAAATGTCATATTTGAAAACTAGAAAAATGTCAAAAATCGATAAAAAATTTTGTCACTTGTCGAAAATCCTTCTTGAGACGGCAGATAAGACGGAATTAGCCCATGTACGATCACTCTCGTTGGAAAAGGCGGGTACTCACTGAATGGATCATGAGGGAGCCCACCCACCGGGGTTCATGAAATAAAGGCTGGAGTTTACTAATGGAATAAAGTGTGCTGGTTGCAGGATTGCGAGTTATTGATTGGCATCATTGTGGACCTGCTTCGGAATCCGGTGACTCTCCTTCAGACAAAAGAGCCTATCAGTCTTTAATAATGTTGTTGAAAAGACAACTAGTAACTTTCCAACAATATTCGTTATAATGTCACTTATAAAATGTTAAAAACATGTTTTCATAACAAATATTATCGTCTTTAACAACCGAACGCAAATTGTGTTTTTTCTTGAATAATTAATTATTTTGTTGTGAGCAGAAATGAAATATTAAAATGTTGAAGAAAATTAAGTTGTTTTTGATCAATTTTTATTTTCAGCATTTTCACGGACTGAAATGTATTTAAAAAATATAGTGTATCCAGGGGCGGACTGAGCGGTCGGCCAATCGGGAATCGACCAAGAGCCCGGGGCCATTAGGGGGGCCGGCGGCCCCGGCCCGCAGTCATCATAAAACAGTGAGAGTGTTCTTGATTGGGTCAAGTGTCTAATCGAACTGTAATATGAAAAAAATCGAATTTCAAGGGGCCCAGGACATCATTATGCCCGAGGGCCCAGGTTGCTATCAGTCCGCCCCTGAGTGTATCTCTCGATACACAGATGTATCTCGTGATCACAAGTGAAGATTAAAAATGTGTCAAAAATTCATTACGAAATTTTGGCACTGTTTTTCCATAGATAGATATATATATATATATATATATATATATATATATATATATATATATATATTAGTGATGTAGCGGATGTCATTTTTGTCACATCTGCGGATGCGGATGCGGATGTTTGATTTCAACATCCGCGGATGTGGATGCGGATGCGGATGTCTACATTTTCGTTATTTTTTAGGATATATTCGAGATTTGTTGTGTTTAACGTATATAATACATTATTATATAGAGAGAGCTGTAGCTATAATGTAATATAATTGATTAATTGTACAATAATTGCTGTACTTTTCTCTGAACATATAAAATAATATCAAGCATCTAACTAATATAGAAATCAATTAGTGAATTCGTCTGCAATAAATTCGTTATATTTTGTTGAGTTTCAGCCACAATTAGAAACCATAATTGTGTTACCAGGATGCGGGACGTGAACCCAACTCAAATGCACCCCACCGACCTCTTTCCCCAACCTCCACCCTTATAGAAAGAGATCTTTAATTAGCTTGATAACTATTTATATTAAGTTTAAAGTTTTATTAGGCATATTTATAAATGAGTAATTAAAATAAAGTAAACTAAGATGTTCATCATTTAATGTTCAAACTTAATTATAGGAAGGTTATGCTTAAGGAACATTAATTTTTCTGCCTTTTCTGCTGCCAGTCTGTTTCTCTTTTCATCATATATTAATCCAGCACTGCTAAATAATCTCTCGCTTGGTACGTTTGTTGGAGGACAGGCTCAATGTTTCCTCGCAAGTTTACTCAAGTATGGATAGATATTCTGCGTATTTTTCCACCAACTAATAGGATTGTCACACGCAGCCTGGCGTTTTTCTTGGTGATAGCTCTCGATCATTTTTACTACATCTTTTGACATCGCGTAGGTCTCGCCATTGCTGCTTGACTCAAGAAACTGAGAGACAGATTCTGTGATAGATTTGCTTGTTGAAGGTGTTAGTTCTGTCACTGAAACTTTTATTCTTTTGGTGGGTGGCGAAGCGACAGATTCAAGAGATTGAAGCTCTTCAACTGCTTTGCCAAGTGATGATTTAACTCGTTCTAATGTACTAGGTGAAAATAACTTAGCTTTGTAACGTGGATCTAAGTAGGTTGCAAGAGAGTAACTTCATACACGAACAGCCTCTCGTCTTGTCGCTTGCATCACTTTTGCGCGCAATGAACTAGTTCTATTAATATAGTAGAATTTGATAATTTCCGCTTATTAATGACATTTTATCTCAACGGTCCACATCCGCACGACATCCGCAGTCCAAAGTGCGGATGCGGGTGCGGATGCAGATGCGAGAAAATGTGCGGATGTTCCGCGGATGCGGATGCGGATGTGACCTACATCACTAATATATATATATATATATATATATATATATTATCGTTTGTTATTTGCAGTAAATTTTAAATATTACTTCTTTGATAAAAATTTGTTTTAATATGCCGAGATTCATTTTGCAGAAATTGTTAATATGAGCGGAAAGTGCATGAAAAGAGAGAGAGAGAGAGAGAGAGAGAGAGAGAGAGAGAGAGAAATGTGAGGAAAAAGTGAGAAAGAAGTACCGAAAAGAAGAGAATGAAAAAATTTTACAAGAAGAGAAAGCATACCATAGTTCCACTTACAAAAGGAAGAAATGAAGCAAAGTACAAAGAATGGTTTCAATGTCGGAAGGAAAAAGTGTTGAAGGAAGATGTATAGGAAAGTACAAGAGAGTTTGTTCGTAGTCATATGCAATGCTTGTAGATGAACTAATTATATAGCCAACACTCCCAAGTCACAACATTGTGTGTGTGTGTGTGTGTGTCATTTATGAAACTTTCTCCTTTTGTTTATATTCTTCCCAAGTTTGATTCCGACTAAAAATTTTGCGTAAAAAGCTTCCTTTGCGAGTGCGAAAAATGGCGTAAAATACAAATTAAATTTTTTGTTTCACTTTCGTCTTAAATGTTAAAAGGCGACTTCGCTTTGTTGATTCATCCCTCTCATGTTTGTCAAAGACAAGAAAGTAACCAGTATTTAAGCTCACAGAATAAAACAAATGCTTGTATGAAAGCCTTCCTAATGAAAACCAAATAAAGGGGATTCGTACAAAAAACACACACAAAAAAAAAAAATTATCATTTTCAGAATCCTTTTGCAAAAATAATAAAGTTAATAACAGCTCAAAGTTTAGACTTCTTTTTCGTAATGGATTCCCAAAAGGGTTTTTCATGATATAAATATACACATAAAAGGGATAAGCCACACACACACACACACACACACACACACACACACACACACACACACACACACACACACACATATGCGCATCTCCGCATAAGTGAAGTTCCGACATTTTAAAATCTGTATATGTAAAATACTCCAGCCTAATTTAACCTAAGCTACTTTTAGTGCCATTGAACCTAGAAGGGCGTAATAACTGTTTCAGACGTAACTGAGGGTTGGAAGGGGTCTTTCCTGTTAAGTCACTAAATAGTGAGGTACTCGCAGACCTAACCTAACCTGCTTCTATGTAAAATTAATTTTAAATTATTTTTGGCGAGAGAGCAGAAATGTATTGATGTAAAATTAACTTTTAACCCATTAAGGACCACTGGTAGATTTTTCTACCACCATTTTTTTTTTTTTTTTTTTTCTGGTCCTTAATGGGTGAATAGATGAAGTTTCATTTAACACATCATTGCGTTAATAAAAATGAGGTTGTACAAACTCGGAAAAATTATTTTAATATTTTGCTGCTTGCATGCACTGCTACCGGCAAGGCGGATAGATAGCCTGTTGTGCGCAATAACGAGGGTTTTCTTTTTTTAACCCCGCAAGGTTGCGATAGAGAACGTCTGCATAACGTTTTTGGGCTTTAAGAAAGTGGGATGTTTTCTTCTTTATAAACACAGACAGACCTTCCATGTAATGTTCTATTCAGGCAAAACGGTTTCTTTGCAGCTGCTGTCATTGTTGAGTTCCTGATTCAAGAAGGGGTTAAGAGACTCCTCTTGACCTTTTCTGTGATTGCCCGTAGTTTACACTTAGATGGCTTACACTTAGATGAATCATGTAAAGCTCTCTCTCTCTCTCTCTCTCTCTCTCTCTCTCTCTCTCTCTCTCTCTCTCTCCATACATATATATATATATATATATATATATATATATATATATATATATATATATATATATATATATAACTGCAATGACCGCGCAGTATATAAATGAATAGAAACGACATAAGTGTTAAGGAACGTTTCTGCACACGAGGAGGAGAGATAACGAATAATGAAAAATGAGGCGAACCTCCTCGTGTGCAGAAACGTTCCTTAACACTTATGTCGTTTCTATTCATTTATATACTGCGCGGTCATTGCAGTTATATGCGCATATTCACGATTTGCGAGGGTGCCCTCTCAGGGCATTGGTTTCTGCCCTATGTGGGAGAATTTCGATTTGTGATTGAGTGAGGTCCGTAGCATAATGGTAGAGCGTCCGACCGGCAATTGGAAGGCCCTGGGTTCGATTCCTGGGCGGTTCGCCTCATTTTCATTATTCGTTATCTCTCCTCCTCGTGTGCAGAAACGTTCCTTAACACTTATGTCGTTTCTATTCATATATATATATATATATATATGCACTAAAATCACAGAATAACACGTGATCTTATTAATAAGCAAATAACCACAGGGAAAAGGAAAAGGAAACACGAAGACCGAGCGCTTTCGTGATATATTCACATCTTCACATCTGTTTCTCCTTGAAGATGTGAATATATCACGAAAGCGCTCGGTCTTCGTGTTTCCTTTTCCTTTTCCCTGTGGTTGTTTGCTTATATATACACGGTGTGTATACATAACCTTGATTTACCTTGGTTTTGTTTTCGCCCAAATTGTTCATTCTGACGAAAGTCAAGCTTGTCACTCCACCTTAGACCTACAGTTTAACGTGGAATCCGAATCACGCCCCACCACAGCCCAGTATCTTAACCACTAGGCTACCCGGGGTACCCATTTATTTACCAACCAATATCTTTATTGTGTGGAAGGATGAACCATTGTGTTTTGCTGCGCGCTGGCGCCGTCACTGAGTCTCGAGACCGGGGCCGATGGATTCGTAGTCAGCAACGCTAACGACTATACCACCGAGGCGCATATATATATATATATATTAATATATATATATATATATATATATATATATATATAGGGCGTCCCAAAAAAATGTATACACACTTTAAATAATTATAAAGGCAGTGTTTATTAAAATACATTTCATTTTCAAAATGTAATAGAATCTACAGACATTATTTAATTGTTTTGTCAACGCCTGTTTTCAAACTGACGTCCGTTCTGGTCCAGGCACTGCTGATAACGCGAAGCAATGGAATCGCAAACATCACGAAACATTTCGTTTGGTATTTGTGTGCATTCTCGTTCAATGGCTGCTCTCAATTCAGCGACTGTTGCAGGTTTTATAGCGTAGACTTTGTCTTTTAAGTATCCCCATAAAAAAGTCTAGTGGTGTGAGGTCTGGTGAACGCGGAGGGTATTCTACGAAACCCCTTCGTCCAATCCACATCCACATCGTGCCAAGTACCACTCGCAATACTCCACTCTTCGGTCCGGATCATCTTCATTAATAGCATGGACTAATCTTGGAATGTAACTTTTCCATTGACAGCGCTTCAAAATGCGTTGGACAGACGATTCATTCTGAAATTCCTACCTCACGACTCGCTTGCCGCACAGATTTTCTTGGACTTTGGTGATACGTTTCCAGTACTCTTTCTTGCTTTGTGGGGCTTGTCGATGGCCGTGGTCTTCCGGAACGCTTCTTGTGGACATTCTGAACAGTTCCATCGGCTTCAAACTTATCTCTAATTCGAGTGATGGTAAGTCGCGTTGGTGGATCTGTTTGAAACTCCCTCCTAAACTGTCTTTGCACTTCAACTGCGTTTTCACACTTCCAGTAGCATTTTAGAATGAATTTCCTTTGTTCAAAGCTTAGTCTGACTGCCATTATTAATTCTAATGGGTTTAACTTGGAAAGAAAGAAACATCAATTGAGCTATCAGCTGTTAAAGTGTGTATACATTTTTTTGGGACGCCCTGTATATATTATATCTATATCTATATCTATATTCTATATATATATATTATATTATATTATATTATATTATATTATAATAATAATAATAATATTATATAAAAGAGGAAGTTTGTTTGTTTGTCTGTTTGTCTGTTTGTTTGTTCTCTATTGAAATGAATATGGCTGCACCAAATAGTGTTTAAGGTAGTGAATCAGATATAACTTTTCACGGGGAATCTAATGGTGTGCACAGTAGGTAGGTAGGTAGGTAGGTACAGTAGGTAGGTAGGTACAGTAGGTAGGTAGGTAGGTAGGTAGGTAGGTAGACTAGACAGTAGGTAGGTAGGTAGGTAGGTAGGTACAGTAGGTAGGTACAGTAGGTAGGTAGACTAGACAGTTTTATTTAGTAAATGGGTAGGTACAGTAGGTAGGTACAGTAGGTAGGTAGGTAGGTAGGTAGGTAGGTACAGTAGGTAGGTACAGTAGGTAGGTACAGTAGGTAGTAGGTAGGTAGGTAGGTACAGTAGGTAGGTAGGTAGGTAGGTACAGTAGGTAGGTACAGTAGGTAGGTAGAACAGTTTTATTTAGTAAATGATACATTAAAATCTTGTTTAGTTTTGAATGACGGCATAAAGTCACGGGATTTAAGTACTGCTCTAATGTAACTATCTTTTGAATCCTTTCCATACACTGCCCCAGACGCTTCAGTTACCACCTTAACACAGCGTTCTACACCTTGGGAGTGACATGGTATCCGGACAACAAGGGGCTCTTCAGTGATCTTATCGAGTTGTTCGACAGAGAACTGCTTCGTGAGTGGTGGTTCCATTGTGCACTCCCTCCACTGGTGGAAGTAAATCTTTCAAATTCTGAGCACTTTGTTTGATCTTTGGTGGCCGAAATTCTCTGACTTGCTGTTGAGCAGGTTTGGGAGATCGTCGAATGGTCTCTATATATATAAAAGAGGAAGTTTGTTTGTTTGTCTGTTTGTCTGTTTGTTTGTTCTCTATTGAAAGTAGGTAGACTAGACAGTTTTATTTAGTAAATGGGTAGGTACAGTAGGTAGGTACAGTAGGTAGGTAGGTAGGTAGGTAGGTAGGTACAGTAGGTACAGTAGGTAGGTAGGTAGGTACAGTAGGTAGACTAAACAGTAGGTAGGTAGGTAGGTAGGTAGGTACAGTAGGTAGGTACAGTAGGTAGGTAGACTAGACAGTTTTATTTAGTAAATGATACATTAAAATCTTGTTTAGTTTTGAATGACGGCATAAAGTCACGGGATTTAAATACTGCTCTAATCTAACTATCTTTTGAATCCTTTCCATACACTGCCCCAGACGCTTCAGTTACCACCCTAACACAGCGTTCTACACCTTGGGAGTGACATGGTATCCGGACAACAAGGGGCTCTTCAGTGATCTTATCGAGTTGTTCGACAGAGAACTGCTTCGTGAGTGGTGGTTCCATTGTGCACTCCCTCCACTGGTGGAAGTAAATCTTTCAAATTCTGAGCACTTTGTTTGATCTTTGGTGGCCGAAATTCTCTGACTTGCTGTTGAGCAGGTTTGGGAGATCGTCGAATGGTCTCTTATATATATTATATATATATATATATTTATTTATTTATTTATTTATTATATTTTATTATTATTATATATATATAAAAGAGGAAGTTTGTTTGTTTGTCTGTTTGTCTGTTTGTTTGTTCTCTATTGAAATGAATATGGCTGCACCAAATAGTGTTTAAGGTAGTGAATCAGATATAACTTTTCACGGGGAATCTAATGGTGTGCATAAAAGTTTCAAAATTTTCGAGAACTTTTTAAAATATAAGGTTAAGGAATAAGTTTTTTCATTTTAACACAAAAAAGCTTAAAATCATTATTTTCGAAAACTTTTTAAAATATAAGGTTAAGGAATAAGTTTTTGCATTTTGACACAAAAAAAGCTTAAAATCATTATTTTCGAGAACTTTTTAAAATATAAGTTTAAGGAATAAGTTTTTGCATTTTGACATTTGAGTGTGACTTTTGCTATGGGTGACAATGGCCCAAAAAAGTTGGAACACCTCGCAATCTTTATGTTTTGACACCCAATGGAAAAACACGTAACATTGTTTACACTGAAGTGCTACAAAATGTCTGATGTTTTCAAGGAATAAAAACAATTACCAAAACTTTGTGTTTATGTGTTCATTTAGTTTTGTTCATCTTTTTACCTTATTTTGACACACCCTTACATCCCGGGCAACGCCGGGTATCTCTGCTAGTATATATATATATATATAAAGGTATGTTATTTTCTGGACCGAAGAGAACGAAATATACGAGAATGATTCAATATTCCTTTTTCATTTTTGTCTAATCGACTTACAGTATATTTCGTGAAAGCGACCATTCCTAAAGGTGAGTTCGTATCTTGTGTCTAATTAAGTCGACTGCTGACTTGAAACACATTTGCCAAACAAATTAGATTTAGATTCTTTGACGATCTACGACAACTCGGTGGAAAGAAATGAGGTCAGTTCATCTCTTCTTCCTTCCACGCACTCAGAACTCAAAAAAGGAAGGTGTTGAGCTGAGCCAATTCCGAGTCCAATGTCAACACCGACTCTTATCGGTGGAAGTAGTCATCGGCACTGCTGAAAAGTAGTAAGGAAACTATGAACACGGTTGATAGTTTAATTTATATGTTAAACCAAACCTTCCCGATAGAGTTTTGGCTTGTATGTATAAAGACAAGTCTTTTTGCACACAGGAATCAGGTATGGGGCAATTACAGTTACAATAAATTGTTTACAATTACAATTACTTTGCATATGCTCAGTTACAATTACTGCATTTGGCAAATGTAATTGATTGCAATTACAATTACATTGAAAGTAATTAATTTTAATTACAATTACTTTTCATAGAAACACCAAATATAAATTAAACAAAGGAAGGAAGGCTTCCAGTAATTTACAAACTTAACTTTTTATTTCCATACCCAATACCCATAGTGTGAATATTACGCTATTTGAACACGCGTTTAAATCACAGTGCAATTAGCAGTTAATGTAATATCAGGTGAATTGTTCACTGTTCATTGGGTTAATTTTCATTCTCACTATGATCGTAATTGATTTCAATTACAATTACATTTTTAGTTAGTCAATTACAATTACAAAGCAATTGCTTGAAAAAGTCAAATCAGTTACAATCAACCCTAGGAAGGCATACGGTCCTGATGGTGTTCCTCCTGTTGTTCTCAAGCATTGTGCTTCTGTGCTGACTCGATGTCTAGGCAAATTCTTTCGTCTCTGTCTTTCATCTGGTACTTTTCCTTCCTGCTGGAAGTTTGCTTTCATTCAGCCTGTCCCAAAGAAGGGTGACCACTCTCAATCTTCCAACTATCGTCCAATTGCTGTGATTTCTTGCCTTTCTAAACTTTTTGAATCTATCCTTACTAGGAAGATTCTTAAACACCTCTCTTTTCACAAGCTTCTTTCAGATTGGTAGTATGGGTTCCGCAAGGGACACTCTACTGGCGATCTTCTTGCATATCTCTCTGACTTTTGGTCATCCTCTTTTTGGGATTTCGGTAAAACTTTTGCTATTGCGCTCGACATATCGAAAGTTTTTGATAGAGTCTGGCACAAATCTTTAATTTCGAAACTGCCCTCCTTCGGTTTCTATCCTTCTATCTGTGCCTCCATCTCTAATTTCCTTTCTGGCCGATCTACAGCTGCGGTTGTAGATGGCCACTGTTCTTCTCCGAAAAATACCAACAGTGGTGTTCCTCAAGGTTCTGTCCTCTCATCCACTCTTTTCCTTTTATTTATTAATTATCTTTTAATTCGCACTTCCTGTCCTATTCACTTCTGTTCCAATAATTCCACTCTTCACTTCTCCACCCGCTTCCCAAAGCGTCCCTCTCACCAGTCATTTCCTGGTTCCAGTAGGACGGCTATGGAGCACCTAACCTCTGATCTTTCTGGTATCTCTGATTGGGGCAGAGAAAACCTTGTGGCTTTCAGTGCCTCAAAAACTCAGTTCCTCCATCTGTCTACTCGTTACAATCTTCCACACGACTAATCCCTTACCTCCAACAACACACAACTCAATCGTTCCTCTTCTCTTAACATTTTTGGCGTTTCCACTTCTCGTGATCTTTCCTGGAAAGATCACATATACTCTCTTTCCAAACTAGCTTCTAAGAGGTTAGGTGTGCTATACTGCCTCCGTAGTTTCTTCACCCCCCCAACTCAGTTGCTCTCTCTGTACAGGGGTCTTGTCCTCTCCTGTATAGAGTATGCTCCTCATGTATGGGGTGGGTCAACCCACATAGCCGTACTTGACCGCGTGGAATCAAAGGATTTTCGTTTCATCAATTCCCCGCCTCTTACCGACTGTCTTCAATCCTTCTCTTTCTTCTTTCTCTCACTTTCTCTTTACCTTCGTTATTATAACGAACAGTTTTTCTGAACTCTCTAACTGCATGCCTCCTCCTTTACGGAGAGCATGCAGCACCACACGTTCTATACTTTTTCATTCCTTTTCTGTCCAACTCTCTAATGCGAGGAAATCTTCCTCAATCCATCTTTCCTCCTGTCTATGACCTCCAATCTTTCAAACGCAGTGTTTAGGCATCTCCAAAACCCTGGACTTTGATTTTGGCTCTCTTCTTTTTCTATGAGGGGTGGGGCGCTTTTGCGGCCATTCGCCCTTGGCCCCTTGCTTCCTGCATAAAAAAATACAATTACAAATTACAGTCACCCCATCCTGACAGGAATATAGGTTTCGTTGTGAAATATAAATAAATAAGTAACGTAACTTTAATGAATTTAATCTTTTATTTTAATTTGTATCATTTATTATTTATTCGAAGCGGATACAATCTGCATAAAGATGTTTTGGAAAGGAAACTCCAAGTGTTTACGTCTCCTTCAATATCAGCTCTGAATGCAACCTATTTCCTTCTGTTAAATTGAAATTATAGTACTCCCTCGTTGTCTTCCTCTTCGACTAATCCGTCATAGGCATCCTTTCCTTCCTTCTCCTCTTCCCCTTCATTCTTTCCTGCTTCGTCGCCATTCTCATTTCTCTCCCTTCAGATCCGTTCCTAAAGGATTCACCCCCATCTGTTCCTCTTTCGTTCCCGAATGTTTGCTTCTTTGGAGGTCTCGCCAATTTTCGGTGCGTCCTTGACATATAATGCATATTCATATCTCTCTCTCTCTCTCTCTCTCTCTCTCTCTCTCTCTCTCTCTCTCTTTATCGGAGTTTCGAGCTTCGTTCTTTCATTGTCGGCCTAAAATATTTCTTAAACCGCTCAGAAGTCGAGAATGTAACATTTCTGTCATAAATTACGCATGAACGAAAGGCAAGCGATTGCCGCTTTCATAAATGCTCGAAAGAACCCACTGTTTATTGAATGACAGAATGACAGGGCTCACGTTAAGGTATTTAAAGAAACACTTTCAACATCAAGTGAAAGGAGAATGTTGGCTTTATTTGATTTCCATTACTTGAGTTAGAGTCACCTTTTGAAGTAGAAGAGAGTTGCATAAATCAAGTTTTATTTTCACTTTTGAAGGTGAAGAGACATGCTGGACCGGAGTCTAAGACTCACAGAAGGCGACCCTGCCTGAAAGAGGAATTTAATTTATTGAACTAGCAGCAATGGGAGTCAGAACTTGGTTTTTGTCTGAAGCAAACGTGTGACTAAAGAATTTCTCGTGTTTTAGTTTGTCAAATAGTATTTGATATTAAACTGTCAAACTTGAGTAAAGGATCGCGTGACTGCAGGAAAGAAATGGTCCCGTAAATGGAAATAAAATCACGGCTTCAATTTGCTTCGTTGAATTTTCCATCCCGCTAGTCCTTTAAAGGCCAGTTACGCAACAGAGTCTTCAGAACATTCACAAAAGGGCAAAATCGAATCGAAAATAATTCTAAATTCAAAGCGAAATAATCAATTTCGACTCCAGTTGCAAAATTTCCATAAAAATTGCAAGTATTTTACCGGAGTTTGGATAAAAATAAAATATTTTTTATTGGAATTTAAATTCGAGTATTTTTTATTGGAATTGAGAACAGAATCGAATTTTTTTATCGGAAGTAAAATTAGAATAAAAATTTTTATCGGAATTGGAATTGAGGATTTTTATTAGAAATAGAACTGAAGTCAATTTTTATTTCAGTTTTATTTCTTATAAAAATCCCCAACCTTTGTCAATCTTTGACTTCGATTCTATTTCTATAAAATTCTATTTCCATTTCTATTTCGATAAAACCTTTGATTCTAATTTTACTTCCAATAAAAAATTTCGATTCTGTTCTCAATTCCAATAAAAATACTCGAATTTAAATTCCAATGAAAAATATTTCATTTATATCCCAACTCCGGTAAAATACTTTGATTTTAATTCCGATTCAGATAAAAATGTTTATTCTAATTCCAATTCAGAAAAAGATATTTGATTCCAGTTCAGCATAAAATCTGTGATTTCATTTCCAATGAAAATCTTTCATTTAAATTTAAACTTTCATAAAATCCCTGATTCAAATTCCAATTTTGATAAAAATAAAATCTCCGTAGCAATCTTAATTCCGATAAAAATCCTCCATTCCAGCTCCAATTCCGATAAAAATCTTTGATTTCTATAAAAATCCTTTATTCCAATTCAGTTACGATAAAAATCTATGATTCCAATCCCAGTTCTGATAAAAATTTTCGTTTTCAATTCCAGTTCCGACAAAAGTTTTTCATTCCAATTCCAATTCGGATAAAAAAAATTTTATTCAAATTTTTAACTACAATTCCGATCAAGTTTTATTTCAGTTCTAATAAAATTTCATCGTTTGCAATTTATATTCCGAAAATTTTTTATTCCCATTCTCTGGTTCTAATTTTATTCAGTTCCGATAAGAAATTTTTATTCTAATTTAAATTCCGGTGAATATAATTAATTTAACTTCAGAATAAATTTGTAGTTGAAATTAAGAGAAAAATCTTTAATTTATATTTTATTTTTAAAATCTATCTTCGAATTGAATTACAATTTCCAAAGCGATTTTTTATTTTAATTTCTATTTCAACGGAGATCCTCGATTCCAATTCCAATTCCGATAAAAAGAATATATTTTCCCGAGTGTGTTTAGAAAACCATTCATTTTGAATAACAAAATTTAGCCGTTTGTGAAATTTTTGACTGAAATGCTTCGAAATTCATTTATTAATTTTAATTAATTTCAAATTTCAAATGTGACAATTTTTCTCTTCTTTTCTTTTCAAATGAAACAAACATAATTTTTTTTTTTTTTTCTTCTCGCAAACAATACTTCTGATTTGGAATAAATACATTTTTTATTGACCTCGCCTCTGATAAGGTCAAACAAACATTTCTTTTTTTAAGATAAGAACTAAGAAAGAATTAAATAAATAATTAAATTTTATACGTATCTTCGTGTAGAGGGAGAGAATTTTCAAAGATTTAGTGACACGAGTAATTTCCAAATGTCCCAAAATGAACCTTGAAAATTTAGAGGAAGTTTATAATGAGGAGATATTTTGACCAAACAATTTTGGATCGTTAATAATACTCTTTATGGAGTTGAATAAACCTCAAATTCACTTTAAAGTTAATTGGGAAATAATATCAAATAAATTACAAATTTTGATTGTCATTTATTTCCATTTTTTATTTCCATTAATGAGAAACCTTGAAATTAAAAAAAAAAATCTGTTTTAAGAACCTGTTTTCCTATTTGAGATTACGGATCACCCGAAGATCAGGGCCCCCATGTATTCTTGTTTTTTGCCTTACAGTACCAAATATAATAATAAATTAAATTGAGTGCCCGGTTAGGTCACCTGTACGCTCTTGACGATTGGTTAGTTTAAGTCGTGATATTTTCGTTAGTTTTAAAGAAGATATCATTTGGTAATTGAGGCTGGGGGCCCTGATCTTCAGGTGATCCGAGATTACCGTTAGTGATTTGGTGATAAAAGGAATCCTAATTTTATTCGACATAATTCAAGACAACTTAATCTAGCATCGCTCTAGCGGAAATCAAGACTCGACAAAAGATGTAAGAAGGATAAATTCAACCCAAAAGGAACCAAGTTTAGCTTAATTTACAAAGTTACTTTTTTCGAGTAATTCACTGAAGTACAAAAACTATTATTTAAAAGTTGGTTCATTGCGTACTTTTTACCTTTGTAATCTTAGTCCAAATTATATTATGACACGGGAGACCTACAACTTAATTAACTGTGAAATCCGAACCACGGATCGCTACATCACCTGGAAGAGTAGGACAATCATCCATACAAGATACAACTACTACACAGACCCAACGTTGCTTAACTTTGTTGATCTAACGAGAAGCGAAGAAGCGATGCAAACCACATTTCCACGACGTAGCTTCACATTTTCTTCTTCTTAATTAATAATGATTCTCTCTTTAGCACACCTTAAAATACTATGGTTTAATTTTTTCATTTAGACAGCTACCCTTGGCCCCTCCTTACATAAAATTTTTTTTGGAGTAAATGCAGAAAGAATATTTTATATTCTTTTATTTCTTTATTAAACATTTTATTCCATTTGCTTTATTGATACGTATTTATTCGTTCGTTTTTTGTAACTTCTTTTTCATAAGCAGCGTTCCGCTATTGCGTTGTCATAGCAACGTATATAAGGTGGAACCGAAGCGGAAATGAGAGAGCTCTCTTGCTTCAAAGCATAAATGTCAGCGATAGATTGAAAAGAGGAAGAAAAATGTGACTGAAACACGTTCATAAATGAGAAGATTTGCGGTCGCGTTTATAATAAAAAAAAGTTTAATAAAAATCTACGGATACAAAACTACTAAGTTAAAATATTTTATTCAAGAGATCTACCTTGGTTGATTTGGTTCCTTATAATCTCTCTCTCTCTCTCTCTCTCTCTCTCTCTCTCTCTATATATATATATATATATATATATACAAGGGAGAGCGGGGTTAGTTCGCCACCCTTTTTCTAATGCCTTAACATTTTCATACAATTGATGAAAGAAGTGAATATTAACACCACTTAAAAGTTGAGGGAATTAGCACGCATGTCATCAATATCTTGTCAAAATATAGACAGTTCTTCGACTTATAGTCATTTCAGTTAAAAATACCAAGATGGTGAATGTGCCCCACTGTAGGGGTACTTTCGCCATACTTAGGGGTACCTTCCCCTGAAGCTAATTTACGTAGAGAAGAAGAAATTATTAAACAAAATGAGAGTAGAAAATACCCAAAATATTACAATGAACTTATTGTCCAGAAAATGAACATTGACTAGGGCATAGTGTCTAAATCTAACAAGGGGAGGGGGCACCTTCGCCAAACAGGCGAGCAGAGGCGAAGGTGCCCCTAAAAAATCCCTCATAAAACGACAAAATAACTTTTTTCTTACCTACGTTTTAACACACCCAATTTACCCTCTTGCTCGTCACGAACTGACAAAATAATGATAGTTTTAATTCTTAAATAAATCTGCGCATGCGCCTAAGCAGTTACTTTGTCTAAATGTAAGTATGGCGAAGGTACCCCAATGACGAATTAACCCGTTCTGTGTGTGTGTGTGTGTGTGTGTGTGTGTGTGTGTGTTTCTTTGCGTTCTCTTTAAGATTACAGTTAAAAGATGTGTAATTCTCACTTTTGGACCGCGATTGACAACGATAATGGGGTGAAGTGGAAAGAAGCTTTATGGGCATCATAAAGGATGTTTTCTGATTATCCAGATACTCCACGTGCGTGCCAGTAATATATTTTCAATACTTCTCCATACCTTTTATACTTCTCTCCTATTCGCTTGTTGTTTCATCATATGTTTACATTCACGAAGGAAAATTAATGTTGTTTCTTTCAAACAATGAATCGAAACTAAAAATTATTCAACTTTGTCCAATTTATATTATTTTAGAACCTTTTGATTCATTTCCATGACGGGGCTTCGTTATGGCCATATGATTCAACCGCTTCCCGTGAGATCAGTGAAGTGAAGTTAAGTGACGTTGAGTCTGCTCACTTGTTGAATGGATATCCGTCTTCTGCTTTTATTTAGATGATGTAGCGACTCGTAGTACGTGCTTCTGTCGTATGAACACCCTGTATATTTGTATATTTCGACATTTACTTAAGGAAAAAAGGAATTGTATTCCTATAAGAATTTTTTAACTCGTTTTGACAACAGTTAATTCGGTTAAATTTGATTAGTTATGTTAATTGGGTTGAAATTTCTGAAGAAAAACAAGTATTTTACGAAAGATATAACTTCATTAATTGGGAGAAAACACAACGTTTCGAAACTACAGCCACAGACTTACATATATACTTCTCTGTTCATGACTTTAAAAGATATGTGGTTTGTTTTAAGTGGTAGCTTTTTTAGCTCCTAATTTAACGTTATTTAGAGATTGTGTTCATAAACATGGAGAATATTTTCATTTCTCTCTCTTCTCTCTCTCTCTCTCTCTCTTACACACACACATACACACGTCTCTCCCATGAAAGAAAGGAAAAATGACAATTAGAGATCATTACCAACATTTATTTCCTAAACGACGGTCGATATCTATTGATGTTCTCTTAGAGAACACCGGTCAACATCAATTGATGTTCTAAGTTTTTCCACAAATGACGGTCAACATCTATGGATGCTTAACCTTTTCCGCCTTTGTTTGAGGTGTAAAATAACTCGTAAAATCACAACAAAATTTTTCTTGAATATTTTTTTTTTTCCATTTTTTTGCGCACAGTGGGGGTTATCGATCAGGTGTCTTGGAAATGTACGACGGCTTTAACGGACCATAAAAACTTTCATAATTAGTTCGTTTCTCTTTACAGAAACTAAATTACCTCGTTCTTTTTTTATAACCTGTTGTGATGATCTTTGCTTTGTACTGCGCATGCGCGTACAAAGAGTTTCGATTTCATGTGTCCCAAATTTCTCATTATTGAATGTCTTTACTTCTTCGCTGATAACTATGTGGTGGGGAGGGGGTATACTTGAGAAAGGGGGACATACAGCTTAACTCGAAATACAAAACACAGTTTACTGAATCTTTTGAATGCAGGAGATGGTAACCAATACGTCAATTTCAAGTCACACACACACACACACACACACACACACACACATATATATATATATATATATATATATATATGAATGTAATTAGATATTTCGGAATTACGTTATTTGATTTTTTTTTTTTAAATAAAAAATAATCGTGTGATAATTGTCCATTTTGGTTTTGGAGGAAGCTGAAAAGGAAAACTGGTGAATTGTCGGTTTAAATTGCGTCTTCATTCGTTTGAGCTTCTCAAAAATGTCTCGTTTTCTTTCATCTTTTAAAGGTAAAACTTTAATTAAGACAAATGTCTCAAGAGATAATTCATCAAAGAAAATAAATTTCCAATTTTCTTTTTTTGAAAAGAAAATTCTAGAATAAGTTTTAATTTGAGTTACGTTTAAAGAAATTTGTGGGTTTTTTTTTTGTGTATTTTTCAGCGTAATTCTTTGTTAATTAAGTTGGTCGAGGACATGTCCTGTGTTACAGCTTTAAATGTACGTAATTAAGGTTTCCAAATTGTGTAACATGCAAGGAGGCTAGTTATACTATATATATATATATATACTAGTACAGTTCCCGCCGCTTCGCTGACGGTTAGACAGGCTAAACTACAAAAAAAGAACCCAGCCGTGAAAATTTTGAGCTTCACATTGTGTCAACATTTCTGAATCTGGTATCTCCCAAAACCTCCTCACCCCCATTCATACAACTTGGGGGCTAACCCCCTCCCCCATTACCCCCACCCCTCCCCATTACCACACCCATCCCCCATTACCCCCACCCCCACCCTTCCCCCATTGCTAAACTACAGAAAAGAACACAGTCATGAAAATCTTGAGCTTCACATTGCCGCCCGTAATACAATTTCTGAATTTTTTTTACAATTTCAGAATTTTTTTCTCACAATTTTTTCTCACAATTTCTGAAAGTGTGACGGACAGACGGACAGACGGACAGCTCTCTTATTATAATATATATATATATATATATATATATATATATATATATATATATATATAAAACAGGGTGTCCATAAAGTCACGCATCATACGAAAATACATTTATTTTGTTTATTTATTTATTTTGTTTTATTTATTTGTTCGAAATGATTCCCACCAATCTCAAAACATGTTTACGTAAACGAAAAAGCAGGTTTCTCTGAATGCTCCTCAAAATATTTGGCCTGATGGAGACATAAATAAATAGACATTGCTTATGTTCCTATGATGCGTGGCTTTATGAACACCCTGTATATATATATTATATATATAATATATATATATATATATATATATATATATTATATATATATATATATAAGCAAGAATTGCTTCTCATTTTCACGTTTTCGATTTGTGCTGAAGGTCCTTTTCAGTTTTCAGGTTTGGCGTGAACATTATGAAATTCAAAACCAGACTCCGAAGAAATGTCTCTCAAACACTGCAATTTTTTGTCATAATTTTCTCATATACGATCGAAATGACGTCATAAAGATTAAATTTTCTCGATTATTTCCCAAAATAAAAGAATATTTAAAATGTTAATAATATTTAATTTATTTGGTTGAACTCTCTCTCTCTCTCTCTCTCTCTCTCTCTCTCTCTCATACATACAGTACATACACACAGTGACACACTGGATTCCAGCAATATATATATATATATATATATATATATATATATATATATATATATATATATATATATACACTGCATGCATTTTACTCTTGTGAATAATTGGTTAGCTTTTAAGTTTTAGGATGCTTTTGGGAGAAAGTAAAAGAGATGCATTTCCTTCCCTTTTTTTGTACCTTTACATTTATTTACTTTCCCTTTGAACGAGACTTTAAATTTCAAACATTTCAAGTTTAAAATTCAAACATAATTTGCTTCTTTCACTCGTTTTTAAACGTGAATATATATATATATATATATATATATATATATATATATATATATATATACTGAAGCAAAATGTGCAGTACAGAGGAGCTTTCGATCTCGCGTCCCTAAACCACGTCCCAAGCACGTCTCTTACCACTAAACCATCCGAGAAATAAAATACAAATCTTATTCAAATTATCTTGAAACGAGAATTAAAATAAAATAAAAATTAATAAATATTGACAGAAATTGGTTGAATTATAAATTAATTATTGAATAATTAACCATTGCAGCAGCGCAAAATCGTATAAAGTTGTCAGAAATAATTAATTAAGAAATTATAATAATTTTAAATAAAAATAATTAATTTATAAATTGTTTATTTTGTGAAATATAAACTTTTTAATTCTTTATCAAAAGGTAAACATGATTAATTAATTAATTAATTAATTAATTATAAATAAATAATTTCTTATAAAATGTATGAAAATATTTAAAGTAATTTATTATTTAAACTCTCTCTGAAATCGTTCTTTATCGATAACTTATCTAAAATTGATAAATTTCAATTGAAAATGATAATGATAAGATAATATTTATAAGAAAAAGTTCACCTTCAAAAGTTGGCTAACCTCATCATATTCTAAAGTATCACTTCTACATTCACCCTTTATCGAGCAGTGTGACCTTACTGATATTGTTCTGGTTAACGTCAGACGATTTTATTCAGTCTGGGAAAGACCTCTGTGTGGTAAAGGATTAAGGGTTAAAATAACTAAAATTTATGCCAAGTCACATTCAAGAATATAATTAAAGTTTCATTTTTACGAAACTTTTTTACCTTCTTTTTTTAATATAAAAAGTTTTAATCAAATTTTAAGTGAAAATAAATTTTAGATAATTTTTTGTAAAGTAAATTTTAATTGCAACAAATCTCCCCAAAAAGGGTAGTGAAAAATTTAATTGATCACTTTTTTTGGACTGAAAACATTTTGAACCCCAAAAACGGATCAAAATTCATCCAAAAACGTTTTAACTTAAAAGATCAACATTCACCTGATCAAACGTTTGTAGGATTACTCATTTTGAGTTCTAAATAGTTAAATAAAGGTGAAAATATATTCCATGTTTATAACAAAATTTCGTGTTTGTAACAAAATGAATAACAAATACATTTCAGAGGAATTTTGTACCCGTATGTAACCAAGAAAAATGTGGCTACAATTCACAATCCAAGTAGATGGATTGTATATTTCGCATATTGCTTTTAATAAGTCTTATATACGAGTGTGTGTGTATATATATAATATATATATATATATATATATATATATATATATATATAATATATATTGTTTAATGATTTGTTTCTAAGTTTCTACTTTGTAACCAACCTTTTCGCTGAACTTTCTCTAAACAAAGAAAAAACATTTCTTCCAAAAGGAGTCTTCGTTTAAAACTGAAGATTGGCAAAAATTCTTTCCACGGAAAACTTTTAATGACGAAGCAAATACAATTTTTCCTCATTAGGTTTTAGTTCTCATCTGGAAGTATCTGGAGATTCTTTCGCGGCACAGTTGCTAAATGGAAATATACAATACAACTGCACGATAAATTTTCCAACAAATCATAAATGATAGAAATGAGTTTTTACCTTCTTCTTCTTCTTGTTCTTCTTCTTCTTCTTCTTCTTCTTCGTCTTCCTTTTCTTCGTCTTCTTCGTCTTCTTCTTGTGTTTTGTAGGTATTGGAAATGTTTTTCATAAATTATTTTGGGATTGATAGAAAGATATTTAAGTCATTTGTTATTTTAAACTTGGATTCTTCCTCGTAAAGTTTTGAAATTACTTTGCTGAAGGAACAAAATCTATGGAAAAAGTATTGAAATTTTTATAAACTCAGAAACAATTCATAATTAGTTGGAAAAAAATATCGAACTAATAAAATAATTGTGTATCGAATGCGCTGTCGGTACAATTTGGAAATTTTTCTTTCTGGTCAGAATTATTTTTTCAACCAATTATGAATTTTTTAGTATTTTTTCATATATTTTATTTCATTTTACAACATTTTTTAACATATTTAATTAGTTTATAGGAAATGCTGGTATATTTTGCAGGTCACTTACGCTTAAGATTCATAACAAAATTTTGATTGAAATAAATGTGAATGCTTATGTATTAACACGGAAAGGGACTCACTCAAGATTCATATCCCATTTTTTTTCTGAATTCGAATAACTTTTAGATTCTTACAAAACAGAAAGTTCTGAAAACTCTTTCGATTGATTTAGGAAATGATCAGAAACTCTGCAATCATTTGACTTGCAGCCTAGTCGCTCTCTCTTCTCAGTTTGATATGGATTTCGCTGTTTTCCTGAAAGCATTCAGTCATAAACCCGCAAGCTATGGAAATTAAAGCTATTTCTTATACGCATCCCTAATTTAGACATGTGTGTAGACATTTTGGTTATTCACCATCTTTACCTTAATTTTAGTCCATGAACAAAACATATTTTTAGTTTCTCTTTAACTAGTTGGAAAGAAGATGTCACTTGTCGAGATATTTTGTTGAATTAAATTTCAGATAGTTTATCAAAATGTTAAAACAATTACCGGAAAACTGATTAAGTGCGAATTTTAGTACAAAAAAGATTCAGTTTCACTTAGAAAACAGAAAAAATGCACGAGGGGCTGTGAATCCCCATCGATCCGAATATAAATTTAACAAAATTTCACAAATTTCTGGAAAAAAAAATTGAAATTTATAATATATTTTACGATGTCACTCCAATTCTTATTCGCGGTCTGCAAGTGAAACTTATTGAAATGGGATAAAGGGTAAATGGTAAAAGGTAACGGGTCAAGTTGCGGGTTCGATGATTATTTTCTAGAAAATTTTAACATAAAATGGGAAATTTAACAATAGAAATGGAACTGAATCTATTTGAGAATTGCTTCACTTGAGATTTCCAGCTTTAGATTACTCATTCTTAGATTAAGAACAAAATGGGATGGGCAAAGTTTGGCAAAAGACCATATTGGGAACATTGCACGTCACGTTGTATGAAAATCGAAGCTGGAAGAATGGATTAGCTCGAAAGGTTAAAAGTAAACTCGAAAAAATAAAAATCGCTTAAATTTGGTTTCAAGGTTTTCCCAACTGAATTAGGTTTCAAGGTTTCCCTAATTAAATTTGGTTTCAAGGTCTCCCTAACTAAATTCGTTTTCAAGGTTCCCTAACTAAATTTGTTTCCAAGGTTTCCCTAACTAAATTTGGTTTCAAGGTCTCCCTAACTAAATTCGTTTTCAAGGTTCCCTAACTGAATTTGTTTCCAAGGTTTCTCTAACTAAATTTGGATCACCTGAAGGTCAGGTTAGGGAAACCTTGAAACCAAATTTAGTTAGGGAAACCTTGAAAACAAATTTATGGATCACCTGAAGATGAGGGCCCCCAACCTTCTTCAGTTAGCTTTATAAGGCTAACTAACGAAAATATCACGACCTAACCTAACCAATCGTTAGGTCAACTGTACGCCTTTGACGATTGGTTAGGTTAGGTCTTGATATTTTCGTTAGTTAGCCTTATAAAGCTAACTAAAGAAGGCTGGGGGCCCTGATCTTCAGGTGATCCCTAAATTTGCTTTCAAGGTTTCCCTAACTAATAGTCGTGCCTTCAAATGACAAATTAAGAACAAAATTACTCCATCTTCACTCAGACCTCAGACTAAATATAATTTTAGTTTTTAAGTCCTTGGATAATGAATCACTAATTGTCATTACACTTTCCTCAAAACTAACTTTAAAATAACTTTAAATCTTCGATACCATGAATTATTTGAAAATTTGAATAATGTTATGGACCTCCTAAATTAACAGAATATCTATCGAAATATACAGATGTTGGGAGTCAATTTTGCGAAAAGTCAATCGATTTAACTAAAAGTACAATCAACCTTGGTGAATAAATTATAATTTCATACATTACTTTTGAAATTCAAATTTCAATAACTTTCAATGTAAGGTTGTGTGATTTATTTTAAACTTATAATAATGGTATTTACACCCTAAATTAAGATAATAATGGTTAAAATACGAGCAGAAATAATAAAAAAGACATTAAAAATAAAATTTTGTTAATTTTTTTGGATCACCTGAAGATCAGGGCCCCCAGCCTTCGTTAGTTAGCCTTAAAAGGCTAACTAACGAAAATATCACGACTTAATCTAACCGATCGTTAGGTCAACTGTACGCCCTTGACGATTAGTTAGGTTAAGTCGTGATATTTTCGTTAGTTAGCTTTATAAGGCTAACTAAAGAAGGCTGGGGGCCCTGATCTTCAGGTGATCCATTTTTTTATGAAGGAAGGAGGGGGCTAAAGTCGAGCGCCCGCAAAAGTGACCCCTCACCCCCCACCACAGAAGACGGAGAGAGCCAAAAGCAAGGTCTCCAAGGCTCAATGATGCCAATTAACCAGTAATTTTCATCAGTTAAATGGAACACTGAAAGCCAACGTTTACTAATTTTCAATTTCCCTCATAAATTAATAGATATCTAGTTAAAATACTCGCAGATACATTATAAAGATACTAAATATATAATCAAATTTTGTTAACCAGTAATTCCTGTTAATTAAATTCAACTTTCAATAGCTTTTAACCATTAATTATTATTTTAAGCTTTTAGAAATGGGCTTTAAGTCCTAAGTTAATAAAATATCTAATCAAAATATTTGCAGAAAGGCATAGTCAAACATGATTTATGAGTTAGTATTTTCCATTATATATATATATATATATATATATATATATGAAGCCGGGCAAATAAATAAGCACTTAAAACGAAAAATTTTAATTTTCTTCTAATCTTTGAAAAATGTTCTTTAACGTTGTAACAAACACTGTTCCAAGAGAAAAACTGAATCACATATGTAAGCGAGGGGGTTTCCAGCCCCCAAAAGTCTCCCCTCCCCAAAAAAAAATGCGGGAGATATTTCTACCCCAAATCTTAGGCTAATCTTTTAATATTCAAAATTTAAAAAATTAAAAATCTTTATTAAAAATGTTAGGGGAGTCTTTAGTTTCTGCCTTTTCTCATCCCAACTCGCTCGTAAACGAGATTTAATAATAATAATAATAATATATATATATATATATATATATATATATATATATACATATATATACAGGGTGAACGATAAGTAATTACCTATTTTAAAATTTGTATAACTTCCCTATTTTTTCTCAATTTTAATGGAACAAACTGTAAATTATTTAGTATTTATTGAGGTTTTCAGTCACAAACATTCACATGCACTTTACATTTCCACACATGGTCCTGCATTATCACAACATTTCCTAAGACGAACAAGTATGTTGTCCACCGCTGCTCGTAACATGCGTTCAGGAACATTGTTGAGAACACGATTAATTCTTTCCCACGGTTCATCAAGATCTTTAGGTTTGTGGCGATAAAGTTCTTCCTTAGCCCAACCCCACAGAAAAAAGTCACAAGTCAATGTGAGCAGGCCATTCATGCGCACCACGTCTTCCAATTCATCATCTTGGAAATTTGTCATGCAGTCATCGTTAGAATAATGAGGAGGTGCTCCGTCCTGCATAAAATGAAGATTATCAATGTTATTCCATTGTGAAATCATTGGTCATACGCGATTTTTCAACAATTGCACGTATCTTTCAACATTCATCGTAGCCCGAATGATAAAAGGCCCAACAAAGGTTGTGGATGTCATATCACACCAAACCGTCAGCTTTGGCCGACAGAAAGCTCAATACAGAAAACATCAGTAAGTACTGAATAATTTACAGTGTCTTTCATTAAAAATAAGTAACTCCCTATTTTAAAATTCGTATAACTTCCTTATTTCTTACTTCTATTTCTTATACACCCTGTATATATGATCAGATTAACTATAATTACAGTACTGTTCAGTAATGTAATGGAAAGACCCAAGATGTAGTATGTTCAGTATGCTAATGTAGGCCCTACTGGTGTTCATATCAAACAGTTACAGTCAAATGGGAAGTGTCTTGTCTATTTATCTCAAATTCTCTAAAGGAGTACGTCAAGAGGATTTGCGATCACCCCTTCCCACCCTCTATTGAATGGATCTATAGCTCCTTCGTCTAAATCACTTAATAAATGTAAACATTATATAGATGTTCTATAAGCGAAATGAGTAAAAATAACTTACTTTGTACTGTTGGGATGATGTTAATTTTATTAACAGTAAAAAGTAAGAAGGGTTTGAGTGCTTATTTTAAATGTCTGTGAAAATTATGAAGAAATGTCTGTGAAAATTATGAAGAAAAGTAGGACAGTGTGTGTGTTCAGTGTAGATGAAACGAAATTGATGGATTTCTACTCTAAACTCCTTCGACCTAAAGTATACTTGTAACTTGTATTAAAGTTAAATTATGTTACTATTAATTAGGTCTATGAATTTAAATATCTAAGTCAAATTATTATTATTATTATTGAAAATAAAAACCCACTCTAATAGACAGAGTTTATTTCCACAACAGTTTCGATGCCCACTGGCATCCTCCTCGGGTGGATACAGAAAAACGAATGAACAAAACAAGAGGGAAAAACAGTCCAGGGACCGACCGTTAAGAAATTCGCACCTAGGTTAGATCCCATTCTCCCGACACCGGAAGGGCATTTTCATTAAAGGGACCCACTTATAAGTAGATTCGCACAAATTTAAAACTATCTTCCTGTTCTAAACATACAGATTCTATTATTTTTTTTTTACATAATTATTACATTTATTATTAAATTTATTACATTTAATATTGCATTATTATTTATTACAGAAATTATAAATTTATTATTACATTGGTTATTACCTTGTTGTTTATTATACAGAATTATAAATCGAAAAACGAATGAAAAAGGCGGGACTGTTTTTCCCTCTTGTTTTGATTCATTCGTTTTTCTGTATCCACCCGAGGAGGATGCCAGTGGGCATCGAAACTGTTGTGGAAATAAACTCTGTCTATTAGAGTGGGTTTTTATTTTCATATTTTGACCTTCACGTAGAAAAAAGTGAAGTTTTTTGCATTTATTATTATTATTATTATTATTATTATTATTATTATTATTATTATTATTATTATTATTTTGTAGTTCCTCAAATGATAATTCTGATACTCACAATGGATACTGTAACTTATGTCCTAAATTATAGGGTTCCAACCGGTGGGCCATGGTGGATTTTCTAGTGGGCCACAACTAGTGTTTGCAATGCTTCAAACTAAGTCAGATATAAGCTTATTACAAAAAATATCCTTATATATATATATATATATATATATATATATATATATATATATACACACACTGTGTGTGTGTGTGTGTGTATGTGTATATATACAGGGTGCGGCATAAGTCGCTTTACCAAGAATAATGAAATCACCTTGTGAAGAACAATATATCAAGAAAAATTATTTTTATCATATATTTGGCTGCACTGATTCGGCAACACTGATACAGTGAGAACCTTCATCAGGTGTTACGGCATGAATTGAATGTACTGGGTGTTACAGTTTGGGATGGGATTTGGCCGTATGGTGTTGTGGGTCCTTATTTCTTTCACGGCACTGTTAATGGAAATGTTACACTTAGAAACCATCATAATTTTGAAAGCACAATATGGCAACAAGATGGTGCTCCACCACATTTTGGAAGAAATTTTCGTGCACACTTAAACGATAATTTTTCAGAATGGATAGGACGTCGTGGGATAGTCGAATTGCCTCCTCAGTCACCGGACATAACCGCATGTGATTATTCAGTGTGGGGTATAAACAAAGATAGAGTCTACAGCCAGAAACTTCGGGACTTCGATCACATGAAGACGTTGATACGCCAAGAGTTCGAGACGTTGAATAAAAAAGAACTGTGCCGCGCTACTTTTTGTTCAGTGGCTCAAAGATGCAACGTATGTATTGAACATGATAGAGGACGCTTTGAACAATTTCTGTAATAAATAATAAATATTATTCTTCACAAGGTGGTTTCATTATTCTCGGTAAAGCGACTTATGCCGCACCGTGTGCGTGTGTGTGTGTGTGTGTATATATATATATATATATGGGCCACCAACATTTATGACCATCAAAACCGGGCCACCATAGTAAAAAGGTCGGAAACCACTGTCGTAAATCAAATAGAAAGGGTTGATAAAAGTAAATAGACACCACAATCATTGCCCTCAAGAACAAATGGCAAAGCTCATCAATGGAATGCCGAAACGTGTGTCACCTTTCCATAATGGAAAGGGGAAAGTATTCCATAAATTTGTTATTATTTATTGACTTTTAATATGAAATAAAAAACTATGGAAGGTGTCAACATATTTACTTTTATCAACCTTGTGTAAGCTAATAAAGAAATTCAGATATTATAGAACATATATATATATATATAAGTTTTATATATATATATATATATATATATATATATATATATATATATTAGTATATAAAGGGTGTTGTGGAACTATAGAGATCGCGTCTCTTGAAAATGTCCCCTCGATGTTGAGACCCCTCAAAAACAAGAGATTTTCGCCTCAAGAAAGACTTCAAAGAAATTTTCCCCTCAGAAAAAGACAGAAAAAGGTCATAAAAGGGGAAAATGTTACAAAAGATTTAATTACATTATTAACATTATGTTAAAAAAAATTATTTAAAATTATTTTTTAGTTAAAACATTATTTTAACTTTTGAGTTAATATATTCTGAATTTGTAATTTAGTAATTCTATTCACTACTAATTAGTTTGTGTATATATATATATATATGTACGTGTGTGTGTGTGTGTGTGAAGTAAAATCATAGGTATTTACATAGCATTATAAAAGACAAAATTGTTATAATGTTTCAGACCAACAAAGACATGGCTGGTCTACCTAACTATGTTTGTAATTGTGTATTGCGCATGTCCTCCGTGGTGGTGGAGGAGACCTACAATTTTACGTGGGTTCCGAACCACAAAAGCCTTAATTTTACTACTTTAAACTATACCCAATCGATCAACATATGCGTCTAATTGATTTTTAAACATGTTTATAGACGTGCTACTAATTACTTCTACCGGCAAACTATTCCCCCTATTTACTATTCTATGCGTAAAAAAGTTTTTGACAACTGCTGTCTCGAACCTTCTACTTGTCAGCTTACACTTGTTATTTCTAGTTCTACTATATTGTGATATTTCGAAAAGCTATCTCTATCTACGTTATCGAACCCATTCATAATTTTAGAAACCTGGATTAGATCACCCATTAGCCTCCTAGTCTCGAGTGTAGTCAATTTTAACTCCTTAAACCTACCCTCGTACGACTTTGACCTTAGCGACGGAATCATCTTAGTTGCTCGTCTTTGAACTCGTTCGATTTTGTCTATATATTTGCGCATATGTGGATTTCAAAATTGGATCGCGTACTCCAAATGGGGTCTAACTAATGATTTATAAAGAGGAACAATAATATCGCGTGATTTGTACTAAAATTCCTAGCCATAAAACCTAGCACTTTGTTCGCCTTATTGACCGCTGCTGTACTTTGTTTCGACACTTTTAAATTACCAGTGACTGTAATTCCTAACTCTTTTTCCTGTTCTACGCTTCCCAACTCCTTCCCTGACATACTATGCACAAAATTATCTTTACGCGAACCTATATGTAAAATTTACACTTATCGACGTTAAATCTCATTTGCCATGTGACTGACCAATCTACGATTTTATTCAGATCTTCTTGGATTTTACTTCTATCTTCGTCATTAATCGCCATACCACCCTAACTTCGTGTCATCCGCAAACTTTGAAACTGTACTGACTAGTGACTAGGCCGACAGCTAAGTCGTTAATATATATAAGAAAAAGCAAGAGGCCCAATACAGAACCCTGATGAACGCCGCTCGCTACATCAGCCCAAGACGACTCCGCTCCATCAACGACCACCCTCTGTTTCCTACCTCGCAACCACTCTTCTATCCAATTTATTACTACACCCCTGATTACATGAGCCTTAGTTTTTTCAACGAGTCTTTTGTGCGGTACGGTGTCAAACGCTTTTTGAAAATCTAAATACACTACATCTACCGCCCGATGACTATCGTAAACTTCAACCACGCTTTGAAAAAATTCTAAAAGATTAGTTAAGTAAGATTTGTTTCGCATAAAACCGTGCTGCGTATTTCTAATCAAGTTATGCAATTCTAAGTGTTTGACTATACGATCCCTAATTATTGATTCAAGTAGCTTACCTATAACAGACGTTAAACTGATTGGCCTATAATTTCCCGCAGTACCTTTATCGCCTTTTTTTAAAACGAGGTGCTGCATTTGCTAACTTGAAATTATCTGATACGCACCCCTCAGAAATAGACGCATTAATGCTATAATATAATTTTAAAAATCTGCTTTAAAAATGGTGGAATCCAAAACTTAACAAATAATCTTTTTTTTTTAATTCATTTCTCGGAAAATTGAAATAAAAAAATGTAATTTTTAACAAGCAGAGCCTTCGGCTCCCTGCCCTAAGGGCAGGGCTTGTGCTTCGCAAACTCGCCTACGGCGAGGGGACGTTAGGGTTACCCTTTTGTTGGGAGGTCATTCTCCCTCCCCTCTCAAAACCCCCTCACCCCCCTTGTTGCATACCCGCCTCCCCATTACTCCCACCCCCCTCTCAAACAGACAACAGTTGCTCCTCTCGTTGATTCAATAAAACTATAGAAAAGAACGCAGCCATGAAAATCTTAAGCTTCACAAATCTTGACACAATGTGAAGCTCAAGATTTTTATGGCCGCGTTCTTTTCTATAGTTTTATTGCGGTGCTGGGGCCTACGGGACCAGTAATTACAACGCTAGAACAGGGGGCTGGCACCTTGCAACAATTGATCAACATTGCAATTGCATATGCATCGAACATTTTGCGGTCATACTACCATCTTGGAAGATTGTATAATACTGTTTTCAATTTTGAAAGAAATTTTTTCATATTTTGAAAGGAAATGGAAAAAAATGAGTGTTTTTTTAATAGTTAAGGATTAATACAAAAATAAAAATATCAATTAAAAATTACGTGTTCAAAAACTATTTCCAATGAATTCAATTATTATTATTATTATTATTATTATTATTACTAGTACAGTTCCCGCCGCTTCGCTGACGGTTAGACAGGCTAAACTACAAAAAAGAACCCAGCCGTGAAAATTTTGAGCTTCACATTGTGTCAACATTTCTGAATCTGGTATCTCCCAAAACCTCCTCACCCCCATTCATACAACTTGGGGGCTAACCCCCTCCCCCATTACCCCCACCCCTCCCCATTACCCCACCATCCCCCATTACCCCCACCCCCACCCTTCTCTCATTGCTAAACTACAGAAAAGAACACAGTCATGAAAATCTTGAGCTTCACATTGCCGCCCGTAATACAATTTATGAATTTTTTTTACAATTTCTGAATTTTTTTCTCACAATTTTTTCTCACAATTTCTGAAAGTGTGACGGACAGACGGACAGACGGACAGACAGACAGCTCTCATTATAATATACAGGGTGTCCGAGAATTATCTGTACAATTTTTGGCTGTTATTAAAAGTCAACCATGAAGTGTAGAAATTCCAGTGTTGTCCCATTTTACAGAGAATCTCATTAAGTTTTTTCTGATACCAAGTTGTGACAAGTTTTTTAGAAATTCCAGTGTGTCCGAACATTATCTGTACAATTTCATCTTTTAATAAAATTCTTGATAACACACGTAAAATTCTTAAACAAGATTATTTAGAATCAGTATTTTCAAAAGTTTCTTTTATTAAAGTAACGTTGTTACAAACATTCGATATGTGCACCATTAGTGATTCGCAAAACATCCAATCGATACTCCAAATGTTGCCATGTACGCTGCAGCATATCCACATCAATTCGCTCAATAGCAGCTGTGATTCTTGCTTTTAAATCATCAATGTTTGTCACCCGCGTACATTTCTAAAAACTTGTCAAAACGTGGTATCAGAAAAAACTTAATGAGATTCTCTGTAAAATGGGACAAAACTGGAATTTCTACACTTCATGGTTGACTTTTAATAACAGCCAAAAATTGTACAGATAATTCTCGGACACCCGGTATATAGATTGTTATTATTATTATTATTATTTAGTTAAATACTGTGACGACCTAGCTAATCTTCGCATTTCGTGTGACCTAACCGCATTAATGCTGAACATTTGGTGTAAAGCTAGAAAATGTATGGGAGGAATGTTGTTGTAGTTGAGAGGAAGGTGGTGTAATCATTTATTGATCACTCATTGATCCCTCACGAAACGCTCACGTTCAACCCAATCTGAGATTATGTTATTTATGATGATTATACGATAACGGCAAATTCTCAGTATTCTGAAGTTGTGAAATAGTGTGGGATAAATATTTATTGGATCACATCCTCCCTCCCCCCCCCCCAGGTAGAGCTGGGGGGGGGGGGAGATCTTCAGGTGGATCGGGCTGGGGGGGATAATTTTCTGGTGCGTTCACTTGGACACTCTTTGGGGGAAGATCTTCAGGTGATCCTATATACAGTACATACAGTGTATATATATATATATATATATATATATATCCGGTTAGGTTAACTGAATGCCCTTGATCATTGGTTAGGTTAAGTCGTGATGTTTTTGTTAGTTTACTGTCGAAACTAACGAGAATATCACGACTTAACCTAACCAATCGTCAAGGGCGTACAGTTGACCTAACCGGGCATTCAGTTAACTTAACCGGGCATTCAGTTGACCTAACCAGGCATTCAATTAACCTAACCGGGCATATATATATATATATATATATATATATATATTTTTTTTTTTTTTTATTATTATTATTTTAAATACCTAAAAATACTAAATCACTAAGAAAATTTGATAGTACACATTCTAAAGTATTAAAGCTGGGGAGAGTATCTCCAGGTGGAGCGGACTCGGGTAGAGTATCTTCAGGTGGATCGGGCTGGGGGGGGGGAGATCTTCAGGTGGATCGAGCTGGGGGGGGGGATGATCTTCAGGTGGATCGGGCTGTGGGGGAAGATCTTCAGGTGGACACTCTGGGAGAAGAAAATCTTCAGGTGGACACTCTGGGGGGAAAATCTTCAGGTGGACACTCTGAGGGGGAAGATCTTCAGGTGATCCTATTTATTTCATAGTTTATAATAAAAGTGCCGTTTACAAAATACACATGCGCGGTATGCTTCTTTCAGTATACCAGAGACATTTATGTCTCTGATATAATTATAAAGACGACAAGTGCGTTTGCACATTTTGTTAGTTAAAGTTATAGTATATTGATGAAAAGTTTCAGGAGTTAAAGTTTAAAGTTTCTACAAATTTTACGAAAGAATTTAATTCTAAATTTGAAGGTAACTTAATTAAAAAAATTAATTTTGACGTGCAAAAAAGTCTTAGTGTAATTGCTAAACAAGTTTCACATGTTGAGGATCAGTTAAAGGGAGTTGAACTTAATAATTCTTGAACGTGAGAAAATTTAACGATTCACTTAAACATATTCAAGATATGATAATAAAAACCCACTCTAATAGACAGAGTTTATTTCCACAACAGTTTCGATATCCACTGGCATCCTCTTCGGGTGTTCGTTTTTCTGTATCCACCCGAAGAGGATGCCAGTAGGCATCGAAACTGTTGTGGAAATAAACTCTGTCTATTAGAGTGGGTTTTTATTATCATATTTTGACCTTCTCTTAGAAAAGTGAAGTTTTTTTGCATATTCAAGATAATCTACAAAACATTTATGCAAAAGTCAATAATATTGTTGGATCACCTGAAGATCAATGCCCCCAGCCTTCTTTAGTTAGCTTTATAAGGCTAACTAACGAAACTATCACGACCTAACCTAACGAATCGTCAAGGGCGTACAGTTGACCTAACGATTGGTTAGGTTAAGTCATGATATTTTCGTTAGTTAGCCTTATAAGGCTAACTAAAGAAGGTTGGGGGCCCTGATCTTCAGGGGATCCAAATTGTTAATGACATTCAGTCGAATTGGAGTAACTCAACTGTTGATAATTTTACTTTGGTTAAAAATGGTGCTCAGCTAAAGGCGTCGTCAAATTTTCAGCTGGATTGTCAAACTCCATTTAATGTACTAGAAACTGTCGTGTATACAAGACGAAAAGAAAACTGTGTTGTTGGCTCGTTCATTATTAGGCATATGGATAAAGAATTTTGTTTATGAAATAGGGTAAAACGAAAGAGGATGTACGTGCCAGGCGCTAAAATACATAAAATTGAATAAGAAGCAAAGAATTTAATGTTAGAAACTGCAAATTCCCTGTTAATTTCTCACGTTGGAGGGAACGATTTGTATAATTTCACTAGTAGGACAAAATCTGTTAGCTAAATAGCGAAGTTTGATTAAATCCTTGAAAGATAAGTCGAATAATGTACTGATTTCTGGGGTTCTTCCGAGATTTTATGAACGTAATAGATTGTTAAGTAAAGCAATTTACTTCAATACTAATTAGAAACTATGTGCGTTCTTCAAGGAGTAGAGTTCGTTAACTTTTGGTCAGATTTTAACTAGGTGGAGACATTGAGACAACGTTGTATCTACGTAAACTTTACGTAATATTACAACGTTGTGAAGACGTAAGTGAGACCACACAAATTTACATTGTATATACGTCAGTGCTAAAATTCAACATTGTGACAACGTTGTATCTACGTAAAATTGTTAGCTGGGATATTTGATAGATTTTCTACAAGATAATTTTCTTCTTCAAAAGGTTTTGGAGCTGACCTGCGTTGAGAATATTTCAGACTTAGTTTTAACAACAAATTATAATTTAGTTCAGAATGTAGACGTCGGAGAAAGCTTACGCAATAGTAATCATAGCATGATACGTTTTTAGGTTAATGTTAAAAACTTTGAGAATTAAATAGCTTCATGGTGCTAAAGAGAGCAAATTTCGATGAATTTAGAGCTTCATTAACTTTAGTAAATTGGGATGAACTGTTAGTGGTAGATCGTGTTCTTAGCATGTGTTATAATTTCAAGAATATATTCATAAATTTAAATGAGCGCTGTGTACTCAGGGGAAGTAAGCGAGGTAAATTGAATGCGCAACCGAATAATGTACAGGTAAATTTATGAGTTACTCCTCATTTGGTGGAGTAGAAATATAGGAAAAACAATCGCAGATAGAAATGTAGTCTATAAGAGGTACGGTATAAGAAGAACCGTGCGCAGCAACACTTTCAGATTTATATCAAATTACGAAGAATTGTTAAGCGTTAATTTGAAATTCAAGTAGCTCGTGAATGTAAACAAAACCCGAAGAAATTTTGTGATTACGTTTAGAAATAGAAGTCCGTTGAAGGACACTGTTGGGCCACTGGTAGACTCGGGTGGTAATTTAACAAATATGTCGAGCGGGTTTGCCGCTTCAACGTAGGAGTTCGACCATGGCCTTAATCCAAATAGAGGGTCCCTTTCTTTATAGACGGAATTGTATCCGTAAGAGAAATGTGAGAAATCTCTGAAAAGTGAGACTCGTAATGTTCTAAAGTAACATCTGGCACATCTTTTTCAGAACCCTTGGGGTCTTGAAGTGGAGTAGTAACTTTCTGAACTATCTGCACAGAGGAATTTATTCCAGAGGAGGATAAACCGGCTCCTCCAGATACTGGAATTCTAGACCCGGCGGATCCTCAAAAAAAATTACACTGGTATGCAACATATCTGTTGGTTCAACATACATAACTGTTTTTTATCAATTCAGGTGTGCTGAATCCAAAAATCATATCCGTTTTTTTTCATCACTTAGTTTTCTGGCAAATACCTATTACCTATCACCTATTTTGTATACCACCCATAAAAAATGGGTGGTATATAGACATGCACCCAATTATGCAATATATGTGTGTACAATATATACATAGAATGATTTATCTATTATATTTATGTGCAGATACCATATATATATATATATATATATATATATATATATATATATATATATATATATATATATATATATATATATATACAAATCTAGGCTGCAACATGAGTCTAAAGGTTCACTCCCTTCACTCGCATTTGGACTATTTTCCTGAAAACTTGGGCAGTGTGAGTGAGGAACAAGGAATAAAGGTTCTACCAGGATATCAAGGCTGTGGAAAAAAGATACCAAGGAAGGTGGGATGTCAACATGATGGCAGACTAGTGCTAGTCTCTGAAACGGAAAGGCTCGGAAGAAATGCAGCACAAGAAGCGAGCAAAAAAACGACGATTTTCTCCTACTGATCAATCATGATTGATCTATTATGTATCACCTAAGTATCAAAGATGAATTTACTTTGAAATGTATTGTCTTTGTATTTCTTATAATTTTGTACTCTTGGAAATTTAGTTGTTTAATACATACTATGAATATATATGACTTATAGTTTGTGAAAAACTCTGACGTGATACATAAAAATGGTTGTGAAATTTGAAATCACTATGGCAAATTTGTATAAGATCACGTAGTAGAAATAAAACATACTCGTACTTTGGCTTGAAATGCAGACTTGTGTTATCAGACTAATCTGCAGTTTCATACTTTTGCAGAGGTTCGTCTGGTGGTTCAGCGTATCCTCTGCCGTTCTAATTTCGTATATATAGTTAACCTTTTCCAAAAGTTGGCGAACGGTATGCTGGTTAGGTAGTTGACTTTGCCTAGGTAAGTCATATGATGAGGTGTTCCTCTTGGGTATCTTTGTTGCTGTGCTGATTGTAAGGCCGGGATACTTGGGGCTGTGGAGTCTGCTGTTGCTGGGGGAAAGAACCTTCATGATCACTTTTGATGTTCTCCTCGCTGGCGCCAGTCACTTTACAAAAGTTACAATACGCAGCCACCCTGCATTGTGCCGAATTGACAGCAGTTATAGCACCGTGTTTGTGGAGTTTGAGGTTGAAATCCAGGGGGTTGCTCTAACGGTGTAGGTCAAGACTGATGCAACGGAGGCGCTGCAGAAGCTGCAGAAGCTTTAGGTCTATCTTCCCTTGGGCACGAACGCAAGTTCGGCTGAATTTGCACAAGACTCCTTCAACTTATTCATTATCGTTGTCAGGCGCGCAACCAGGATTTTCTAGACGGGGATCCCGATATTAAACCGCTTACTAAAAGTTCATACAAAGGGAGAGTCAAAGCGTGTTAGTTATTAAGACGTTCCCAGAATTCTTTAGCAACTCTCTGTTTTAAAACAATGATAACAAAATATGAATTTCATAAAGAAGTTTTTACACGATGTCAGAGGTTATATCAGTTCACCTCAGCGATTAGTTCATCCTCACTGGCCTTACTGGGCAATCACTACAAACGGATTCCACCTTTTCATCGATACTGTATCGGTGACACGAGTCACACGAGGAGTACAATCTTTGGCAGGAAATAAGTTCATTGAGGGGGTTTAATTAACTTTGTTACTGTGTAAGCAAAACTTTTTGTTGATGGGGGGACCTGGGACTACGGGACCCCCTTTGGTTGTGGCACTGATGGTTACTGACGTGCGGTAATATCTGCATTTGTTGAAATTTAACCTGATGGTTGGCTTGGCAGGTTCGCGTGCACTGTCGAGGACAATGTTCTTGCGATCTGTGAAGGTATTACATGCTTGGGTAGCATTGTCCACAGTGTTTGAGTACAGTTCCTAAATTCTATTAAGTCTTCACCATCTTGCAGCGAAGTCGAAAAAGGTTGGTTATCGTCGTGAATAGTTGGTGTTACCCACGTCCTTAAAGTTTTTCAACACTGATGGTTACCGACGATGCGGTAATATCTGCATGTTGTTGAAATTTAACCTGATGGTGGCTTGGCAGGTTCGCGTGCACTGTTGAGGACAATATTCTTGCGATCTGTGAAGGTATTACATATCCGAAGGCACCGTCGATGGCTGGGTAGCATTGTCCACAGTGTTTTGAATACAGTTCCTAAATTCTATTAAGTCTTCACCATCTTGCCAGCGAAGTCGAAAAAGGTTGGTTATCGTCGTGAATAGTTGTGTGTCACCCACGTCCTTAAAGTTCTTCAAAAATGTCCGTCGGTATTGTGCCCAAGTAGTAGCCCAAGCTAGTGATGTAGGTCACATCCGCATCCGCATCCGCGGAACATCCGCACATTTTCTCGCATCCGCATCCGCACCCGCATCCGCACTTTGGACTGCAGATGTCGTGCGGATGTGGACCGTTGAGATAAAATGTCATTAATAAGCGGAAATTATCAAATTCTACTATATTAATAGAACTAGTTCATTGTGCGCAAAAGTGATGCAAGCGACAAGACGAGAGGCTGTTCTTGTATGAAGTTACTCTCTTGCAACCTACTTAGATCCACGTTACAAAGCTAAGTTATTTTCACCAGTACATTAGAACGAGTTAAATCATCACTTGGCAAAGCAGTTGAAGAGCTTCAATCTCTTGAATCTGTCGCTTCGCCACCCACCAAAAGAATAAAAGTTTCAGTGACAGAACCAACACCTTCAACAAGCAAATCTATCACAGAATCTGTCTCTCAGTTTCTTGAGTCAAGCAGCAATGACGAGACCTACGCGATGTCAAAAGATGTAATAAAATGATCGAGAGCTATCACCAAGAAAAACGCCTGGCTGCATGTGACAATCCTATTAGTTGGTGGAAAAATACGCAGAATATCTATCCATACTTGAGTAAATTGCAAGGAAACATTTAGCCTGTCCTCCAACAAACGTACCAAGCGAGAGATTATTTAGCAGTGCTGGATTAATATAAATAGTTATCAAGCTAATTAAAGATCTCTTTCTATAAGGGGTGGAGGTTGGGGAAAGAGGTGGGTGGGGGTGCATTTGAGTTGGGTTCACGTCCCGCATCCTGGTAACACAATTATGGTTTCTAATTGTGGCTGAAACTCAACAAAATATAACGAATTTATTTGCAGACGAATTCACTAATTGATTTCTATATTAGTTAGATGCTTGATAATTTTATATGTTCAGAGAAAAGTACAGCAATTATTGTACAATTAATCAATTATACTACATTATAGCTACAGCTCTCTCTATATAATAACTTATTATATACGTTAAACACAACAAAATCTCGAATATATCCTAAAAAATAACGAAAATGTAGACATCCGCATCCGCATCCGCGGATGTTGAAATCAAACATCCTCATCCGCATCCGCATCCGCGGATGTGAAAAAAATGACATCCGCTACATCACTAGCCCAAGCTGATCTGCCGCGAAGTCAATGAACCGCTTCGATTCAGAAATTTTATCTTTATCCGCTGTGACCTCTTATTGTCAAAGTAAAGTTCCAGTTATGGAGCCAGTGTTGAACGAGTGGCTCGGTGGTCTTTCCCGCGACAGTCCATTTAAATTTGGAAAGGACATTGGAAGGTTAAGTACTCTGGAGAGAGTCACATTAGCGGACGGTGCATTTGTGGCAGGCACAGCAGCAACGGAATTATGAATTTATGAAGAAGATCTAATATATCCATTTAATTTGCCATAACAAACACACATCATATTTAGTTGTTAATTATGTTAATTTATGATACAGATATTTTCAATAAATGTTTTGTTCTTCACATGCTTTTGTCTAATTCATGAAATTGAACGTGATATGGATATGACAAAGGGAGAATCACTGCAACAGAATCAAAGTTAATTGATATGATGGACTTAGAATAGGAGGAATCCTTATACATTATCAGTTTTATCAGAGTATTCTTAAGGACATACATTAGCTTCCTTCGTGCAATGAACCTTACCTTATGAACTTATGTTGTTTCATGCGTTGGTCTCTCTCTCTTCACACGGAGGTCAAGTTGGTGGCCCCTTTAAAAGATAAGGAAATGGAAAGATGAACTGACGAAAAATCACCTCAGGATGGCTCTAGAACGCAGGATTTTGCACCATTTTTACAAAGTTTTCAATGAGAGCATGCCCCCGGAACCCCATAGCTTTCTTCGCGGCTTCGCCACTCAATTTCCATGCAGTGGTGACATCATCCAAATAAATTTCTGGATCCGCCCCTGCGGCATAGACGGTGCAAGCGAAAATAAACAAACAAAACGCAATCTCGCAGTGTAGTTCTAGTGTGTGTGTGTGTGTGTGTGTACACTACAAAAATTAAAAAAGAAGACTTAAAAAATCACAACATAAAGAAAACAAAGCGTAATTCAGAATGTAATAGAGAAGCGTAAATTCTCGAAATCCAAAGTAAAATTAATGAAACTTAAATATTCAGTTAATAAAAAACAAAAAATAAAAATTGGTTAACTTAACCAAACGTAAAACAATCGAAGGATTTCCAAAAAAATTAAGTAAAGACAAAAATTGAGAAATAAAGGGATATATAAGGGAAGAAAATACAGTAATTAGGCTACCAGTAATTACGACCAGGAATTCGACGATGGCCTGAATCCAGTTGGAGAGTTCCCTCGTTTGTAGACGGAATTATATCCGTAAGAATTCTTGACAACGTCAATCTCGGAGTTATGAAACGAAGAAGAAGAACACTTCTCGAGTTATAGGCTATCCTCGTTGACATTCTCAGCTTTTCAACAAACTTTACTTTTTATCATTCTCACCTCGAGTAATTACGTTGTCTCGGAATGTTACTTTCGAGTAAAATGTCTGACTGTTTCGCGAGGTAATGCGTATAATTATGCTAATTAAGTATTTACGGTGAGTGAAAACACTGAAGTTTACTTCTTTGCTTTAATTATTTCAGTCAGATTTCACAAATGTTAATGAACAAATTTATAAAAAAAATTAAAGTTCGAGTTTGAGTTATTGATTGGTTTTGGTAATTTTTTTTCAGAAATTTGGAAGATGGGTAATGTAAATATACCTTAAGCTAGGACTTAAAGTAAAACCTTAAAACTATTGATAACGATACCAATAAATGAATTTAACGACTAAGTTAAAACAAGTTAAAACTTAACAAAGTTACAGATTTACTGTTTCTTAAATTTACTTCTGCAGCAGAGGTTTAATGATTTTGAATAAGATGTAGCGTAACTATACAATCGATTACAGGACCTACTTTTATAAAGAACAGGGGAAGAGAAAGAACCTCATTGTCGACGCTTCCAGGATTTAAATAACTTCGGGTAGGCGGAGACGATGCAGTTTAAGTGCCACCCATTAGGCGCCGTTCAAAAATTACGTAACGCTATTTTTGCTAAAACTTAACACCCCAGATCCCTCAGAAATGTTATTCTGTAACACTAGACCAGACACTCCCTAAGATGTTATGTAACACTTCCCCCACCCCACACGTTACTGAACGTTACAGGGGGGTCAGGTTTTAGCAAAAATAGCGTTACGTAATTTTTGAATGGCGCCTTATCAGCAGGAGCTTAACAGTAAATGCCTATAACAGGACATTACCTTAAGAATTAGGCCAAAATACTGCATATTTAATTTACAATTGTAATTAGAAAATTTTGACTGAAAATTTCCGTGGATGAACCAATAAGAATTGAAATACTTTCTGTGGAGTCGGAATTTTTCTTTGGATAATTTAGCATAATTGTACAGCCTGGAGGAGCCGGAATAACGGGCATTAGGGTAAAGTCAAGTTCCCTACAAAAAAACATTAGTTGGAAAGGGAAGTATAAAGTGCGCATGAATTTTCTGGTTGAGGAAAACAATTTAAGTGATTTTTATAAGTTAAATACTGATCAGAAGGCTGAAATTTAGACTGTAATTGGGTCAGAATAAGAGAAGAGTGGTATAGAGGTTGAGACAATTATGCTTTAATTATGGGAATGGTAAAAATGTTTAGTAAAATTTAATTAAAAGAACCGGAGAAAATGCATTCTTAAAAACGTTTACTTTAGATGGCGTGATGCTGGACTGGGGAGTGGGGAATGTCATCTGCGTTGCAACTAAACTTCCATGGAGGTGGGGAACAAAGAATTTATGCGATATATATATATATATATATATATATATATATATATATATATATATATATATATATATATATATATATATCAGGGCGTCCCAAAAAAATGTATACACACTTTAAATACTTATAAAGGCAGTGTTTATTAAAATACATTTCATTTTCAAAATGTAATAGAATCTACAGACATTATTTAATTGTTTTGTCAACGCCTGTTTTCAAACTGACTTCCATTCTGGTCCAGGCACTGCTGATAACGCGAAGCAATGGAATCGCAAACATCACGAAACATTTCGTTTGGTATTGTGTGCATTCTCGTTCAATGGCTGCTCTCAATTCAGCGACTGTTGCAGGTTTTATAGCGTAGACTTTGTCTTTTAAGTATCCCCATAAAAAAAAGTCTAGTGGTGTGAGGTCTGGTGAACGCGGAGGGTATTCTACGAAACCCCTTCGTCCAATCCACATCCACATCGTGCCAAGTACCACTCGCAATACTCCACTCTTCGGTCCGGATCATCTTCATTAATAGCATGGACTAATCTTGGAATGTAACATTTCCATTGACAGCGCTTCAAAATGCGTTGGACAGACGATTCTGAAATTCCTACCTCACGACTCGCTTGCCGCACAGATTTTCTTGGACTTTGGTGATACGTTTCCAGTACTCTTTCTTGCTTTGTGGGGCTTGTCGATGTCCGTGGTCTTCCGGAACGCTTCTTGTGGACATTCTGAACAGTTCCATCGGCTTCAAACTTACCTCTAATTCGAGTGATGGTAAGTCGCGTTGGTGGATCTGTTTGAAACTCCCTCCTAAACTGTCTTTGCACTTCAACTGCGTTTTCACACTTCCAGTAGCATTTTAGAATGAATTTCCTTTGTTCAAAGCTTAGTCTGACTGCCATTATTAATTCTAATGGGTTTAACTTGGAAAGAAAGAAACATCAATTGAGCTATCAGCTGTTAAAGTGTGTATACATTTTTTTGGGACGCCCTGTATATATATATATATATATATTATATATATATATATATATATATATATATATATATATATATATTATATATATATATATATATATATATATATATAATGATTACATTAGACTACGAGATTATAGAGATTATGTGATTACACGAGATTAAATGAGATTACATGATTGAAATGTAATGCATAAAAAAAAAGAATTGTAACATCCTGCCATAATATGACTTAAGGAATTTTGGTTTAACATAGAGAAGTAATTCGTCATGAACGAACTCGTTTGGACCGTAGAATTTATGATTACAGGACAAATAACCATAGGAAGATAGCGATAATTTTAAATAATGTTTTTACAGCTTAGTTTTTTACAGTTGAGGATACTTCTTTTATTCCAGAGGCTAGTAATATGCTCAGTGATGTAAATGGAACCTTTTAATTTCTTACTGACATAACTGTTTACAGTGAAGAGATTTCTCACTATATAGATACGTTAAAGATTAACAAATCGCTAGGTCCAGACCATTTTTACCCAAAGATCTAAGAAAGTTAAATAATGAAATACTTGATCCGTTAGTTCAAATTTTTAATAAATCTTTATCGTAGTGGGTTGTTTCTGCAGATTTTAAATTGGTTAATCATCATCATCATGCAGTGGTTCCCAACCGGTTTTGGCTTATGGCCCCCTTAGGAACCTTATTTTTTCCTGTGGCCCCATAAGCATTATTTTCAGTAGGTAATATGCAGATTTAACTCTATTTTACAAAATAACATTTTCCTGTGGCCCCCTTCAAATGTGCCATGGCCCCCGGTTGAGAAACACTGGCCGTTAATTTAACTCCAATCTCTAAAAGAGGGTATAAACAACAGGCGTGAAATTATAGACCTAGTTGTCTAACTTCTATAATTGCAAAGCTTTTCGAATCGGTTATTCGAGATCGTATAGTCAAGCATCTTAAAAGGAATAATCTTATTAAACAAAGTCAGCACGGGTTTCGTAGAAATAACTCTTGTTTAACCAATTATTATAATTCTTTCATGAAGTCATCGGTATTTATGATTGTAGTACAGCGGCAGATATAACATATTTAGATTTCCAAAAGGCGTTTTGACAAAGTTCCTCACGAACGATTGTTAGAAAAACGTAAAGCTCACTGAATGAAGGATTAAGTTCTTAATTGGATTGGTAATTGATTAACTGGTAGAAAAACAGTGGGTAGTAATTAATGGGAAGAATTAGAGTGGCCTAATGTGTGGTGTTCCTCAAGGGTTCGTTTTGGGACCAGTATTTTTCATAATATACATTAACGATCTTGTGTGAATTTACTGAGTAAAATTTCTAAATTAGCCAACGATACTAAAATGGGGGTAAAACAATTAATTTACGAGATAGCGAGAATCTACAGCACGATCTTAATAATTTAGTTGAGTGGTAATAAATGGCAAATGAAATTTAACGAAGATAAATGTAAAGTCATGCATATAGGTTGCCTCAACAGTAAATTTAACTACACTATGGGAAATAGTGTTAAATGTGCCTCTGAGGAAAAAGATTTAGGTGTCATTGTTACTAAAGAGTTAAAGTTCTCAAAACAATATTCAGTCGCGAGCAGTAAAGCTAATGGAGTATTGGATTTTATTTCTCGTAATTTTGAATATAAATCCAAAAATATTGTTTTGCCTTTATATAAGTCGCTTGTTGGGACTCATTTAGAATATACTGTACAGTTTTGGTCGTCCTCTATGAAGAAGGATATCGAAATGGTAGAAAGTGTTCAACATACGAAGATGGACTCAAAGAATTGAATTTGTATAGGTTTGAAATTCGACGTTTGAGAGAATTAATTCAGGTGTTCAAAATTTTAAATCGTTTTAATAACGTAATTTATGAGAATTTCTTTAACTTGGACGGTAGGAATATTGTGAGAAACAATGGTTTTAAAATAAGGGGTAAAACATTTGAGGCAAACGTTGCGAGGGGCTTTTTCATCTATAAGATAGTCGAGAAGTGGAATAACCTACTTGCCAGAGTCGTGGCAAGCACTTCAGCTAATATGTTTAAGAATAGGTTGAATGGGTATTTTAGTACCATCAATTTGTATTAAAGGGCAGATAAATTAGGGCTGTGACTTTTAGTTAGTATAAGGAAAGGCCGATATTCTTTTTGTTCTAAATGTAGTAGAAGGTGCTGATCGGGTCTGGTTATAGAGCACTGGGAGTTCTCAAAGATAACCCATTAGTAGAGGTGGGAAGCTTGATGGGAATTCTCGGGAGTCAAAACCTCCGAATAGTACGTTTGGTGAGATTGATGCAGTGATCTCCCTTAAGATGTAATTTAGTAGGAGGCGCTGGTCTGGTCTGGTTACAGAGCACTGGGTGTTTTTCATTGTGAGAACGCTCGAGAGTAAAAACTTCTGAATAAACCTACAAAGGGGCATTATAAGGGGAGTTGGTTGGAGTAGAAAAAGGAAGCTTCATGGGAGCTCTCGGGAACCAAAACCTCCGAATAGATGTTTTCAATTTTAGGGACGCTACTTAGGTTTACTGTGTAGGAATGTTAGTAGTTTTTAGGTAAATCGAGAAATATCTAACTTAGCTAGCTACAGAAAGTTTTATAGTTTTTTATAGAAGTAGCGATGTTCCATTTTGCTATAAATGTAGTCGGAAGTGTTGGCCGGGTCTGGTTTCAGGGCAGTAGAAGTTCTCAGATGATGGGAAGCTTGATGAGATCTCTTGGGAGGCAAAACCTTCGAATAGTCATACTCATCTTAGGGGAAGCTACTTAGGTAGAGTGAAACTTTAGTTTAAATGAGGCATCGGCTTCCGGAGGCGTCTTATCTGAAGGACGTTCAGAGAAAACGCGATGTGAAGATAATAAAAATAAATGATGATATTTATCCGCTTTTTTCCCCAATAAGGAATTCAAGATATTACAGTTCCTTAACGGTCTTAAGCAATATATCATCAATCAGGACACTTTTGGCTACATTTCGGCCCTAAAAGAAAAATGCATTGTCGCAGCAATAAGACACCTCCGGAAGTTGACACTTCTTAATGTTGTATATCAAAATTTCGCAAGAAAAAAATATGCATGTTATGCATTCCCCATTATGCGTGGGGCATTCTGAAATTGTAGGCCTGGCCAGCTGAAGGTGCTCTCTGGACCAGTGCTCCTTTATCTAGGTAATTCCAATGCTAAGGACTCAATATAAATTACTATATGTAAAACCTTCGGTAAGGTAGCTTTGGCAGGCAACGGAGAAATGATACGACGATGAAATGATGACTTCGCATACATAATAAATAAATAAAATATCCCTTAAAAATGCACGGTTTACAGTAGGTTAAGTAGTTTAGTATCCATGCTATTCTTCATTTTCCGCTGTCTCGTAATGCGAACTGAGTACACGAGATAAGCGTACGAATGGTGTGAATAAACTCTGAAGCTATTCTTTTCATTATACTTTTTCCTACTTTCCTATAAATCTTCTTTCACCATTATTTTCTGTCAGCAGTGGCTGGCGAAGGAGGGAGAGAGACTTGTCTGTTCTATACTTTATTATTACTACTATTCCTGTTAAAAGCTTTACACGTCTATAAGTGTAAACGTGGTATAAGTTTACGGTATTCTCCTTTTTATTGCTATGTCTAACTTTTCTACTTCCTTCTTGGGCTAGCCTAGAGTGGATTTAGGGCCTTTGCTATCCTCTCTGCGTGGTTTGCTTTCGAACGAAATCTACGGATGCCATCTCGAGTCGGTTGTAAAATTGTTGTGGCTTCTTCAGTTCCTTGTAACTCCTTGCAACTTTCTCTCTCTCTCTCTCTCTCTCTCTCTCTCTCTCTCTCTCTCTCTCTCTCTCTTTCTTACTTGACTCCAAGCGATCTACAAATACTTCACTGTTTCATGTTTGGTTAACTCTCAGCTTCCAGAAAATTTTCGAAAACTTTACTACAAACAAATAAAAATACAATCACCAATTTATTTTGTATCTGTTTGACAACCATATTAAATGGTCAATTTAACCATGTTGTAATTGTCTTAACCATGCTTATTTTTCTGGTAATAAAACTAAATGAGTGGATTAACCATTTGGTTGGCAAGTTTTTGGTTGTTATTTCGTTCTCTGCGTTTATAAAAACTTTCAATTCTCGGATAAGAAGACAAAATTTCGGCCTCATTTGGATAAAATTATACCCTTAACTGATTGTGATTTAAGGTGTAGAAATGAGGTTGAGGTCTTCTTTCGCCCTTCGTTTTGGTTGACCTCAGTGACATTCCCTTTCCTGGAACCATTTTTCTTTACGAAAATTCCCCTCAAATACAATTAAATTGTGAATTATTCCCCTCGTTTGCCAGAAATCTAAACCAACGCTGCCACCATTCGGAAACCATGGATTTATTTTTTTTTTTTTAATTTTTAGGTAAAATGTTTACTTTTCTTGAATTTATTATTTGAAATTTATTATTTGAAATAAACTTTTTTTAAATTTAATTAATAACGTAAGCGTTTAAATAATAAGTTATTTGTGGTAAAGCCACCAAATGAGAATGGTTAGTAATATTTCCTAACTGTTTAATACTTTCCTAACTGAACTTAATTTAATCTAACATTATCCTAACCTAACCTCTCTTTACTATCGCTATTATAACGGACACTGCTCTTCTGAATGAACTCTCTAATTGCGTGCCTCCTCCTTTAAAGAGAACGAGCAGTACCAGACTTTTGACACATTCTCATTCCTTTTCTGTCCAACTCTCTAACGGAAGGGTTAATCGGTATTCTCAATCTTTCATCTACTCAACCGACCTCTCAGCAATGGAACAACCTTCTTCAATCCATCTTGAATCCCTGTCCATGACTTCCTCCAATGTTTCAAACGCAGAGTGTCCAGGTATCTCGAACTTTGGAACTTGATTTGGGCTCTTTCCTTCTTCCATGGGGAGGGGGGGGGGTTGTGGCCATTCGTCCTTGACTACTCCTTCCTGCATAATAAAAAAACAGGAGTTGTAGAAAATTTCAAAGTATTCGGAGAAATATTTTCCTTTATATACACATGAAACAAGAATGCCCCCACCAGAATTAAAACCAGGCGTACTCCTAAACAGGAGCCGCGAGTGTTACCATCACATTACGACGCAACTCTTACTTAGGAGGTCGGGGGTTAGAATCGTGATGGAACACTTTTTTCATACAAAACCCACCACGCGTGCTTATGTGGGTATGTGGGTATGCACCGTTTATTTGTTTCACACCTTTAACTGTGAAGTTTATCATATATATATATATATATATATACACTTTGGATGGTTTTGCTTCCGCCCGAACTGTTCATTCTGATGAAGGTCAAACTTGTCGCTCCACCTCAGACCTACAGCTTAACATGGCATCCGAACCACGACCCACCGCGGGTGGTCAGAAATTACAAAGTCCTCGCCCAGACTCGATTTTACGGCCTCCCGATCAGCAGGCGAGCGTCTTAACCACTAGGTTACTCAGGGTACCCATTTATCTACCAATCAATTTTAATTGTGTGGAAAGATAAACAGCTGGGAAAGCTGCGCGCCGCCTGCCGTCACTAGGAATCGAACCTTGGACCAATTAATTCGTAGTCAGCGATGCTAACCACTACACTACCAAAGCGCCTCTCTCTCTCTCTCTCTCTCTCTCTCTCTCTCTCTCTCTCTCTCTCTCTATATATATATATATATATATATATATATATATATATATATATATATATATGAATAGAAACGACATAAGTATTAAGGAACGTTTCTGCACACGAGGAGGAGAGATAACGAATAAATGAAAAATGAGGCGAACCGCCCGGGAATCGAACCCAGGGCCTTCCAATTGCCGGTTGGACGCGCTACCATTATTCACGATTTGCGAGGATGCCCTCTTAGGGCATTGGTTTCTGCCCTATATGGGAGAATTTCGATTTGTAATTAATCGAGGTCCGTAGCATAATGGTAGCGCGTCCAACCGGCAATTGGAAGGCCCTGGGTTCGATTCCCGGGCGGTTCGCCTCATTTTTCATTTATTCGTTATCTCTCCTCCTCGTGTGCAGAAACGTTCCTTAATACTTATGTCGTTTCTATTCATTTATATACTGCGTGGTCATTGCAGTTATATGCATATATATATATATATATATATATATATATATGAAGGGAGAAAGCGAGGTGTACTTCTGAATACACGAAAGGCCTTGGAATAATTTTTTTTTCCTTGTGGGTTTGCATCATTCATTCATTTCACGTGTTTAATTGTGAAATTCATCCCATATATATATATATATATATATATATATATATATATATATATATATATATATGTGTGTGTGTGTGTGTGTGTGTGTGTGTGTGTGTGTGTTGATGATGAATAAAACCACGAAGGAAAGGAAACACAGAATGGTCCTTTCCTTCGTGGTTTTATTCATCATAAATATTTTTTACGTGTTACTTTCGTGAAATAATTTTCATATATATATATATAATACACACAGACCGTGCATATATATATATATATATATATATATACACACACACACACAAGGGTATTATTTCTTTTCTACAAAAATTTATTGGTAGGATTGTTTTTATTCGTAGAAAACTTTGTAAAACAATAGAAAGTAATAACAATAATAATAATAATAATAATAAAAAAAAAAATGGCGGCTTTCTTTGAGTTTTTGTCAAAAAAAAAATTCCTGAAAACGAACGAGTTTGAAATCTTATGAGAAATAGCCGCAGATTTGAGGAAACTTCTTGCCAAAAAGGGACCCGTTTGCTTCCCCTCTTCAACCACAATTTACTTGCTGGCTCGAGGGGAAATTCCGAAGAATGACCCACACTCGAGTGAGTACAGGATCCCCCCACCCCTATATGGGGACGAAGGAGGAGCCATATCGTCTTACCGGTGATCAATCCATTGCGTAAAACTTTTGGCACGTTGATTAAATAAAGTGAAACGTTTTTATTTGTTTTACGTTAGATTAGGTTAAGTAAAGCTAGGTTAGGTTAGGTAAGGGTTATTTTAGGTTAGGCTAGGTAAAGTTAGGTTAGGTTAGGTAAGGGTTATTTTAGGTTGGGTTAAGTTGGGTTAGGTTGATATCTAATTGAAGCTTATTTAAATCTCTCTCCAGTCATAAATGAGAGAACGTACGAAGCTCGGATGTGTTCTCATGTACTATATATATATAACATATTATTATTATTATTATTTCTACGAAGTAATTGTTTTGGAGTTGTAGCAGAGTTAGCCCTTTAATGTATAGTGTATCACGGATGGGTGTGTATAAACTATAAAAACAACAACAAAAATCATGCATTTGAGAGTTAAATATCTGATGATACAGAGATCTTTGGTGGGGGGGGGGAGGTGTTTCTGCTCTAAGAAGAAAAAGAAAACGAAGAAAAAATTGGTTGGTTTTTATTTTACAATCTTCGTAACTCGATTGAAAAAAAAAAAAAAGATCGAAAAACCTTCAAAAAATAAATCCAAAATTGAAAAAAACATGAAATAGATACTTTTTCTAAAGGGGAGGGGGGGGAGAGAGAGTGAATAAAGGAGAGGTTCTCCATAACTTAATCGTATTGAACTGCGTTGGACAACAATATAATTTAATTCTGAGCTCGATAAAGGCCCCTTCCCGCCGTCACCCCCTGTTGGAAGGAGGTGGCTGTGTATCTAGTTTTATGGTCCCGGTAACTCTTCCTTACCCACAATGGCGTTTAGAATATAAATTAAATGCGCACAGATTGCAATTCATGCAATGAAACCAGGTGGAAACCAATTCTAAATACCTCAACATAGATGATAAAGTATACCAATACTCTCTCTCTCTCTCTCTCTCTCTCTCTCTCTCTCTCTCTCTCTCTCTCTCTCTCTCTCTTACAGGGTGTCCCATAAGTCCGGTCTCGTAGGAACATTTATTTTAAATTAGATTTACAAAACTAATACACTGAAACTAAAACAAATGTTTGAATTGGATTGAATTGAATAACCTTTATTAACAATAAAATAAATACATTTGGTTTTACAATTTACAATGACATAAATAATTGTGAAGCTGAACTATTATTTTATTTAATTTGGCCCTTAAGCTTCAGGCTTTACTGGGCTCTTATTAAAATAAAACAGATAATTATTATTAATAATAAATAAATAGTATTAATAGTTAAAGTATGTATTAATCTTAAATTATCGTTATTGATACAACAAATGTAAGGTCATTATTGAAGGTATTATACCAATACCCATACTAAGAAATCAATATTATATATTATGTTCAAATTGATGTCTTGGTTTGGAACCTTTTTTTTTGTGAGGAAAAGGCCTCTGCCTTTTCCTCACGACTGTAACTCACTTCTATATTAGCCATTTGCGTCTTATTCTACCTGCAACCAAAAAAGGTCCCACAACAAGACATCAATTTGAACATTTGTTTTAGTTTTAATGCATTACTTTAGTAAATTTAAAATAAATTTTCCTATGAGACCGGACTTATGGGACACCCTGTATATATATGTACTGGTTGTAATGGATACACTATGGAATAATGATGATTTATAATAATTAATATGACTATGTTTTATATAAAATAATGGTCAATGGAGTATTTTCTTTTCTTGTACATTCAGTGAAATAGATAAACCTGTCTATTGAACAAAGAAAGATTTGTTTTGTTGATGCTTCTGTGGACATGTTTGCTCATCACAGTATTATATCGTTCTATGGACATGTTTCTGCATCCCAGTATTATATCGTTCTATGGACATGTTTCCCCATCCCAGTGTTACATCAGTATGTGGACATGTTTCCCCACTCCAGTGTTATATCGGTATGTGAACATGTTTCCCCACCCTAGTGTTATATCGATATGTGGACACGTTTCTCAACCGCAGTGTTATATCGGTATGTGAACATGTTTCTCCACCCCAGTGTTATATCGGTATGTGGACACGTTTCTCAACCGCAGTGTTGTATCGTTTTATCAACACAGATTTTTTTATTTGACAAGTTTATTCTCGTCCACATTTAAAGATGGACAACTTTAGGCAATGTATCTTATTCGCATCGGGATTCAACTTTTCAACCAAACAAAGAAATTGATAGGTGATTAATTTTCAGCTAAAAGACTACTGTATGAGTTAATACGAGTAATATACAAGCATATATATATACTCTGAATATGGTAACGGTAACGCAAGATATTTTTTAAGTGGAGTTACTGTGACTAATACTAATTAAATTATAGAATTCCTTTCGATGAATTTAAACTTGTCAAGACTCGTGTGAGTGACTGACATCACAATATCGAAGTCATTCGCACCAAAATCAAGATTTACACGCGAGTCTCATTAATGTGTCAAAGGCTGCGTAAACTTGTCTAACAAAACAGACGAGTTTGAAATTTGCTCAATTGATATTTGACAAGATTATACTGATCAGTGTTCATCTACAAAAAGTAGTAGGCAGGGAATATATATATATATATATATACACATGGTGTTCTAAAATTATTTTTATATATCTGTCAGTCAGTAGTCGGACGTTGTGAACAATGTGTTTAAGTTGAAGGAAGACACTTTGTGTAATAATTACTATTAAAAAAATTAACACGCAATTATAATGATAATAATAAATATGTAAATAAATAAAGACAGGGATGAAACTAAAGAAAATGCGGAGCCTTTCGAGGAACAACCATCGTCCACTTTCAAGTCTATAAAGGTGGCGAGAACATAAATGTCGTTAAGAAAGAAACACGCATGCGCAGTACAACTACAACTTCATATAACGGTTACAAAGTTTCAAAATGTTTAGGAATAGAAGCTGTATTTATTTGAAAGCTTCTTTGTGTGTATATATATATATATATATATATATATATATATAATATATATATAAAGAACGACGCTTGTATAGAAGAACGTTCCGCACAAGATGAGGAGGGAGAACGAACAAATGAAAAATGAGGTAACCACCCGGGAATCAAACCCGGGATCTTCCGATTGCCGGTCAGATATGCTAACCACTACACCATGGGCCTCGATTAATCAGAAGTCGTAATTCTCCTACATACGAGCAGAAACCAATGCCCTGAGGGGGTACCTCCCGCATGCCGCACATATATACATTTTAACTGCAAACAACACACAGTATAATTAATGTAAAGAACGACGCTTGTATAGAAGAACGTTCCGCACAAGATGAGGAGGGAGAACGAACAAGCGTCGTTCTTTACGTTAATTATACTGTGTTGTTTGCAGTTAAAATGTATATATGTTCGGCATGCGGAAGGTGCCCCCTCAGGGCATTGGTTTCTGCTCGTATGTAGGAGAATTACGACTTCTGATTAATCGAGGCCCATGGTGTAGTGGTTAGCATATCTGACCGGCAATCGGAAGATCCCGGGTTCGATTCCGGGTGGTTACTTCATTTTTCATTTGTTCGTTCTCCCTCCTCATCTTGTGCGGAACGTTCTTCTATACAAGCGTCGTTCTTTACATTAATTATACTGTGTGTTGTTTGCAGTTAAAAAATATATATATATAAATCGCGGCTCAATTAATTTAATGATTTTATGCATGCAATTACTGTTCAAAATCTGATATTTGGACTTCATGAATTAATTTTTTTCTTTGCTTGATGACTTGCTTCCTATAAACATCATATAATTATCGTATTTTGGCAGCAAGCGTTGAAATTTTTAAACCAATTTGTCAATAGATTTTAAAACTTAAGTAGTTTGATACAGATATATACTAATATAAATTTATTTATTTATTTATAAATCTTTTTTAACCAACATTTGTTTATTTTTAATAAAAAAAAAGAAAGTAAAATTTAGGGGAAGAATAATTCAAAATATGTAAAAAGTTATTTTGTCAGACAAGATTTAGACATGTCTGGGACTGGGCGTGGCTTATCAATTCAAGGTGTTTTTTTTGTGTATGTTTGTTTTAATTCTATTCAATTATCTATAAATTTATTAACGGAAAGAAGATGGTAAATGAAATATAGGAAATAAATGATATTGTCAAAATCCACGAAAAATTCATAATTGGTTGGAAAAATAATTTTGACCAGTAAGAAAACCTTCCAAATTGTACTGACAGCGCATTTGGACCGCAATTCTTTTATTGGGTGGACATTTATTTTTCAAGTAATTATGAATTGTTTCTAAGTTTATAAAAATTTCAGTACTTTTTCCATAGATTTTGGTCCTTCGGCAAAGTAATTTCAAAACTTTGCGAGGAAGAATCCAAGTTTAAAATAACAAATGACTTAAATATCTTTCTACCAATACCAAAATAATTTATGAAAAACATTTCCAATAACTACAAAACACAAGAAGACGAAGAAGAAGAAGAAGAACAAGAACAAGAAGAAGAAGAAGAAGGTAAAAACTCATTTCTATCATTTATGATTTGTTGAAAAATTTATCGTGCAGTTGTATTGTATATTTCCATTTAGCAACTGTGCCGCGAAAGAGTTTCCAGATACTTCCAGATGAGAACTAAAACCTAATGAGGAAAAATTGTATTTGCTTCGTCATTAAAAGTTTTCCGTGGAAAGAATTTTTGCCAATCTTCAGTTTTAAACGAAAACTCCTTTTGGAAGAAATGTTTTTTCTTTGTTTAAAGAAAGTTCAGCGAAAAGGTGGTTACAAAGTAGAAACTTAGAAACAAATCATTAAACAATATATATATATATATATATAATATATATATATATATATATATACTCGTATATGAGACTTATTTAAAAGCAATATGCGAAATATACAATCCATCTACTTGGATTGTGAATTGTAGCCACATTTTTCTTGGTTACATACGGGTACAAAATTCCTCTGAAATGTATTTGTTATTCATTTTGTTACAAACATGAAATTTTGTTATAAACATGGAATATATTCTCACCTTTATTTAACTATTTAGAACTCAAAATGAGTAATCCTACAAACGTTTGATCAGGTGAGTGTTGATCTTTTAAGTTAGACCGTTTTTGGATGAATTTTGATCCGTTTTTGGTGTTCAAAATGTTTTCAGTCCAAAAAAAGCGATCGATTAAATTTTTCACCAACTTTTTGGGGGAGATTTGTCGCAATTAAAATTTACTTTACAAAAATTTATTTAAAATTTATTTTCACTTAAAATTTGATTAAAACTTTTTATATTAAAAAAAAAAGGTAAAAATTTTTCTTAAAAATAAAACTTGAATTATATTCTTGAATGTGACTTGACATAAATTTTAGTTATTTTAACCCTTAATCCTTTACTGCACAGAGGTCTTTCCCAGACTGAATAAAATCGTCTGACGTTAACCAGAACAATATCAGTAAAGTCACACTGCTCTATAAAGGGTGAATGTAGAAGTGATACTTTAGAATATGATGAGGTTAGCCAACTTTTGAAGGTGAACTTTTTCTTACAAATATTATCTTATCATTATCATTTTCAATTGAAATTTATCAATTTTAGATAAGTTATCGATAAAGAACGATTTCAGAGAGAGAGTTTAAATAATAAATTACTTTTAATATTTTCATACATTTTATAAGAAATTATTTATAATTAATTAATTAATTAATTAATTAATCTTGTTTACCTTTTGATAAAGAATTAAAAAGTTTATTTTACAAAATAAACAATTTATAAATTAATTATTTCCATTTAAAATTATTATAAGTTCTTAATTAATTAGAGGAGGGGCGACAAGCTTGACCTTCGCGAAGTGAGAAATCATCGAGCGGAACCTTTGTAAGGTTGTAAGGTAAGGTAAGGTAATTATTTCTGACAACTTTATACGATTTTGAGCTGCTGCAATGGTTAATTATTCAATAATTAATTTATAATTGAACCAATTTCTGTCAATATTTATTAATTTTTATTTTATTTTAATTCTCGTTTCAAGATAATTTGAATAAGATTTGTATTTTATTTCTCGGATGGTTTAGTGGTAAGAGAAGTGCTTGGGACGTGGTTTAGGGACGCGAGATCGAAAGCTCTTCTGTACTGCACATTTTGCTTCAGTATATATATATATATATATATATATATATATATATATATATATATTCACATTTAAAAACGAGTGAAAGAAGCAAATTATGTTTGAATTTTAAACTTGAAATGTTTGAAATTTAAAGTCTCGTTCAAAGGGAAAGTAAATAAATGTAAAAGTACAAAAAAAGGGAAGGAAATGCATCTCTTTCGCTTTCTCCCAAAACCATCCTAAAACCTAAAACTTAAAAGCTAACCAATTATTCACAAGAGTAAAATGCATGCAGTAATATATATTATATATATATATATATATATATATATATATATATATATATATATATATATATATATGATACACACAGACCGTGCATGGAACAAGGAACTCTTCTGGGATAATTAAATCCACTATAGTCCGAATAAGTAATGGTAAATGACAAATACCATAGTTTTATCTTTTTCATGATGCAAGCCCGACGTGGGCAACGGGTCTCTCGCAAAGAAGTCCCATAAATATAGCTTCCCTCACCAGCTATCTGCAAAGCAGACAGGATCCAGCTTTGGGACATGGATCTAGGGTTTAAAGCAGCCTAGCCCCACTACATTTAGAACCTCAATATAAGTAAAAGACTCGTTGCATTCACGTCGGATTGAATAAATCAAAGAAAAAGGGGTAACTATTATATTTTTAGCCAAAACCAAAACTTAAACCTCAACTGGCAGAATTGAGCGTCCACTTTTCAAGGCACATAACATGTCCGTTCCCATATATATATATAATATAATATATATATATATATATATACTTATTTATTTATGTATTTATTGATTTATTGCTGGAATCCACTGTGTCACTGTGTGTATGTATGAGAGAGAGAGAGAGAGAGAGAGAGAGGAGAGAGAGAGAGAGAGAGAGAGAGTTCAACCAAATAAATTAAATGTTATTAACATTTTTAAATATTCTTTTATTTTGGGGAATAATCGAGAAAATTTAATCTTTATGACGTCATTTCGATCGAAAATTAGAAAATTATGACAAAAAATGGCAGTGTTTGAGAGACATTTCTTCGGAGTCTGGTTTTGAATTTCATAATGTTCACGCCAAACCTGAAAACTGAAAAGGACCTTCAGCACAAATCGAAAACGCGAAAATACGAAGCAATCCTTGCGGGTCTATATATATATATATATATATATATATATATACTGTGTGTATATATATATATATATATATATAATATAATATATATATATATATATATACACACACACACACACAGTATACATATATACGGTGTCTATAAAGTCACGCATCATAGGAACATAAGCATTGGCAATATTTATTTGTCTCCATCAGGCCAAATATGTTGAGGAACATTCAAAGAAACCTGCTTTTTCGTTTACAAACATGTTTTGAGATTGGTGGGAATCATTTCGAACAAATAAATAAAACAAAATAAAATAAATAAACAAAATAAATGTATTTTCCTATGATGCGTGACTTTATGGACACCCTGTTTATATATATATATATATATATATATTATATATATATATATATATATATAGTATAACTAGCCTCCATGCATGTTACACAATTTGGAAACTTTAATTGCGTACATTTAAAGCTGTAACACAGGACATGTCCTTTACCAACTTAATTAACAAAGAATTACGCTGAAAAATACACACAAAAAAAAAAACCCTCAAATTTCTTTAAACGTAACTCAAATTAAAACTTATTTAGAATTTTCTTTTCAAACGAAGAAAATTGGAAATTTATTTTCTTTGATGAATTATCTCTTGAGACATTTGTCTTAATTAAAGTTTTACCTTTAAAAGATGAAAGAAAACGAGACATTTTTAAGAAGTTCAAATGAATGAAGACGCAATTTAAACCGACAATTCACCAGTTTTCCTTTTCAGCTTCCTCCAAAACCAAAATGGACAATTATCACACCATTATTTTTTATTTTTTTAGAAAATCAAATAACGTAATTCCGAAATATGTAATTACACTCATTTTACATATGTGTGTGTGTGTGTGTATATATATATATATATAAATAGAGAGAGAGGGAGAGGGGGTGGGGTTGACACAAGTAACTTAGGCACCGGGTACTCCTCAAGAACAAATGGAAAAGCTCATCAATAGAATGCCAGAACGTGTCAGCTTCACATAATGCAAAGGGGAAAGATACACAGTTTATGTCTATTATTCAATTATCTGTTATTATTTATTAACATTTTATTATCAAATAAAAAAACTATGGAAAAACCCTAAGGTATCTATTTACTTCTGCCAACCCTCTGTTTATAGAGTTGTGCGAAGAAGTTTAAATAAAGCCGTATATTATCACATTTGCTCATTGAAGTCCTTAGAAATTTAGCTATTTACAGTATTGTTATCCATTTAATGAACGGGAGATATCGCAAACTTTTTGTTATGGTGAACAATATTTTTAAGTTATCTATCGATATTACATATTCTGTTGTATATATGTTTAAGTACAACATCAGAATCCATTGTAGAATGGTCAAACAGCGAACACTTCTAGAAAACTGATAATAGAAGCACCTTCACTTTTTGGTCAGAATATAAAAACGTGAATTGAATACGTTTTCAATCATCAGCCACCATGGACAAAGTCCAAGAGCTGTCTCAGAATCTTAAAGATAGAATTGTTTCTTTGTGTAGTGATGGAAAAACCTGTTAGGAAGGAAACTTGATGAACAACTTGCTGCGCCTTTAACCTCAATTTCAACGTCATCATAAATGGGGAGCGCCTTGGACTCACCAAACCGCTCCCTCGTAGTGGACCACGAAAGATTCCCAACCGTAATGTTCATAAAATCATCAAGGAGGCTACTGCTAATCCTCGGTTGAATTTTATGCACCTAAAACATTCTTTGGGACAAACTGGAATCGATGTTCATCCCTCCATTGTACTCACGACACTGAACAAGAATGGGTTCTTTGGACACGTTGCAAGGAGAAACCCACTGCTCAAGAGATCTTCCAAGGATGCTCGTTTAAAGTATTCCAACGACCACCAAAATCATGGAATTGACAACTGGAAGACGGTACTCTGGACTGAAGAGACCAAGATTGAGCTGTTTGAATACAATGATCAACAGTATGTCTGAATAAAAAAACACCATACCCACAGTAGTGACAGTAGTCTTTTGTGGAGCTGTTTCGGTGTTTCTGGGCTTCGTAAATAGATGGAAATCAATGGACACATGACTTCCACCAAATATCAAGAAATCTTGAAGGGAAATGTCTTCCTTGAATTTGTCAGTTTTCCATGGTTCGCAATTTTATTGTGCAGCAGGACAGTGATCCGAAACACATGAACAAATCTACCTAGGCATGGCTGAAGAAGAAGAAATGGAGGCTTTTGGAGTGGCCAAGCCAGTCACCAGATCTCAGTTTGATTGAGCTTTTGTGATTTGATCTCAAAAGAACTGTACATGCGCAGAGGCCAACTACTTTCAATGAGCTCCGCGAATTTTATCAAGAATAATGGGCCAAAATCTCTCTTGGAAAGTGTAAGAAGTTGGTAGAGAAATATCCCAATCGTTTGATTAAAATTATTCAAGCTAAAAGTAGTCTAGTCATACAGTACATTAATCATCTGTAATTAAATATTTGCTCAACATGAATTTTACATTTTTTCTGTCATATTTTGGCTTAATTTATTCATTTTACTCGTATGGTTATATCTAATCTATTTTCTGAAACTAATTTGTTTTTTTCTTTTAAATGTTACTAATGCTTCAATCAAAATACAGTTTTGGGGTCTTTTCCGTTTGGGGGCTAGCAGTGAATTTTAGTGACAATCGGTATACTAATGTAGTTTTGGTCACTGATTTCAAAAATAACTTTCTTTTTTTTTTGAGAAATGAAAAACAAACATTTTAGAGGACTTTAAATAATTAATATGTGTTTTAACTAGTTTAAACTAGTTACAGAGGATTGTGTTAAATTTAGCCAGAGTCACAAACTGCTACTGTTTATGAAAAAGTGCTCTAAGTGTGGGAAAGTGTGTTCCTTTGATAAAAATACTCAGTTCTTTCGTTGCCAAAAGCGTCGGTCAAACGGCAAAAAGTGCAACTTTACGAAGAATACGTTTTTTTGAAGGATCCCGGCAAATCTGTAAAAGTAGCAGAAAAAAATAAAGAATTAATGCCCAGTTAAGTCAATTGAATGCCCGGTTAGGTCAATTGAATGCCCGGTTAGGTCAATTGAATGCCAGGTTAGGTCACTTGAATGCCAGGTTAGGTCAACTGTACGCCCTTGACGATTGGTTAGGTTAAGTCATGATATTTTCGTTAAAAACACATTAATTATTTAAAGTGCTCTAACATATTTGTTTTTCATTTCTCAAAAAAAAAAGAAAGTTTTTTAAAATCAGTGACCAAAACTACATTAGTATACCGATTTTCATTAAAATTCGCTGCTAGCCCCCAAACGGAAAAGATCCCAGTTTTTCATTAGGTTTACGAGTGTCCTTAAATATATATATATATATATATATATATATATATATATATATATATATATATATATAAAACTTTAAATGGATGGACGGGTGATCGTTCCTGGGCTCAAAAGATGCATCAGTTCTTGGTTTGGATTTCACGTTAAACTTTTAGTCCTATCTCAAATGAACTCCTCCTTGGTTGTCAGAAAAAAAGTAACATCACTCAATATAGTAACGAATCGGCGAAAACAAAACCGAAACTCTTCGTACGCGCATGCGCAGTCGAAGCAAAGTTCATCACTTTAAGTTAAAAAAATGAATAAGATAATTTAGTTTTTGTAAACAGAAACGAACTAATTACAAAAGTTTTTATGGTCCGTTAAAGCCGTCGTGCATCTCCATCACGTTAAAATAACGGACACCTTTTTATTATGTGAGAATACTTGTAAAATTGGTTTCATTTGTACGTCTTCAAAGAATTTATAGGAAATAAATGTTGGTAATGATCTCTAACTGTCATTTTTTCCTTTCTTTCATCGAAGACGCGCACGCGGGGGGGTGTATATATATAATATATATATGTGTGTGTGTGTGTGTGTGTGTGTGTGTAAGAGGAGAGAGAGAAATGATGAGAATTTCTCTTCACGTATATGAACACTATCTTTTAATAACTCCATTAAATTCAGCTCAATAAACTTTACAATTTTTAGATATTTGATATGACATTAATATACTCACAGTTCTCTCATCTGAATATGCCGTTGGAAGCATGGAAGCTTTTTAGGCAAAGTTAATGGCATTTACCTTATTTATTACATAAAAGTATTGAAAATGGCAAGTAATAATAATAATAATAATAATAGAGACAACAAAAAATTATAATAGCAATAATAGCAATAATAGCAATAATAAACACAATATAAAGTTTAGAAAATGTTACATGCTTTTAAATTAAATGATTTACTGTATATTTAGTAGAAAATATTACATAAAACAGTGAAAGTGGCAAGTAATAGCAATAGCGACAACAAAAATTAATAATAATAGCAATAATAATAATGGTAAATATTGAATATTGAACAACCTTTACTGATAAAATAAATAAAGAACTTTTACAGTTTATAATAACATAAGTAATTGTGAAACTCGAGTATTTATTTTATTCAAATTTTACAGAGTATTACATAATTTTAAATTAAATGATTTATTATATATTGTATTGAAAATAAATCCGCTTAATAATAATAATAATAATAATAATAATAATATAATAATTTAATAATAATAATAATAATAATATAATAATAATTAGATTACGAAATTAAAGGAGCTTAATGAAATTAGAAAAGAACAACATGACATTTAACACCTAGAAATTCCAGCTCTTGAGATATGGTAGAAATGGGGAACTTAAACATTTTATCTCCCAGATAGACAGGAAATTCAGAGAAGCACAAAAGCGATCGAGTTGAGGGTTATAATGACCGATGATGCGAAATTCGAGACATAAAATCAGATAGCGATAAACAAAGCAAAAAGAATCGCGGGACATGTACTAAGAACCTTTAAAAGAAGGGACAAGAGAGTAATGATTCCCCTGTTTAAAACACTGATTATACCAAAACTTGAATACTGCTCAGTCTTGACGTCCCCATACAGCAGGGGTGCTCAAACCTTTTCGCAGGTGGGTACATTTCCCAAATCCTGGAGCAGAGGCGGGCGCACATAAAAAATATTATCTGGTTTTAATTGCAATATTCTTTCTATTAACCGGTCTCTAAAACCTTATCTGGGGGCTACTCGTGGACATACTGAAATGGCTTCGCGGGCACAAATGTGCCCGCGTGCACAGGTTTGAACACCCCTGCCATACAAAAAGGAAGAAATTAATAAACTAGAAGATATTCAGAGACATTTCACAGCCAAGATCGGTGGCTGCAAAGAACTCAACTACAGGGAAAGACTACGTAAACTAAATCTGTACTCCTTGGAAAGAAGTGAGAGGTACACCATAATCTGTATATGGAAAATTATCGAAAAACTAGTACCAAACCTCAAACTAAACCGAATTACCATCCAAAGAAACACTGGAAAATAGGAAAGGCAGAATGTGTAGTGTTCCCAAATTAAAGGCCCGATAAGGGACCTCAGAAAAATGACAGGGGTCAAAGTTGAAGTCTTCAAAAGAAGACTAGATACCTGGCTCAGGATGATACCAGATGAGCCGGGTGGGCCTGGATATGTGCGGTGGAGAGCGCAAGAGAGCAACTCGCTCCTCCACCAAGCCAGGCTGAGGTTACAAAGTATGTAGATCTTTTGAATAAAATATTTTAACTTAGTAGTTTTGTATCCGTAGATTTTTATTAACCTTTTTTGTATTATAAACGCGACCGCAAATCTTTTTATTTATGAACGTGTTTCAATCACATTTTCCTTCGTCGTTTCAATCTATCGCTGACATTTATGCTTTGAAGCAAGAGAGCTCTCTCATTTCCGCTTCGGTTCCACCTTATATACGTTGCTATGACAACGCAATAGCGGAATGTTGCCTATGAAAAAGAAGTTACAAAAAAGAAGGAATAGGCCTATGTATCAATAAAGCGAATGGAATAAAAGGTTTAATAAAGAAATAAAAAAATATAAAATATTCTTTCTGCATTTACTCCAAAAAAATATTTTTATGTAAGGAGGAGGGGCCAAGGGTAGCTGTCTAAATGAAAAAAATTAAATCATAGTATTTTAAGGTGTGCTAAAGAGAGAATCATTATTAATTAAAAAGAAGAAAATGTGAAGCTACGTCGTGGAAATGTGGTTTGCATCGCTTCTTCGCTTCTCGTTAGAGCAACAAAGTTAAGCGACGTTGGGTCTGTGTAGTAGTTGCATGGATGATTGTCCTACTCGTCCAGGTGATGTAGCGATCCGTGGTTCGTATTTCACGTTAATTAAGCTGTAGGTCTCCGTGTCATAATATAATTTGGACTAAGATTACAAAGGTAAAAAGTACGCAATGAACCAACTTTTAAATAATAGTTTTGTACTTCAGTGAATTACTCGAAAAAAGTAACTTTGTAAATTAAGCTAAACTTGGTTCCTTTTGGGTTGAATTTATCCTTCTTACATCTTTTGTCGAGTCTTGATTTCCGCTAGAAGCGATGCTAGATTAAGTTGTCTTGAATTATGTCGAATAAAATTAGGATTCCTTTTATCACCAAATCACTAACGGTAATCTCGGATCACCTGAAGATCAGGGCCCCCAGCCTCAATTACCAAATGATATCTTCTTTAAAACTAACGAAAATATCACGACTTAAACTAACCAATCGTCAAGGGCGTACAGTTGACCTAACCGGGTATTCAATTTAATTTATTATTATATTTGGTACTGTAAAGCAAAAAACAAGAATACATGGGGGCCCTCATCTTCGAGTGATCTGTAATCTCAAATGGGAAAACAGGTTCCTAAAATAGATTTTTTTTAATTTCAAGGTTTCTCATTAATGGAAATAAAAAAAATGGAAATAAATGACAATCAAAATTTGTAATTTATTTGATATTATTTCCTAATTAACTTTAAAGTGAATTTGAGGTTTATTCAACTCCATCAAAAGTATTATTAACGATCCAAAATTGTTTGGGCAAAATATCTCCTCATTATAAACTTCCTCTAAATTTTCAAGGTTCATTTTGGGACATTTGGAAATTACTCGCGTCACTAAATCCTTGAAAATTCTCTCCCTGTTTGACCTTATCAGAGGCGAGGTCAATAAAAAATGTAATTATTCCAAATCAGAAGTATTGTTTGCGAGAAGAAAAATTAAAAAAAAAAATAAAAATTATGTTTGTTTCATTTGAAAAGAAAAGAGAAAAAATTGTCACATTTGAAATTTGAAATTAATTAAAATTAATAAATGAATTTCGAAGCATTTCAGTTAAAAATTTGACAAACGGCTAAATTTAGTTATTCGAAATGAATAGTTTTCTAAACACACTCGGGAAAATATGCCTTTTTATCGGAATTGGAATTGGAATCGAGGATCTCCGTTGAAATAGAAATTAAAATAAAAAATCGCTTTGGAAATTGTAATTCAATTCGAAGATAGATTTTAAAAATAAAATATAAATTAAAGATTTTTCTTAATTTCAATTACAAATTTTAATCTGAAGTTAAATTAATTGTATTCACTGGAATTTAAATTAGAATAAAAATTTCTCATCAGAATTGGAATAAAATTTGTTTATCGAAATATGAATTGAAAACGATCGAATTCTTTTAGAAATGGAATAGAATTTTATCGGAATTGAAGTTGGAATCAACGATTTTTGTCAGAATTAAAGTTTGGATCAAAGATTTTTTATCTGAATTGAATTTGAAATCAAAGCCTTTTATCGGAATTAAAAGTAGGATCGAAAATTTTTATCGGAAGTGAAATTAAAGTCAAAGATTTTATCGGAGTTGGAATCGAAAATTTCTATTCGAAATAGAATTTAAGTCAAAGATTTTATCGAAATCGTAAATGGAATCGAAATTTCGAAAGTTCTTTTCGATTCGATTGCCTTTTTTCAATTTTCTGGAGACCATGTCGCGTAAATGGTCTTTGCGGAACTTTCAGGATAGAAAATTTAACGAATCAAGTCGAAGCCATTTTTTTTATTTTCGTTTGCTGAACCATTTTGAAAGTTTACTATTTTGAGAGTTTACTATTTTACTATTTTGAATGTTTACTATTTGACACGACATACTCCTCATTCACACATTTTCTCAAGAAAAAACCTAACTCCCACTTTACCAGTAGAGCAAGTTAAATTCCCCTTTCAGGCAAGGTCGCCCCATGTAGTCAGTAATTATATTCAGACCCAACCCATCTCTTCATCTTCAAAAGTGGAAAAAACTAAACTTGACTTATGCAACTCTCTCCTACTTCAAAAATGGTGACTCTAATTCAAGTAATGGAAATCAAACAAAATCATTATTCCTCTTTGCGGACACAAATCTTTCACTTGATGTCGGAACGTGTTTCTTTAAATACCTTAAAGTGAGCCCGATCATTCAATAAACAATGGTTCTTTCGAGCATTTACGGAAGAGGCAATCGCTTGCCTTTTTCTCATTCGTAATTTATGACAGAAATGTTACATTCTCAGCTTTTGAGCAGTTTAAGAAATATTTTAGGCCGACTACGAAAGAACGAAGCTCGAAACTCCGATACAGATAGAGAGAGAGAGAGAGAGAGAGAGAGAGAGAGAGATATGAATATGCATTATATGTCAAGGACGTACCGAAAATTGGCGAGGCCTCCAAAGAAGCAAACATTCGGAACAGAAAGAGAAACAGATGAGGGTGAATCCTTCAGGAACGGATCTGAAGGGAGAGAAATGAGAATGGCGACGAAGCAGGAAGGAATGAAGAGGAAGAGGAGAAGGAAGGAAAGGATGCCTATGACGGATTGGTCGAAGAGGAAGAGGAAGACAACGAGGGAGTACTGTAATTTCAATTTAACAGAAGGAAATAGTTTACATTCAGAGCTAATATTGAAGGAGACGTAAACACTTGCAGTTTCCCTTCCAAAATATCTTTATAAAGATTGTTTTCTCTTCAAGTAAATAATAAATGATAGAAATTAAAATAAAAGATTAAATTCATCATAATTTATTTATTTCAATTTCACAACGAAACCCATATTCTTGTGTACAAAAAGACTTACCTTTCTACACACAAGCCAAAACGGTATCGGGAGGGTTTGGTTTAACATATAAATTAAACTACCGTGTTCGTAGTTTCCTTACTACTTTCCAGTAGTGCCTATGACTTCTTCCACTGATAAGAATCAGTGTTGACATTGGATTCGGAATTGGCTCATATCACTATCTTCCTTTTTTGAGTTCTGAGTGCGTGGAAGGAAGAAGGGATGAACTGACCTCATTTCTTTCCACCGAGTTGTCGTAGATCGTCAAAGAATCTAAATCTAATTTGTTTGGCAAATGTGTTTCAAGTCAGTAGTCGATTTAATTAGACACACAAGATACGAACTCACCTTTAGAAATGGTCGCTTTCACGAAATATACTGTAAGTCGATTAGGTGAAAATGAAGAAGGAATATTGAATCATTCGCATATTTCGTTCTTTTCGTTCCAGAAAATAACATACCGTCTATATATATATTATATATATATATTATATATATATAATATATAGATATATATATATATATATATATATACAGGGTGGCGCAAAAATCGCGCATCATAGGAATTTTCAGTGTTGTATAATATATTATTTTTTTCTTTAAGGTAGGGGATGGCTGCGAAATTAACAATAGACGAGAGGGTGAGCTTGGTTTTAATGCATGGAATACCAGGTACTACAAATCGATGAATAGGTACAGAATTTAAATTCTGTACCGAGTCATAATTCATAATTCAGAATTTAAATTCTGTACCGATTCATCGATTTGTAGTACCTGGTATTCCATGCATTAAAACCAAGCTCATCCTCTCGTCTATTGTTAATTTCGCAGCCATCCCCTACGTAAAAGAAAAAAAATAATATATTATAATCAACACTAAAAATTCCTTTGATGCATGACTTTTGCGCCACCCTATATATATATATAGAGAGAGAGAGAGAGAGAGAGCTTTACATGATTCTTCTAAGTGTAAGAATGGCTAAACTATGGGCAATCACAGAAAAGGCCAAGAGGGGTCTCTTAACCCCTTCTGGAATCAGCAACTCAATAATGACAGCAGCTGCAAAGAAACCGTTTTGCCTGAATAGAACATTACCATGGAAGGTCTGTCTGTTCTTATAAAGAAGAAAACATCCCACTTTCTTTAAGTAAGCCCAAGAACATTATGCAGACGTTCTTTATTGCAACTTTGTGGGGTTAAAGAAACAAAAACCTCGCTAATGCGCGCGACAGGCGATCCTGCCTTGCCAGTAGTTGTGCGAGCTGCAAAACATCTTCATTTGTAGAAACTTAATTACGTGTAAATTGTAAATTTATTTTTTTAAATCTACAATTTCATTTAAGTAAATTGTAGGTCTTTTGCAAAAATTAACTTAAAATTCATTTTACATACGAGGACTTGGAACGTGTGTGTGTGTGTGTGTGTGTGCGTGTGCGTGTGCGTAGGCAACTGAATATACTGTAAGTGAGGTCGAGTGTCTGATATAATTTACAGATGTACCGAGGTAATTTTTTGTGGGGTAACAGTTTTGGTATCTAGGAACATTAAAAAATTTATGTAAACAAAATCTGGAACCATTTTTGCTGTCGGAAAAAGAGAGATTTTGGTCCTGTTTAGGTTAGGTTAGGTTAGGTTAGTTAAGTTTTGGTTAGGTTAGATTAGGCTAGATTAGCTCGGACTTCACTATTTAATGACTTAACGGAAACTAGCTTTCGAACCCTCAATTGTGTCCAAAACACTTAGCATTCCCTTCTCGGTTCGATGGCACTAAGGTTAGGTTAGGTTAAGTTCGTCTAAATTAGTTTTAACACGATTTTGATAGGAACGCAGGAGTCGACCAAACAAATCTTTGTCAATCTTAATGCTTTGCAAAGCGCTTCTTTGAGTATTCTGAGCTTCTGACTAACGTTTCTCATGAATTTTAGGCTTGGCCTATTCGAATATTGCAGAGAGCTACTTCAGCCCTTTTTTAGCAATTGTACCCAAATTTTTGAACGGATTTAAATCGTTTGAGTTTCCAGGCCATCGTCCGAGTTTAACTTATCAAAAATGGCTACACTGATCAAAACTACAGAAAAATCCCCAAATCGAGTATGGAATTTTGTTACACCCCTTGTTACACCCCTTAGGAATTTAATTGCATTCTGATAGGGTCAATATTACTAGTGCCCCCAAAAAAGGCACCTCAGCAGTCTATGGCATATTCTTTATCTATATGCGGATAAATATCAGTTCGACTCACTTGATCCTAGGGTTATGTTGGCTACTAAGTTTAGCTATTAAGATGTAGCTCGTATAATATTGTAGGAACCAGGAATTTCATCCACAACTACATTGCAGCTCATCAAAAATTCATAATATCGTTCCTTCATTCCTTGGACTTTAATGTTCTGTTCTGAAAATTAAAAGATAATAATAAGAAGTAATTATTGTCTCCACTTTCAATGGTCACACGTTGCATCCAATTCCTGATGTTCCTAAAATATTTTATTGAACGACGGTATGTGTGTGTGTGTGTGTGTGTGTGTGTGTGTGTGTGTGTGTGCGCGTGGCTTATCCCTTTTATGTGTATATTTATATCATGAAAAACTCTTTTGGGAATCCATTACGAAAAAGAAGTCTAAACTTTGAGCTGTTATTAACTTTATTATTTTTGCAAAAGGATTCTGAAAATGATAATTTTTTTTTTGTGTGTGTTTTTTGTACGAATCCCCTTTATTTGGTTTTCATTAGGAAGGCTTTCATACAAGCATTTGTTTTATTCTGTGAGCTTAAATACTGGTTACTTTCTTGTCTTTGACAAACATGAGAGGGATGAATCAACAAAGCGAAGTCGCCTTTTAACATTTAAGACGAAAGTGAAACAAAAAATTTAATTTGTATTTTACGCCATTTTTCGCACTCGCAAAGGAAGCTTTTTACGCAAAATTTTTAGTCCGAATCAAACTTGGAAAGAATATTTTGGTTCATCCATTTTTTTTTTTGTAATGAAACCAAAAGGAGAAAGTTTCATAAATGAAACACACACACACACACACACACACACACACACACACAATGTTTTGGCTTGGGAGCGTTGGCTACATAATTAGTTCATCTACAAGCACTACGTATGACTGCGAACAAAATCTCCTATACTTTCTTATACATCTTCCTTCAACACTTTTTCCTTCCGACATTGAAACCATTCTCTGTCCTTTGCTTCATTCTTTCTACTTTTTGTGACTGGAAGTATGGCAAGCTTTTTCTTTATGTAAAACTTTTTTCTTTCTCTTCTCTTGGGTATTTCTTCCTCATGTAGAACGAATCCGCGGGCTTTGCTATAGTCTCTCTCTCTCTCTCTCTCTCTCTCTCTCTCTCTCTCTCTCTCTCTCTCTCTCTTTTCATGCACTTTCTGCTCATATGAACGATTTTTACAAAATGAATCCTCACATATTAAAACAAATTTTACCAAAGGATTAATACTTAAAATTTACTGCAAATAGCAAACTATAAATATATAATTATATATATTAATATATATATATATATATATATATATATTATATATAATATATATATATATATATATATATGTGTGTGTGTGTGTGTGTGTGGTGTGTGTGTGTGTAAAAATTGTGCCAAATTGCAGGGTATTAGCACTAATTTGATCAGTGATGTAGTCGAGACTACCATGGCTGAGACCGAACCCTAAGCACCCGAGACCGAGACCGAGACAAGAAAAATATGTCTCGAGACCGATCTCGAGCCCTACATCACTGATCTTGATACATTTTTAAACTTCACTCGTGATCACTAGATACATCTGTGTATCGAGAGATACACAACATTTTTTAGATACATTTCAATATGTGAAAATGCTGAAAATAAAAATTGATCAAAATAACTTAATTTGCTTTTACATTTTAATATTTCATTTATGTTCACAAGTTAATTAATTATTCAAGGAAAAAACAACACAATTTGCGTTCGGTTGTTGAAGACGATAATATCGGTTATGAAAACACGTTGTTTTTAATATTTTATAACGAATATTATTGGAAAATTAATATTTGTTCTTTCAATAACATTATTAACAACTCGGTTATTCTTTCTAAATATTTTATTTACTTTAAATTTTTAAGTTTTTAAACTTTTTAAGTTTCTTTTTCTACGTATTTATTATTATTATTCCATAATTTTTAATTCTTTTTAAAAAAAATGTATTTATGTAAAGTTTTAAAAAGACGTAATTTTTTGGTAATTTTTAATTCATTTTGGAATGAAAGAAAATTGGCGAAAAATACTCTTTTCAAAGATTACTTTTTCACTCCTTTTCCGTTGAATAAAGAATTATAATATATCTTTCATCAAAACAAGATAAAATACGAGAACAAATCTTCTTTTTAACAAAAATAGAAATAAAAAAAAAAAAACCTACCTTTTTTTCGTCCAATAGGAATGAAGAATGAGGTAAGGTTCCCATGACAACGTAATTCTTCAAAAAACGCCAGAAACGTTATTCCGTGTTGCTTTTGCTTTCTCTACGTGGAACGTATCTTTGGTCTCTGTTTTCGGTTCTTCGTATAAAAATAAGGCAATGAGAGATAAGAGACTCGACGTTTCCCCGAAGCGAATCTCACGCGAGACACCAAAAACTAGAAAAAGACGTATTATTATCACGAAAATAAGTACGACCCGAAATTCCAACTTAAGTCTTTAGATATTTAACTAAAAATTATCGTAAATTATGCCATTTGTTCACGAAACTTAATATTTTCCTTATATAAGGGCATTCCCCGAAGACTTCCCGACTCACAAAAGCGCTTGGAGACCCAAGACGCAGTCTCGTTTAAGGTAAATGCTTTCTGCTCTGAATAAAAATGCATCACTATTACATTTGTAAAGAGAAAATTAGTTTACAAGATTATCTTTTTACTTTGCATTTCAACGACCATTTTTATATTTATATTTAAAACATTTAAACGAAACTGTTAGTTGAAATTAGAGTTTATACAAGGATTTCGCTTCGCATCTTAAACATTCACAAATTTAAATGAAACGCTTTACAAAGATAACCCATTTTTGTCCTGCAACGATAATGCTATTATCCACTTCTTTCAAACGTCTAACAATATTATACACACACACACACACACACACACACACACAGACACACACACACATATATATATATATATATATATATATACTGTACAAGTATATATATTCTTTTAGAATGTATTTTGTATGGTTAGTTTTGTATTTCAGAACATTTCTCTTCCAAATAACAGCTAAATTATATATATATATATATATATATATATATATATATATATATATATATATATATATATTAGTGGTGGACCGGATGTCAGTTTTTCAACATCTGCGGATGCGGATTTTTAATTTCAATATCCGCGGATGCGGATGCGGATATTTAGTTAATCTATCAATATAATATAGAATTATGAACATATGACATAATTTTTCAAATTTCGTGATATTACTATTATGGCAGGCAATGCATAAGAATTAAAATTAATATTAATGTTTTCATTATGATAAAAATAATAACTTTTCAAGAGTTTCAGCAACAGAAAAATTCAATGAAACAAGTTTCATTCAATTTTCTGTGTTACCACGTATTTATATTTTGAGGTTTATATACAGGGCTGTGGAGTCGGAGTCGGAGTCGTGGAGTCGGAGTCGGAGTCGGAAGCAATTTTGGTGGTGCTGGAGTCGGAGTCGGAGTCGGAAAATGTACCGACTCCGACTCCGACTCCGACCTCAATATAAATTTTAATAAAATATTTTTTGTGTGTGATATCACTGGCAGCTATGGTGGTTAAACCACTTAAATAATAAACACAATGTTTTCCATTTCAGACACTAATGCCATTAATTCATTTTTTCTTTTCAGATAATATTTTTTATTTTTAATGCTTATTTAATTTCGAGTTCTTTCTAAATTTCATAAGTTTTTAACTTTCAAGTCTAAAACCCCTTTCACAATGGCAAAGACACTTCCAACAAAGTCTGCAGTTTTTTAATATTTTACAATAACCACAGATGGGAAACATTTCGTGTGTCAGTGTATGATAGAAGATGATGATGACGAAAAATTATGTGAAGCAAAAATCAGTGGTTTTACTGGCTCTGATAAAAATGCACCAACCAGAGTATCAAATTTGAAAAGACATTTGCAGTGTTTCCATCCCAAAATTTTAGAAGTTGTCATTGAGAAAGATAGTAATAAAAACCTTCCAACTACTTCAAAGTTAACAAAAGATCAGAAATCTACTGAACGACAAGCACCACTTACAAGATTCTTTACTACAGACAAAGTTACCGTAACAATGACCACAGATGATAATGCTTCACGTGGTGGTGATGAAATGCCTCTTGTGTAATTATCATCATAGCAGATTTAGAATTAATATACCTTCGGAGTGGGAGTCGGAGTCGGAGTCGGATAGACAAAAAATTGAGGAGTCGGAGTCGGAGTCGGAGTCGGAGTCGGTTTTTTATGTGCCGACTCCACAGCCCTGTTTATACAGTATATTTGTTTGTTCATTAATAATTATTAATACTTTACATGAAATGTGCATGACTGGGCCTTATAAGCTACTTTATAAGCTAATTTAATTGTAAATTGCATAATTTATTAGAGATAATATCCGCATAACATCCGCAGTCAGAAGTGCGGATGTTAAAAATGATGCGGATATCCGGTCCAGCACTAATATAGACAGTGTGTGTGTATATATATATATATATATATATATATATATATATATATACACACAGTATAGATTTTTTTATGTAGAAAGGAGGGGCCAAGGGCAAATGCCCACAAAAACTATCCCTCATAGAAGGAGAAGAAGAGTCGAAATGAAGGTCACCGAAGCTGTTAAAAACTATACCATTTTATTTTTTTCAATTTTGTAAAAAATACGTAGTGTATAAGATGCATGTAGTATGCTTAGCGAGGAATAGAGGGAGAAGCGTGTGTTTGGGAGCATGCTGGACTGCTCACAAGGTAGATGAGACGCGGAAAAAGATCAGCTAAGGAGAACAGTGACAGGAGGAACGGGAGTGACAGCACTCCCTGTCTCCTGCCTAACGTCCCTCCCGAAGTACTTCCCTAGTCAATTGGTGTCTGCAATCTCCTCATATATTATATATATATATATGTGTGTGTGTGTGTGTGTGTGTTGATTTTTTAATTCATTCACTCCAGTCGTTCTAAAGTTGAGGATTAGCAGTAATTGTAGTGAAGATTGAAATTACAGTTTTATTATTAATATGTAAAATGGTGGAAGAGCACGATATTATTTACAATTGTTGGTAACAAAAAAAGTAAGAGAATCTTCTGTCCATGAATTTGGTTCGAGTGAATAACAGACAACGGATGAATTATGCTCACGGAAATAATGAAAAATGAATGAGAGCTGAAACGAAGATTACGCTATGAAGAATATGCAAAGCGCGTCCGGAAAATTTCCGGATTTTTTTTTTTTTTAAATGAACTCTTCTCTTCCGGTGGAAATGAAATGTAACTTGAAGAAAATGAAGAACAATATCTATTTTACCGTTTAAAGTATTTCCATTAGCATCGACCCACTTTTTCCATCTGGTTGGCACTGAGTGTATCTTCGTGTGGTCGCAGAAGTCCATGCTCTGCTGACGAAGCCATGCTCTATTGGTTGCATCAAATGCACACTTTCAGTCAGCCTTTGTAGTTTAGTTTAGCAAATACTGTGTGTGTGTGTGTGTGTGTGTGTGTGTGTGTGTATATATTAAAAATGAGATTTTTCGTTCAGGTAAGAAGGTTAAAAATGAAATAAAAGTCACAGGGAGAGAACGGCACATGAATCTCGTGTATCTGGCAGATGAAAGTAGTTCAGAAAAGCTTTAAAAAGAACGTCTCAAGCTAAAATTTTATTTAAAAATGGATCGATGTAAAAACTACCAACTTTCATTGTTAAAATTATCAACATTTTCAATTAAAACAAAAATTCGGTCAATTTTCTTTTATTATTATTTCGTATATTCGACCGAATAGCCGAATCATTGGTATCGCTAAAATTTATCTCGGATAGTCCTTTGCTGATGTGAGGCCGAATTAGGGTCGCTAGTTCTGAGACTGTACCTATGTTTAAAAATTCTGTCAGCAAAATTATGGTTTCTCTACATGGAATTTTATAAACTCAGCCATTATCAAAGGCAAAGTTAGGCTTGTCGTTACGAAGGGAATTTCTAATAGTACAATTTATCTTTAGTAACCAAATTAGTGGAATTACTGTACTTAAGTACTCTCGTCAAATCACATTCAGTTGGTAAAACTAAAGTACTTTTTTGAGTCCCAACATTTGCGGGACATTACTGTAAAATCTTCTATATTTAATTAAGGTTCCACAAATCCGTGTACAACATCCATATCAGTATAAAGATTATGTTTTATTGATCATATTTACCTTGTAAATGTCACTCAACATTTCCTTTTTGTCAACAAAGCTTTCCAGTATATATATATATATATATATATATATATATATATTATTCATCGTTTATTCATAATTTAAGTGGGCTACGTCATTGGCAGTGTCGTAACATCGCTTCCCGTTGATCAGCGAAGTTAAGCGACATTGGGTCGGATAGTAATTGAATGGGAGACCGTCCGCTGCGTCCAGACTATGTAGCGACCAGTGGTTCGGACCCCACGTAAAGCTGTAGGTCCCCTCCGTCGTATGATCTTAGATGTTGCGAAGGAGGTTAAACAATCCAATCATTACAGTCATAATTTATGTGGAAGTATGAAGAGTTAAACATCTTTTCACACATAAAAGAAAAAAAAATCCCGTGTTAAAAGAGTTAAAACGCTAAAAACCGCGAAAAAAATTTCGAGAGAGACTTTTCTCATCGTTCAGGCGGCTAAACTAAAACAAATTTTATCCTTTTATTAATTTTTACACGGTAATTGTGGCTCCAACATATATATATATATATATATATATATACAGGGTATCCGTAAGTCTGGAACCATAGGGCAAAATCATTAAAACGTGGTATAAAATTTTGAAACTGGAAAGCTGAACTACGTTTCAGAATGGATCTTTGTTATTTTCATTTCTTTTTAATGAAAATGTAAGTAACTTAAGAGATAGCAGCAGCCTATCAGGCCTCCGTTGGACAGTTGTTGGTTATTTGATACATCTTAAATGCCAAATAAACTGCGTATTGAATATGAAGGACTCAGATGAGATTGATAGCCTTTTTCTGCAACCACTTTCTGAGAAGTTTAGGTTCGAATTTGTTCTCATGGCTATTTTCAATTAGAGTAGTCCTTTTCATACTACTACTACTACTACTACTACCGAGTAAATAGTAATATAAGAGAAGAAGAATAGGCCTACATAAAGAACAAATGAGGAGGCAGAATGGAGAAGAACTCTCCGTGGCCATCCATTTTACTTCTTCGTAAATTATTCAAACATGGGGAAACCCTTATCAAGTTCATTGTCGAAGTTAGAAGCGAATTTATCAGTTGCAAAGGTTGGGTTTTCTTTTTAAGAAAAACAAATTGATGCTGGCCGAGTCGTAGGCTTTTTTTGTTGTTTTTTTTCTTTGCTGAGTTAGTATAGTTCTTTTTCTCGTAAAAAGCAGTCATCCGTTCAAATGGAATCTCTTCATGGAACTTAGTTTCAGATCTGTCAGAAAGGCTCTCTTGTTTACTATATCTTTCCTTACGCTTCCACTTTACGCTATATAGAAGCATTTTCATGTCTTATACTCGCCAAATCCATGCGATTTATCCAAATTTTATTGGATTTAGGGGGCCGGGGAGAAAGCGGGGACAGTCGTTTTTGGGATGGAAATAATATTAAAATTTATTACAATATTGCAATATTATCAATGTACAAAAATTAATATAAAAAAAAAGACAATTTTAGATGACGGAATATTTTGTCTTAAAAGTTGTATGTCTAATTCTTGTCTTGAAAATAAGTAACTCAAATACCTTAAAATGTACTACATAGAAAAGTACAATAACTGCAGTCTGATTTTAATACGGATATCTTAGTTTTCTATAATGCAGTTTCTGATAAAGTAAATGCTAAAACGAGTTTCGCTCAAAAGCTAAACTTGAAACGAAATTGTTTGGTTTCCTGGATGGTGTGGTTCTAAAATACCGCACCCGGGACGGACGTGGCTCTTTGCTCTACGACTCTCGGGAGACGAGTCTTCCGTATTGCCCCAGATGTGATGGTCGATTTCTGAAACTTTATTCAAGAATTTAAAAATATTTTTTATTATTTCGGAAATGTCTTCAAGTTGATTAGAAGATTCTCGTGATTCTTAATTTAAATAAAAAAAAATATTTATTTAAGTTTACCTTAATTAAGGCCCATTTTCTGTCACTGAGAAGTGCACAACCGCAGACTGATTGCATTTTAGCTCTCCTTTTCCTATATTCTTTTTCGTATTTGCTAAAATCCCGTTCATGACAAAGTTGGGGGTGTACCTCCACTGGTATGTCAGGTGATACCAACATCTCCCCTGAGGTTGGTAACTTGGTGTAGCGCCTTATTCTTGGTGGTGATTCTTTGTAATTTATGTGTGTAATTGATTTCAGTGATCTACGTCGTAGCCAATGTAGTAACACCACTTCCCGTCGATCAACGAAGTTAAGCGACATTGATTCTGGAGAGCAGTTGAATGGGAGACCGTCCACTGCGTCCAGATTTTAGATGTTGTGGACGAAGTTAAACAACCCCATCAACCAACCACTTGATCTAAGCGTTTTCGGTGCCCGAGGTCAAGCATCGTGCCCGCCCCATAGAAAATGGGAACTGAGTTCTTATAGCTAATGTACAAAATGTATATATCCGCAAATACATCTTTCTAACCTTGGAAAAAGGTCAAATTAGAAATCTTAAAGTTAAAGGAGGGGGGCGATCACAGGAACCCACCCCCCTACTCCCTTCCCAAAGCCAAAAATCCCCTTCTTTCTTTTCCTTAATTCCATTTAAGCGACTCCCAAAAAATACATTTTGAAAATATTTTATACGTTTCATATTTCAAGTAATATCAGATGATTAAGAGCAGATTTGGACTTTCTCAGAAATATTATTATTATTATCACTATTATTATTATTATTATTATTATTATTAACCGTTTATTTTAATTAAAGTATGGTGATAGGATATATATATAATATATCTATCTTCGTAATAGACAAGAATACTATTTTAAATAATGCAAAACCCAATATTTTTAAATGTCTTTTTTATAAAAATATAAAATTAAATATATAATTTTTGAAATTTTTATTTGTCACATACTAGCAACTTTTATTAGGCTTCGTATAATCTTCTCTCTCTCTCTCTCTCTCTCTCCTCTCTCTCTCTCTCTCTCTCTCTCTCTCTCTCTCTCTAAATTTTAGTAAGTCCACTTTCCTAGAGAACAGAGTTTACAATAGAAAATCCCTATATTAACTTGAGTAATGGGAAGCTCCATTTCTAAAGCTTTACTGAATAAAAGATGCGTCAGTAAGTGCAAAAATAATATATAGATAGATAGATAGATAGATAGATAGATTAAATGATAAGTTTAACAAAATCTTGATTGAAATACGTTTAAAACAAGATAGAATTAAGTTTAATTAATAACATTTCTATGACTTCTATTCTAAATAGAAGATCAGGGCCCCCAGCCTTCTTTAGTTAGCTTTATAAGGTTAACTAACGAAACTATCACGACCTAACCTAACCAATCGTCAAAGGTGTACAGTTGACCTAACGTTGGTTAGGTTAGGTCGTAATATTTTCGTTAGTTAGCCTTATAAGGCTAACTAAAGAAGGCTGGAGGCCCTGATTTTCAGGTAATCCTATAATTCTTGCTAAAACAATGCTTGAAATTTCTCTCCAGCTTTGTTTGGAATTTTTTTTTTTCGGGGGGGTTCTGGGTTCTGGAAGGGGGGTTTCTGGGGGTGTTATGGTGATATTTTAATTTGTATTTCTACGTATTCCTTCGTTCGTAAATTATTATATATTCCGGTTTCTGAATTTATTACTCAACGGTATTTTAACCTCGAATTCTGACTAATGTTTGAGAGACATCCCCCTTAACTACAAAATCGCTCCAATGAATTTTAATTCAAATTATGTCCATAAATTTGAACAATTTTCCAATTAATTTCAATATCAATAACATTGAAATACTAATTAAACTGTTTAATTAACAAAATAGCAAATAATTTTGGCCAACGAGTCACTAGACGAAATTGGTATTTTCATTTACCGTGTAATATTCGATACCAAATTTCTACAAAGTTAAACTAGTTTAATTTCATTAAATAGAATTGCTTTCAAATTCATTATTTACGTATCGAATAAATATTTACTTCGGCTTTTATTTAAATATTTACTGTCCTTTATCACTATTATCCTACGCTCTGAACAGAAATAGACTTTTCGTTAGATGTTTCAGTGTCCCAATTTTGCGAATTTTTAAATGTCTAATGCGTTAGACATTTCGCAGTAATTAAACATTTTGTTAAACATTTCAGTAATCAGTTTAAATGTCTAAATTGTCCCAGTATTTTAAACAGTTCAAAAGAAGGATCACCTGAAGATCAGGGCCCCCAGCCTTCGTTAGTTAGCCTTATAAGGCTAACTAACGAAAATATTGAGGCCCTCATCTTCAGGTGATCCCAAATAACTTCCTGTAATTTACATTATCAAAGTCACTTATCAGTTTTAAATACTCAAATTAGTTCTCTTATTGGTGACGCTTTTCAAATGAATACATATCTAGTTCAGATAATGGATCACCTGAAGATCAGGGCCCCCAGCCTTCTTTAGTTAGCCGTATAAGGCTAACTAACGAAAATATCACGACTTAACCTAACCACTCGTCAAGGGCGTACAGTTGACTTAACGATTCGTTAGGTTAAGTCGTGATATTTTCGTTAGTTAGCCTTATAAGGCTAACTAACGAAGGCTGGGGGCCCTGATCTTCAGGTGATCCCAGATAATTTTTCCTCAGATATTTTACTTCTCACTTCTGGATTCATTTTGGTTGCACTAGCCCAAGGGTGGCGAACCTTTTTAACAGTCGCTTGCCAAAAAAGAACATATAAACCATAAAAAAAATTCGCGTGCCCACCAAAGTTTATATATATTACACCAAATTATAAACATTAAGTCTATTATTTCATACTCATTTTTTGGATAACAATTTCTATGCTTAGGCGTGCCAGGCAAATTTGATCGCGTGCCATAGGTTCGCTACTACTGCACTAGCCCGACTGGTTGCACTAGTCTTTTTTTAAGTATAAGCTGTCTAACTTACAAATTGAACCTACGGTTGGTCTACCTTATTCCAAGAGGCCTACTTCTAAGGCTAGGCTCAGGCTGGGAGGGATATTTTCCAGATATTTTTCGTTCTCCCAGGCTCAGGGTTCAGGGTTCAAGGTTACAGGCTGGGTCTTAAATTTGGAAGATTTTATCGCCCAAGATCTAATCGAATAAATAAAATTAATAAATAAAAAAAACACTTAGAAATCTTTGCCTCATGGAGTAAATTAATAACTGCACACATATAATAATTCTATTCTTTTCGAGATAGCCTAAATACGAGCACATAAATAGACTATGTCACAATTTCAGAATATTTTTAACCATAATGCGCATGCATCTAGGAGCAAACATTAGAGAATTAATTTATTATACAAATGAAACGTTTAATTTCTACGCCTTTATATATCTAAAGCATTTAAGCTCCATTTTCAGATAAGTGAAATATCTAGTAAACATTTCAAAATAGGTATTATTCATTTCAGAAAGCTAAAGTCATTATGAGATGTCAAGTAAACGTTTCATGCAGTATATACTGGTATAACGAAACGTCTCGTACCATTTAGAGCGCATATTTACCTGTTTAATGTTACATATATATTTTGGCGCTAATTCTTCAAAATAAGACTTATTAGAACTGTTAACTTTTATAATTATTATTTTTTTTAATATTAATTAAGTAAATATTTATGTTATTTTTTGTTAAATAGCTTTTGCATTTTTACTATTGGTTAAGTATTAAATATTTTTCTTGTTTATTTTTTGCTTTCTCGAGTAACTGTTCAATCTCGGTTTACGACCGGATGGCCTGTCCTTTTCTGAAAGAAGGAGTTACTGCCTATTTCATTCCGTTCTTGTTATCTGCCAAGGACAATGCTCAGAAATTTATCAAACTATAAGTTTTGATCATTGATAAATTTCTGTTTCAATAATTACATGAGGATTATGCTTTCAGCTTTGCCTTCAAGGAACTCTCACTTTTTACATTTTTATTTAGGCCTTAAACCTATACTCAACTTGAAGTGTATCATTGTCGTAATTCATATGTGTTTGCTGTTTTAAATAAATGCCAACTATTTAATCAAAGTTAGACATTGGCTTTGTCTGAATGTCATAATAGTTTGGATTATTTTTATATTCCTTTCGGTTCATATACTTTTAAAGATTTTTTTTCATTTTGATGTTTGTATCGCTGAAAGTTGATTTTCTTTCATCAAATGTCCTGATAAACTTTCTCTTCTTTTTTTTTTTAGTTTGTGTTTCTTTTTGTAATTTCATAAGTTTTACTTCTTGGAAAAGTGTTTTGACGAGTCACTTTTTTGCACTTTTGGCGTTTTTTTCATTCATATTGTTTATTTCGACTCTCTTCCTTTATATTAGTAAGAACAGAAACCGTAATTTGTTTGGCATTTTACTTTATGATTTTTTTCACTTCTTTTCTATATTCGCCAATTTATTACGTTCGAATTTAAATTTAATCCTTCAAACATGCCTTTTTTTTTAATTTTGAACAAGTTCTGTGCTCTTTATCCGCAGTTCGTTTACAACGCAATCCAAAATTTTTGTTTGCTTGTCATAATTAAGCCTTGTATGTTCACTTTTCAGACACTTATATAGTTTCTTAAATAAACGGGTGGGGGGGTGGGGGGCGTGAACTTTAATAAAATTTCGGTCATGGTTCATTCACCCAGTTACGTGCTACTTAAAAATTATCTAAATAGATCATTATTTCTCCCCATGTGATGAAATGGAAGTTAAAGTCCCCGCACGCTAGGTTGTTTGGCATTTTAGATTAAAAGTAAGTTCGTGAATTATCCCCTCCCTTTATTCGAATATGAATTTACCTCCTGATGATGGAGGACAGAAGACATTCCTATGGTCATTATAACGTTTAATTCTTAGCTTGACATTAAGCTTCAATATTTCGCTATTGTAGATATTAGTAAAATATGTGGAACATCTTCTCCAAGTTCTGAATGTCTTAATGTTTATATTGTCAGTATAAATATTATCAGTATTATCAGTAGTGATAACATAATACTATTCATTATGTTTAATCCCTTCTATATGGTAATAATTTCCCTTTAGACCTTGTTCGTGTTAACACCTTTTTGCCAACAACCGCAATTCATTCTCCTTTCGTGTTTATACGATTCTCTTTCTTTGCTTGCTCTCATCATTTCCTCTTATTTAGTATGAAGGGTTACAACCCGTCCGTCCTCTTTCCCCTCGCTGAGAAAGGCAAGGCGCGGCTCTCTTTATTCGTGTCTCGTTTCGACGCCTTCGGTATTGTTACAAGCATTATTTTCACTCGTTTTCCTCATCGTGTTTTCGTACTTCTCGAATTCGACACGTCGATCATTTTAGCTTCAAAACCGCCTTTTCTTCTTTTCCATTGTTAAATTATCGCGTTGGCAACTATTTATCATTACCGAGTGCCACAATAAAGTAGAATAGTGCCACATAGGTTAAATGAACGAATTAGAGCAATTATTCTCAGTATTCGGTGATATACGAGCACATTCGTAAAATCTTTGCAGTTATTATAATGAGAGCAAATTGCCTGTTATACGACCGTCTAAGGTTGCCTTAATTATTCCCATTTCGAAACTCCTCAATCCAACATGGCGGACAGAATCACGGACCGAGCGAAACCGTTCGAGGACTTTAATCAATTGAGGCGGAAACTACATTATAATTAACGTTAAAATGGCTTTTAAGGTCGAGCAAATATTATTTAAATCAGATTTTGAGCCAACGGTAATTACACATTTTAAGAATATTATTTTATTACGTTCTTTTTCTTGATGGATGATTCCGTAAACAAAAGTTTGATAATTAGTTGTAAATGGCTGTAAAAAATCATTAATTATTTATTTATTTTTATTTTAAAGGTTCATTATTTATTCAATTAAAGTTTAATGAAAAAAAATTCAATATCGCGTTTTCCTCTCAGATGTGGTTAAAATATATTTAAAAAATATTATTAAATTTATGAATTTATTAGGTTACCAGGTTTTTAATTAAAAGCATCAATGCACACACACACATATATATATATATATAGTCGTGTGTGCGTATTAGGGTTATGACATTTTTATAACCTCATGTTCCTGTATCATAAATCGATGAACTTTTGCCCCCTGACACTGAAAATAACAGTTTTTTCGATATATTTTGAAAAAACTTCACCCCAAAATAAAAAATAAAAAATTAATAAAATAAATAGAAATTTGCATGTTTATTTCACCATTATTATACATAAACATATATTATATTATACAACATTATACCTATACAATACATATTAATTATACAAATACAATATTATACATTTACTCTATTACTGTTTTAATTGTTTTACTTATTGCTTAAAATAAACCTGTAACTAATATACTATATTTGCTTTCGGGGTGACATTTTTTTTTAATTCTGAAGAATTAGGCCCTTTTTTATTGTTTTCAAGCAAAAGTTCATCGATTGATGATACAGGAAACAATATTTATGACAAAAAATTAAAAAGTCATAACCCTAGTGCGTATATATATATATATATGTCGCATAATATAAAGAAGATAACTGGTTTATTTAAAATATCAAAACGGAGCTATCGAAAATATGATTTATTTCTTAACCAAAAAGGAAGGTATAAGTAGTATAGTTGCACCAAAACTGGAGAAAGCAATTGCTAAAGAAATGAAGAACGGAAATGTAAATAAACCAAAAAGAGAAATAGAGAATCGAGATGATCCATGAAAGAAAATTATATTTAAAGGAATACTAAAATAAAAAAAAGAAAAAGAAAAACGAAAAAGATAAAATGTAAGTAAACATAAACGTTAAAAGAAAACAAGACAAAGTTTTTTTTTCTTTATTTATTTAAACTTGTATTTGTCGTATTTCTTCAAAGATGTTGAAAAATAGCTTCGCTTCCCAATTCTTTTTGGATCAACTTCAAGTGAGTTAAATTGCTGATATCTCGCGAACAAAACGTCTTCAAATAGGAGAGACGAGAGGAGAGATCACTCGAGCGAAGATGATGAGACGTTCGTCATTAGATGTAAAAGACTAAAGAAAAACAGTTTAAGAGAATAAAATTTGAGCCAAAGACTGATAGATTCGTTAAACGTATTGAAAAAGAACTTGAAAAGGACGCGAGGCGAAATAGGAGAAAAATCGTTGTTTTATAGCTCCGTTCGTTACCATAGTTTCGAAGAGGTTGGGAAAATAAAGAAAAAAGGTAGGGTTCGCAAACAAAGAAAGAAATTCAATGCGTACGAGGAAATTATTTTTAGAAAATGAACAATAAACGATAGAGGGATTAGGTTGAAGTTTGGAGGAATAATTTAATTACTTGTCGTTCCCTTTATGGAGATACGAAGATAAGGAAATAGATTGTCATTTGTTATCCTTAAATAATAAAGCTAGGCCATTCTATTGGGTTTTGTAATGAGTTACCGGCTGTGTTTGTTATCTACTTTTGTTCAAATTGCTACCCACTTCCGTTTGTCTGAAATGTAAACAAAACTGATGCAGGAGGCACAACCTCTTTTCATTGGCTTTGGCTAAGGGATTATAGGCTGATCACGACGTTTCCATTGTTTATTTACGAATTTTAGAAAAAAGTGACTGCCATTCTTTTTGGGAATTTTCTATAGGAAATATAGAAAAAGAAAATTCCAGTAAATGAAGTCTGTAGTGATACTAAAATGTCTTAAAAAAGAAGTAAAGTAGTTTTATGTATAATAAAATGAAAATATACGTTTGCATTTAATAAAAACAACATATGTTTCATTACTATTTATTTCTTCCTCGAATCTTATAAGGATTCATTGTGCGAAAGAATAAGCGTATACGAATAGTAAGTTCTCGCTTTTATATACGAGAATTATTATTCATATAAATGCAATATAAATATAATTTAAATTCAGGGTCATAATTTGAGTCTTTATGTAGCGTTCAAGGACAGAATTGAATCCTTTTCAGAGTGGTTCGCGCTTCGGTTATAAATTCAGGGGTTTTCATTTTAAGCGCAGCTCTGAGAACGTCACGCAATTTATGCGATTCTCGCCAAATTTGCACTAACGTTTAAATATTAAACGCGAGATATGACTGCACAATTTCAGATTGTATTTCATTTTTAACTGCGAAATTTAACGTCTGCTCTTTTTACAAATTCAATTTAGTTTCATTAAACTTATTATTTTGGGTAGAAAGAAACTCTTTCTTTATTTTGTTTTACCGAGAATAAAGAGAGAAGATAGAAGAAATACTTGATGAACGTGTATTGGATCGTTAGTGAATTGAATGGAACGTTTGGCGATAATTTAGTGTTGACTGAATTATTGAAAATCTTTTTCTTTTAACCGTTTAAGGCCGGAATTTTTTGTAGGTTTAAGTTATGAATGCGTGTATTTGAAACGCTACCAATTTGTACCTGTAGTCCTGAAAGGGTTAAATGGAGTGAGGGAAGATGATGAAAATTATCCCAAAAATCGCACCTCAAATCAGCATCATTCGGTACATAAAATTATTTTTAATTTTGTTATCTATATTATTATCTATTATCTATAATTCCATTATCTGCTTTTAATTAATTTTGTGTTAGGAAGAGGACCAATAGCTTAACGTACCGCTTAATCATGCGGTCGCGGTAGAAATTCAATCATCACCCTAAATTAGGCCTGTGACCGAAAAGTAATGTTGATTTCAATACAAATTTGGGAATTTTTACGAGTTTGACGAGTTTGACGAGTTTGAAATGTAAATTAGTATGATGTTAACCCACAAAGGAAAAAAGAGTACTTTCGTGTACTTTTGCGTATTTCTATGTCTCTTCCCCTATACGCCTCACCCTATACACCACTTTTCCTGAAGAGAGGTAACATTACTCTCTAATTAGTGGATTACTGTCCAATTAATATATGCCTTTTTACAACGAAAGCGTTTATATTATCACTGATAAGAAGAGCACAGTGTTATGCGTTCTTCGATACGCTTTACTGAAAGATCTCTCCAAGTTGGGACATTCAGAAACCAGATCAGTAGACAGTTCGAAAGATGAGCCGACTTGAGGCATGAAGATAAAAGCTGAACTGAAGAAATCCACAACTTCTACAGAAAAAAAGAAAATTAGGGAGTCTTAGCGATGTTAGGAAAACGAGGACCTCGATTAAGGTCTGATGTGAAAGAAAAACGATTCAGGCCAAAAACAATCCATCCAGATCTTTCACTGAACCTCCAGAACCAATCCTTGTCCTTCGTCAGGTTCACTTCATCCCTGATGCAAGATAGATAAACCAAAATTCAACCCGTTGCCGGAGTGTCACGTCTCGCAGAAATGGGGCTTCACCCCAACAATTAACCATATAAAGTTCATAGCCATAGTACGCTGTAGCTGGAAATGTCATACTTGATGAGCCGACCACGCAAGTAAACGCGCATATCGAAATCTCTAAAAGGTGCCAGTCCAAATGAATACGGTTTAATACCCAACTGAATCCAGCATCCTTGTAAGGAAGCGACATCTAGGATGAATACCTTTTGTAAAAATTATGAGACTTACCTAGAGTAAAGTCCCTACAGAGTACGGTCGGTTCACAGAACAAATAAAAGAATGTATTAACATTTCCAATTTCAGACGTGAATTCGTATTAATTCTAAAAAACTAAAGGAAATTATAATTTAATCCAGTTAATGCACTATTATTTTTTATATAAAATGTATATTTTGCAATTTTAGAATACTGGAATAAAGAGTATTTGTAGGGCTTCGGGTAACTCAGTGGTGCCGGTATCAGACTCTGGCTGGTGAGGCTTTGGTTCGTCACTGGGTTGGGTTGGGTCCGCCAGTTACCCTGTTAAAATTCGGGCTCAGCTGACTCTTGGGGCACACTCATCCTCTACACTGTGGGGAAATGAATTCTTGATGTTGCCTGTTGCCAAGAATATTTGCAGCTCCGAAATGAAGTTATGACCCGACACAGAAAATTTTAGGGCGGAGGTCTAAAATAACCAAACATAGATAACTATTTACCAACCAGCGCAGAATGGTTAATCTAACCAAGCAATGCCCGCATTAATCATGTTTATATTTCTGGTAACAAATTTAACTGGTGAGTGTAGCATGCACTCCTCGTATAATTCAATTAACAAAATAATTTGGATGACAAAATAGTTAATAATGTATTTGGTTAATGTATTCAAGTATCTTTTCCTGTGTATCGAATTACGAAGGGAGGACAAATTGGACTCATAATAATAATATTGCTTTGTTTTTCCGAGTCGTACAAAGATGTTCAAAAGTGGTCAAAATGAGCGAACCATTCAAACATTTTATCACATCTTCAACCTTGGACCAAATGAAAATTTTTCTCTCTGTAGTTACAAAACAGTAACAATTACAGTTACAATTTCCGCCCTAGCCCCCCATTTCCCGACACGAAGTGGGATGAAGGTGAATTCATGAGAGAGTTATTTGAGCCCGGGCAATTACAGAGTATAGGTGACGGCGACGAGAATCGAACCGAGGACTTTCCACATCCAATATGGATGTTTATTTATTATCATGATATATTTATTATAAATATATTGTGAAAATTGCTAGAAAATAATTGTATCTAAAATGTTTTTTTCTGCAACAAATTTACAGCCAATAAAATTAATACCAAAGATAGTTTTAAATAAAATATTAACTCATTTATTTTTCCAATTCGCTGAAAGAATTATTTACTCGCTTTACATAAAAAAAATACTCTATAAAATACTTTAAAAATATCCTTTAAATCCTCCAAATACGCGATGATGAACTTGTTTTGGGAAGGACTTATAGCTAGTGGGATTAAGTTTAAAAATGGTGTTTAGGATCGGGGGGATATTTAAGTCGTTAGAATAGAGCAACATCCGCGTTTCCTCGAAGGCGAAAGAAGAAAGGGATAATCTCTTTTAACTCCTTCAAACAAATCTACACAAACGAAGACCATTTGCGAGAATTCTCATTTCGGTGTTCCCGCAAAATAACTGTCGAGGGACAAAGAAATCGGAGAAGTTCGTGCGAAGGAAGGAGCTTTGACACCTCGTGTGGAAAGAGATAATACACGCACGAATTTAGGCTACAAACCGCTATTTTAATTAAACTTTGGTCTGTATAACACTTTAACACTCGTAAAGACAATGGTGGAAATTATCTGTCATTTTCCCTCCACTCACAAATGTATTATTCTTCAACGCTATCTTGTTTGGCGACTCTCAAATTTCAGACAACATGAATATTACATCGATGTAACTATTACTACGCCTGTATTGCCTAAGTTAATTTAACTCGGTTTAAAGGAGAAGTTAACATATATTGTTTAACGTACTATAAAACTTTAAGGAGTTAATGTTTTAATCAATAAACATACACTTGAGAAGTGTCTGTTATTTTTAATGAAGGCATCTGCCATTTTTAATAAAACTGTTTTATTAAACACGCATGTCTATTACTTTAATGGAAGTTTCTCTTATTTCTAATGAATTTTAATGAGACATCTCTTTTTTGAAATGACTGTACCGGCTGTTTTTAAAGAATGTGACTGTTATTCTTAATGAAAGTATCTGTATTTGAATGAATATATCTACTATTTCTTGTGAAAGAATCTGTTATTTTTAATTAAAGCTACTGTTTTTTATAGTAGCGTTTGCTACTTTTAATGAAAGTTACTGTTTTTATAGTAGCATTTGTTACTTTTAATGAAAGTTACTGTTTTTTATTGTAGCGTTTGTTACTTTTAATGAAAGTTACTGTTTTTATAGTAGCATTTGTTACTTTTAATGAAAGTTACTGTTTTTGTAGTAGCATTTGTTACTTTTGATGAAAGTTACTGTTTTTGATTGTAGCGTTTGTTACTTTTAATGAAAGTTACTGTTTTTATAGTAGCATTTGTTACTTTTAATGAAAGTTACTCTTTTTATAGTAGCATTTGTTACCTTTAATAAAAGTTACTGTTTTTATAGTAGCATTTGTTACTTTTAATGAAAGTTACTGTTTTTATAGTAGCATTTGTTACTTTTAATGAAAGTTACTGTTTTTATAGTAGCATTTGTTACTTTTAATGAAAGTTACTGTTTTTATAGCAGCATTTGTTACTTTTAATGAAAGTTACTGTATTTAGTAGCAGTATTTGTTGCTTTTAATGAAAGTGACTATTTTTAATAGAAGTGTTTGTTACTTCTAATAAAAAGAAGTTTTAGTAATTTTAAAAAAATAAGGTTTTTGTCCCTTATTGAAACAGTTTTTTGGACAAAAAAAAAATAGTCTTTCGAAAATGAAAATTAATATTAAAAGTTAATTCACAGAAACTAAAAAAGATAACTTCTTTAACAGAATTTGATGATTATTAAAAACACTAAAATAAGACTAGAAACATTACAAAAATAATTACAAATAATGAAATAAATAGTAATAAACAAAAATAAAAGCAGAATAAAAATAAATAATATAAGTAATAAAGATCCAAACAGCGCTGTTAAGTGGAGTTGGAGGGATACCTTTTGTTAGTATAGTTACCCCCCCTATAACTCATACCGGATACATGTGCCTCGTCAAGTAATCTCTCTCCTTTTATCTCCTTTTATCTCGTCAATCTATAATCTCTTTTATAGAGTGATGGGGTAAAAAGGGATTTACAAAATTTGGGGGGCCTAAAAGGAGATTCTGTTTTTACACACAATTATTTGGAAAATCAAAGATTAGTGATAATTTTAACTCGCATTGCATAATTAAATATAAATAAGGGTTACCCTCTATATATATATATATATATATATATTACGCGTGTATACGCCTACAGTCTCCTATAAGAACAGCCACAATTCTTTACTCATGTGGCCTTTCATACCTGTATGAACTTCAGCGCATGCGTAAAAGCAGTCTAAAATTGACGAAAATAAAGCAAAAATCCCTCAGAAAATGAAGTAAAAATAAAGGAATTAATAAAAGAATTTAAAAAAAATGTTTTAACGTTATCAAAGTCGATAGTGGAAATATTATTTAAATTGCATAAAGGAAACTATAAAAAAAATAATAGTATCCCATCAACAAAAAAAAAAAAAATTATTTCAATAGAAAACGGATGTATCAAAAATGTATTTTTTTTATTTTAGATTTTTGTATTAAATTTTATTATTATTATTATTATTATTATTATATTATTATTATTACATTAAAAAAAATTAACTAAAAATCGTTAATGAAAATTCATACCCAGGAAATAAAGTCTTCTAAGTATTATATAACTGAACGTACACACACACACACACACACACATAATATATATATATATATATATATACATGAAGAAATTTTTCAAGATGGAATGAAGGCCCTCAGGCTTTCAATGCCTCAAAAACTCAGTTCCTTCATCTGCCTACTCGTCACATTCTTCCCCTCGACTATCCCCTTACCTTCAACAATACACAACTCAATTCTTCCTCTTCTATTAACATTATTGGCGTTTCCTTTTCTCGTGATCTTTCATCGAAAGATCACATATACTCTGTTTCCAAAATAGCTTCTAAGAGGTTTTGTGTGCTCTTCCGACTACGCGGTTTCTTCACCCCTACTCAGTTGCTTTCTCTGTTCAGGGGTCTTGTCCGCCCCTGTATGGAGTACGTTTCTCATCTCCTCAACCGGTCAACCCTGGAAAAATCTTCCTCAATCCATCTTTCCACCTCTCTATGACCTCCAATCTTTCAAACGCAGTGTCCAGACATCTCGAAAATCCTGGACCTTGATTTTGGCTCTCTCTTCTTCTCTGGGGGAGGGGGAGGGGTTGCTGGCATTCGCCCTTGGCCCCTCCTTCCCGCTTCAAAAAAAAATACAGATATTAAGTTCGTGGGTTAGTTCTAGTACAACCTTTTAAACAAGCGCAGATTTCGGAAGGTAACGATATCAGGTCCGGGAGCTCAGGAAGATTTCCTAATATCATAATGACGTACGTGAATTGGGTCGATCCCGAAGTAACTCAGATTCAATATTATTCCAGTTAAACGATTCAAAATTGGATTTAATTACGATTAATTTGAGTCGATTAATTCCGGTTCGATTTAATTACGTTATGTCTACCTCCGAGCTCCCTATAGTCTCGCATGTACAATAGTCTCATATGTACAATAGTCTCGTATGTACGATAGTCTCGTATGTACGATTTCTTTAGGTCTGAAACAACATTTCAAGGTCGGACGTAACTAAAATGTTAAATGGATATAAAATAATAATAGTTACGCCCACATTTCCACGATTGCTATGACGTCATATACATACGTAATGTTTCCATGGCAACTAATTTAGATGTTAATGTTGTTTCAGTTTCTGTATTTACTTATTTCTGATGTGGACACGTTTTTTGTGTCGAGGGCGTATATATATATATATATAGATATAATATGAAAATTATTTCACGAAAATAACACGTGAAAAATATTTATGATGAATAAAACCACGAAGGTAAGGAAACAGACTGGTGCTCAAGCGCTTTCGTCTAATGACATCCTCAGGAACACTGAAATAAATAAAGAGTTCAAGACTATATACAGGTTACAAAAAAAAAAATATATAAATATATATAATATATATATATATATAATATATATATATATATATATATATATATAATAAATATAGAAATAAAAATTGTGGGAGGAGCATACAAATTTGTAAGGAAAACTACCAATTTTAGCACTTTGCTCGAATTCAACACAAGATCAAATGGATTGTTTACAACCAATTTATAATGCCTGAATGATAAGTATATAGGTCACAAAAAATATATAAAAAAATATATATATAAAAATAAATTGAAAAATAAAAATTGTAAGAGGAGCATACAAATTCATAATGGAAAACTGTCCAAGTTTTAGCACTCTGCTCTTTTTGTCTAAATCCGTTCTGAATGAATTCAACACAAGATCAAATGGATTGTTTACAACCAATTTTATAGATAAGGCCTGAATGATATATAGGTCACAAAAAATATATATATATATATAAAACTAAATTGAAAAAAAAAATTGTAAGAGAAGCATACAAATTTATAAGGGAAAATTGCCAAAGTTTTAGCACTCTGCCTTTCTTGTCTAAAACTGTTCTGAACGAATTTAAAACAACGGGATCGAGTTGAAAAAGACCTTTGCTCATGTTAAAGTTATTTGTAAGTTGGATAATAGCAGACTCAAGAAAATTTCTCTTAACAATGTTGCTAGAGTGAAACAAAACTAAAGCATTATTTCAATCAATACAGTGGGATAACTCTGACAAATGGACAAAAAGGGCACTGGACAACTGTCCCGTTCTAACGGAATATTGATGCTGTTTTACACGTGTGTGCAAATCCTTTCCCGTCTGACCAATGAAAAGGAATCACATTGTTTACAACCAATTTTATAGATAATGCCTGAATTATTGGAGGGCTATTTTTTACTATGATATTTTCACAATATTGTTATATGAAAATATTACATTAATATCCAAAAGTTTAAGTACATTAGCAATGCCTAAAAAGCCCGGGAAAAGGAAGTACTAAAATATTCTTGACAAAGTGCGAGTGTTATTATTCACACGATAGAAGGTTCGTTTTGCCTTGTTAAGACAAAATTCCATAAACGCAGGTGGGTAGCACAGATCACTTCCAATACCGTTGATTTTCCCAATCGGCATCAATGTATTCCGGACTGACGATTCTAATGAGCGCGGGAGAAACATGAAGAAAATATGGCCTTCTTAATGGAGGTGTCTCATACTCTGGACATGACACCCCCATTATCCCCCATTATCCAACTTAAAAATAACTTTAACATGAGCAAAGGTCTTTTTCAACTCGATCCCGTTGTTTTGAATTCGTTCAGAACGGATTTAGACAAGAAGGGCAGAGTGCTAAAACTTGGTAATTTTCCCTTATAAATTTGTATGCTTCTCTTACAATTTTTATTTTTCAATTAGTTATATATATATTTTTTTTTTTGTGACCTATATATCTCAGGCCTTATCTATAAAATTGGTTGTAAGCAATCCATTTGATCTTGTGTTGAATTCGTTCAGAATGGATTTAGACAAGAAGGGCAGAGTGCTAAAACTTGGTAGTTTTCCATTATAAATTTGTATGCTCCTCTTACAATTTTTTTTTCAATTTATTTTTATATATTTTTTTGTATATATTTTTTGTGACCTATATATCATTCAGGCATTAACTATAAAATTGGTTGTAAACAATCCATTTGATCTTGTGTGAATTCGAGCTAAAATTGGTAGTTTTCCTTACAAATTTTTATGCTCCTCCCACAATTTATTTCTATATTTACTATATATATATATATATTTTGTAACCTGTATAATTATAGTCTTGAACTCTTTATTTACTTCAGTGTTCCTGAGGATGTCATTAGACGAAAGCGCTTGAGCACCAGTCTGTGTTTCCTTTCCTTCGTGGTTTATTCATCATATATATATATATATATATATATATATAGAGAGAGAGAGAGAGAGAGAGAGAGAGAGAGAGAGTTGTGGAATTGTCGAAATAGAGTCTTTTGAAAATGTCCCTCAATATGAGACCTCTCAAAAACAAGAGATTTTCGCCTCAAGAAAGACTTCAAAGAAATTTTCCCCTAAAAAAAAAAGACAGAAAAAGGTCATAAAAGGGGAAAATGTTACAAAAGATGTAATTACTTTACTAACACTACATTAAAAAAACCTCATTTTAAATTAGTTTTTAGCCAAAAATGTTATTTTAACTTCTGGAGTTAATCATTCTATTGGTTTTAACAATATATATATATATATATATATATATATATATATATATATATATGTGTGTGTGTGTGTGTGTGTGTGTGTGTGTGTGTGTGAAATAACGTCAAAAGATATAACGTCGAATAAGCTGTATAATTACATAAAATAATTATAAAAAAACGACATCAAAGATGGTGGAATCAAAATTTAAACAAAATGTAATTTTTAATTTCTTTACAGATTAAAATGTTAATTAAAAATAACATTTATAAAAACAAATACTTCCAATTATTATTATTATTATTATTATTATTATTATTAACGTTGAAATACTCTAACGACCTTGATATGTTTTTGCCTTTTCTCTGACCTGACCACGTAAATGTTGAATGTTTGGTGTAAAAGTTAAAATGAGTAGAAGGAATGTGGTCGTAATTATTAAAAGAGATAATGTGACCACTCACTGATTACTCACGAAACGCTCACGAATCTCTCACAGTCACGGAAAGATCACTCACTGATCACCAACACGGATCTTTCGACTCACACCGAATGGTGGTGAATGGTTGGTTATACATATGAAACGTACCTAAAAACGTTGTTTAAACGTTTAAATATTTAATTAAAGACGTAGCAATTAAACAATTCTCTATTGTTTGCTCCGAGACGCATGCGCACTGAGGTTAAAAATATTTTGAAACTATGACGCAGTTTATTTAGTGTTCTTTTTATAATTGTATTTGTGCGTTTATTCATTTGTTTCATGTAGGATTAGGTCCTGTGTCTTACTTATTAATTTTATCTTTATTTGGCTAGTTCCAGGCTAGTAAAGTCTTAGACCTAGTTCCAGGCTAGTAAAGTCTTAGACCTAGGTCCATGCTAGTAAAGTCTTAGACCTAGGTCCAGGCTAGTAAAGTCTTAGACCTCGGCCTCTTGATATACAGTCGGCCCACCCTAGGCTTAACCTCTAAGTTAGACTACCTATACTTCAGAAAAGACACTGATAAGATAGAAAGGGTTTAGACTAGAGCAATTAAGATGATTCCAGAACTGAGAAGTAAAATATTTGAAGAAGGCTAACTAAACGAAGTATGTATTCACTTGAAAAGTGTCCACTTAGAGAAGAACTAATTTGAACGTTTAAAATGTAAATTATATGACAGGAATAGAGAGTCAGTTTCATAAAAATTACAAGCAATAATACTGTAGATATAGATTTATATTCAAACGGTTTGGAGAGTAATGCTGCGAAGCAATTCTTTCCAGAGGAACTTAAATTTAAACTCCTTTACACTTTTACACCTTAGATATTTCACTGTTAGGCAATTCATTAAACATTTCTTTAAATATTTCAGGTTAACCTTTTTAATTGTTTAAAAAATTAGGACAGTTAAGACACTTCACTTGAGTAAACATAAGTGTCTAACGAAATGCTTAACTAACGCGAAATGTCTAACGCATTAGACATTTAAAAATTTGCAAGATTGGGCAATGAAACATCTAACGAAACGTCTACTTTTGTTAGATTGCATAATTTGAGATGATGATGTTTATTATGATCTGTGATAGCGACAAATTCTGTCGAATGATGCATCTCTCTCTCTCTCTCTCTCTCTCTCTCTCTCTCTCTCTCTCTCTCTCTCTCTCTCTCTCTCTCTCTCTCTCTTGTCCGGCTAGAAAATGCTTCAGAACTTCGCTACAAATAGAAGAAGGTATTTAATGAAAACAACAACAACCAGCAAACATTCATGGTTAACTATTTGACAACCAACCTAAATGGTCAATTTAGGTTGGTTACTTTTCTGGTAACAAAACGAAATGACTGAATTAACCATTTGGTTGACTAGGTTTTGATTGTTTCGAGCGAGTATTTTTTCTGCTTTCATAAAACCTAAATTTTAGTTCGCAGACTGGAAAATAAAATGTCGGCTCCTCTTTAGATTAAATTATACACTCAACTGATTGTGATTTAAGGTGAAAATGAGGTTGATGTCCTCTTTTGTCCCTCGTTCCGGTTGACCTCAGTGACATTCCCTTTCGTGGAACTCTTTTTCTTTGCGAAAATTACCCTCAAATGCAATTAAATTTTGAATTATTCCCCTCGTCTGCCTAAAATCTGAACCGACTTCGTCACCCTCCAGAAACCATGATTGTTTTTCACTTTTTTGTAAAACTTCAAACTAGTATATTTTTTGTTTACTTTTGTGGAATGTATCATTTAAAATTTATATATAAATAAATCCTATGTAAAGTGAATTAATGTCAACATTTAAATAATAAATTACAATTAAAACTGGGGACTGCGTGTGCGTTAAATAAGTATTTTCGTACGAAAACGCTAAAGACGATATAACATTCGTTCGTTTGGCGAAATATACATTCAGTTTATCCAATAACTTCATTCTAAATACAGGGTGTTTCTAAAGTAACCATCTATTTTGCGAAATAATATGAATTATAAAAAAAACACCTTTAAAACATGAAAATATATATATATTTGTAAGCTCGGCACACATTGTTGCTCTTCGTGGATAATCTTCTTCTTGTAAGTTGTGGAACACTTGAATGTGGTATGGCTTTTTCTTTAAATCATAACGTAGAATTCTGTAAACCGTTGTTTGTGGAATTTCTAATCTGTGGGATGCCCTCCGAATCGATAATTGTGGATCCTCTTCGAATGCTTCTTGAACAGATTCGATTCTTTTGTGAGATCTTCTTGGCCGTCCAGATCTACGCTAGTCATGCACAGATCCAGTCCTCATAAATTTGTTTACTAATTTGCGAATAGCCTGGTCTCTAGGGCCTGTTTTACGAAACCTTCTCTCAAACTTTTCTCTAATTTCATTGCACTTCATGCCTTTTATCCTGCATGTTACTACATAAACCCGTTCTTGCACATTCATCATCAATGATATGGGTCTGAAAATAAAATAAAATAATTAACAAAAAATCGTTAAAGCAATTGAAATATTATAAATACATGAATTTTGTATAACAATGCACATACCATTATGCCAATATAACAATTGTTTAAAATCCCCCTATTTCACCAAAATAGATGGTTACTTTAGAAACACCCTGTAGAATTGGACGTTTCGTTCGATGTTCCATTGTCCCAGCTTTGTGATTTTTGGAATGTCTAATGCGTTAGATATTTCACACTAGTTAAGCATTTCGTCAGACAGTTCATTTAATTAGCTGTAATGTCTAAATTTTCACAATTTTTTTAGACAATTTTGAGGCCTAATCTGAACTGTTTAATGAAATATTTAATGAATTGTCTAACAAGGAATTGTCTAATGCAAGGGTTCCCAACCTTTTTTAGTTTGCTGTACCACTTTCTGCTACCATGTTTTTCTAAGTACTGTACTACCATTAAGAAATAAAGAAAGGTAATACCACCCAACCACAACCGAAGTGGTAGTGTTCAATCTTGAATTTTCATCCCTCTCAAAGACGTTATATTTATTCTAATGTTATCCATCGACACTTGTACTGTATCAAAATTTTGATGTTGTCCTTGCACGCTATTGTTGAATAATCTGAAATCTACTTTGACAACAAATTGGATAGTGGGCAAACTTTGGAAAACATTACCATAAGTAATTATCAGTTAGCAAACTGTGTATTTGAAAGCCTCTTGCGTACCACCCAACAGAACCCCGTATACCCTGTACCACAGGTTGGGAATCGTTGGTCCAATGCATGAAAGTTTGAAGACTTTAAATTTAAATTATTGCTTCACGACATTACTTTCAAAACGTTTGATTTTCAGTTTATACCAGTTGAGGTTTAACTCCTTCGGCTGGTCCTACAAAGAAAACAGGCGCTATATACTAGTCATGGGGCTACACCGCTCCCCTTTTAAGATCAGAGAAGTTAAGCGGATTCCGGCCTGCTCTGTGACTGAATAGGTTACCGTCTTCTGCGTCCAGATGATGTAGTGACCCGATGATCGGTTTTCCGTTGAGCCGTAGATCTCTTCTCTTAAATGGCAATGGCCCAATGGGTATGGGTACTAATTCAGTGGGTAGCTCCATTTTTAAGATAACATCTTCGTAAAAGGTGAGAATTATGAAATACATGAAAGGATTTTTTTTGGAGAAGGGAATACAACTTTAAAATATTATTTATATCAAACTTTCAGGTTTAGAGATTAATATTTCACTGAATAATAATTTCTATCGCTAAGTATTAGGTAAGTTAGGTTTTAGGTTAGGTTAGGTTAGGTTAGGTTAGGTTATTTAAATCATTAATGTCGACGAGACGTTAGGCTCATAGTGTGATTTATGTATCCAGGTGTAGAAGTGGCGAATCTGCACGTTCTGTTTTTCTGAGTAGTTAAACAATCAGCTTACACGTTCTGTTTGCCTGAAGATTTAAATGAGGTATCTGCACGTTCTGTTTTCCTGAGGATTCGAATGCTGTGTCTGCAAGTTCTGTTTTCCTGAGAAGTTAAATGATACGCCCGCACATTCCGTTCTCCGCAGGAGTTAGATGATATGTTTACACGTCCTGTTTTCCTGAGATGTTAAATAAGGTGTCAGCACGTCCTGTTTTCCTGAGATGTTAAATAAGGTGTCAGCACGTCCTGTTTTCCTGAGGAATTAAATGATGTGGCTACATATTCTGTTTTATGTGGAGTTGAGCTGTACAAAAACTTCCGTCAGTTTCCTTTGATGTGCGAATATCGTCGAAGTAACCCCTCCCCCCTTCCTCAAAGAATTTTTGATCGCAAAAAGAGTCATTGAAGAAAAGAGAAAACGCAAAAGTAAACGAAGCTAATTGTGGTCAACCGTCGACAGAAAAAGATTTCCCATTTTCACAAACCTTTTGGACCTCTTCTTAAATTTTTTACTTTGTGCAAATTTCTCTCGCGAAAACGTAACATTTTCAAGGATTTTGAACGTTTTTGATGGTATTCCACTTGGCTTTGTATCTTTAACAGAACCCGTTGTAATAAACCTGTTTGGTCATTTTATGTTGTCTGAAGATTATTTTCTACTTCCATCTTCCCTGAACCTCCACCACACACCTCCAAACCTCATTACCTTGTCCAAAGTTTATTTACTTGGTCAATGATGGTTAATCTCTACATTAAGTTTGGTCAAAAATGGAATAAACTTTAGCCAGTTTCAAACGAAAGTAAATCATAATAAATAATGATATAAAACGTATACTGTGTGTGTATATATTATATATATATATATATAGTGTATCTACTCTTTGCTTTTATCATAGCCGAGGATTAGTCGAACGTAATCGGAAATCTATGATTACGCAAGAGTGAATTTCAGGAGCTTAAAATTAATGAAACTAAAATCTTTTTAAAGTAGGACCAAAGTACTCGGAAAGTACTCATTCGTCCTGTTTCGATTCATAATACAAATAAAAAAATTGAATTCTATATTTTTTATTTACAAAAACTACAACAGAACAAAACGTACAATACTGTCTTATACCGTTTTTACTGTACACAACCGTAAAGTACTTTCGACAAGCGAAAACGTTTTACAGTCAAGTTACTGTATAGATTTATACGAGTTGAATTACTGTATAAAATACATATCGGGATTTATTGTGCCTGTAACAACCGGTTGAGACAGTTTAAAAACAATTAGTTGTGAATGTTGTTAGTGCAATAACCTTACTTTGAAGGAAAGGGATTTAGTAAAGGTAATGGTCAGATATGGTCAGATAAGATCACATATCGTTACGTATGGTCAAACATCGCTATAAGACTTCACCGAGACTGGAAAGCCTCCTATTAGAGTATGGGATGGCTCATTGAGTCAAGATAGTGCATGCTTCGCTTTGATACCTCGCCATCTTGTTTCTCAATTTCTCAATAAACAGTCCATTTTTCTTATTTTCTATTTTAATATTAATAACGCTCAGGCCAACAAATGTGGCCCATTACGCTAACTCCTGGATGATTATTACTAGCATCATCGAGAGTCCAATCCCTGACCTCATAGATAGATGGAGAGAGAGAGAGAGAGAGAGAGGAGGGGGGTTGGAATCGGTTATAAATACAAATGAAAGTGTTCATTGATTTGGGGGGGGTAAGCCATTTAAATTAAATGGAATGGAATAAAGTCGATTTCCATTTAATTCCATTCGATTTAATTAGTCATACTGACAGACATACTGATTGACATAATGATAAACATATTGATAGACACACTGATATGGATTATTTGTTTCATCATGACCAAAAACTTTTAATGTATGAAAATCTGTCATTTTTTTCAATAATGCGCGTGTTTCTGGGGGTTGTTTAACCTCCTTCGTAATGGCGAAGGTCATATGATGGAGGGGACCTACAGCTTTACGTGGGATCCGAACACGAGTTGATACATCATCTGAAGGCAAAGGACGGTTCACCTCTTCAACTAGTATTAAACCCAATGTTGCTTTCATCTTTTGGAGAGATGAACTGAGATCATGGTTCAGTTTTGGGATTAGGTTAACAATAGTGGACAATTTATGTTGTTTTATTTTTAAAAAAATTTGCTTATTAGACTTTTAATAGAGCATACAACCACATATAAGTGGGTTTCTCGTAAGTTAGATTAGGTTAGGTTACTTACCTTAGAATTTTTGCGTTCCGTTCCCACGCTGAACATGGGACTAGTTCGTGTAGCGTATAGTCATTAGATATTTGGGCGATTAATTACAGTAGCCGAAATCCATATTGGGCTCCAAATAAATCGCCCAACTGGGCACAGAACAACACGTGTTTTTTTTGTAAGTTAGGTTAGGTATATTAGGTTAGGTTATTTAGTAGTGATGTACCGATTCCAAAATTTAGCCGATACCGATGCCTATGCCGATTGTTTGACTAGATTTTTAAAAAATCAATTCTATTCATAAATTTTACTAATCTAATTTGAAAATTTTCAATTTCCATATTTTTATATTTCAAATTTGTTTAAAAGCTTTTCTCGGTTCACGCTACAATAAACAGTACCAGAATTTGTCACTCATATACCGTGGCTAAAATGATGTTAAGTAGTTTTATTACTAAGTAAAATAATAAAATAATTTTAATTTAGTTTCATAAATTGAATACCAATATTTAAAGTAATTGGTTTTCCTTATGTAGAACGTAGAAAATGTTGAACGTATTTTCTTTCTTCAACAATGTCAACAACAACAAAATTTTTCATTAAAATTTCAAGTCCCTGACGGCCAATTTGAATTAAAAAAAAATGGTTATATAATTTGGGTTTATAAAATTATTAAAATAATTAAAATAAAGTCAATTTAATAAATGGTTTAACCCCTTCAGGACGACTGACAAATTGGTAAAGTTTCAAATACACGCATTCATAACTTACACCCGCAAAAATTTCCGGCCTTAAAGGGTTAATATATAATTAGAAAGTAAAACTTAATATAAAATTATTATTAAAGAGTAGGAGATTACAATAGTTTATAATATTTAGAGATTAGCTAGTTAGAGAACATTTAAAATTTATGGGCAACTTAACTTATTAAGCTTTTCCACTTTCGTGAAAATAAAATATTTTCATATAATTACACTTTCAAATGAGTATAACTTATCCTAACTAGTGTTTTTTGTATGTTCAATTTTCTATAAATATAGATTTTGTTCTGTAATGAAAATTTTAAAATTTTAAAGAATCGGTGAGAGAATCGGCTAAATTTCGCCGATGCCGATGCCGATTAATCGGTACATTTAGGTTATGTTAGGTTAGACTTATTTGGAGCTCAGTATGGATTTCGACTAATATAATTAATCGCCCAAATATCTAAATATCTAATGAGTCTATACGTTATACGAACTAGACCAGTGGTTCCCAACGTGGGCGCCACCGAATCCCAGTGGGCATTTGAGAATCTTAGGGGGGGGGGGTAGGAAACTGTAAAATTGTTACCTTCTATTAATAAATCACTTATCACTTATCCTGTTATATTATTATCTTTATGAGTGGGCACCAACAAATATTGGTGGACATATGGCGGCGTTGGCCTAAAAAAGGTTGGGAACCACCGAACTAAACCCATGTTTAATTATTATTTATAAATGTATTTACAATTTCTATTTACCGAAACCACTTATTCATGGCTCAAAAGACGATTTGGAATTTATTGATCATTTTGTTTTTTAAATAAAACCAAAAAAATTGTCCACTATTACTAACTTTTACCCAGTTTTGTTCCTCCAGAACAACTCTCTCCTTCAACATTGTCATATGAACGGTGAATAACTGATTTTTGTTCCTGATATATATATATATATATATATATATTATATATATATATATATATGGGCTGAATTTCACAATTAAACACGTGAAATGAATGAATGATGAAAATCCACAAGGAAAAAGAAAATTTATTCCAAGGCCTTTCGTGTATTCAGAAGTACACCTCGCTTCCCTGACGAGGTGTACTTCTGAATACACGAAAGAACTTGGAATCATTTTTCTTTTTCCTTGTGGGTTTGCATCAGATACAGTATATGTATATATATATATATATATATATATATATATATATATATGCAGGCCCTCTCAGAGGTCCAGAGAGGTCCGGGCCACTTCCAGATTTTGAGGCCCATAGCTAAACCCAATTATTATTTTCACTGCAAAACATTATATTCAAACCTGAAAGTTTCTAAATTTGAGCCCCTCTTAAACTTGAGGCCCAGGCCAAATGGCCCTCCTAGCCCCCCCCCTCTGATAGACCCTATATATATATATATATATATATATATATATATATATATATATATATATATGGTGTTCCAAAAGTCCATATCTATTTTGTTGAAATAGGCTGAATTTCAAATGAATGTTTTAATGACATGATTGCATGCACCTTTCTAGGCAAATACATGCATTAGATTGCTATTTTAATTATTTTTAAATTTTAAATTTATTTTTTCAGATCCATATCATTGGTGATGGATGTGTATGAACGCGTTATGATAGTAACATGTCGCATCAGAGGAATGAAATGTTGTGAAGTTAGAGCGATTCTCAAGAAGGTTTCATAAGTCTGGACTGACAGATAAAGCAATTCGTGAATTGGTGAACAAATTCAAAGGACTGGATCTGTGCATGATGAAGGAAGAAGTAGACGCCCAAGAACAGTACAACAAAACATTGAATCTGTTCGCATAATGTTCGAAGACGATCAAAGAATGTCAGTTCGCCAAGCATCCCACAGATTGACCATACCCAAAACAACTGTTCACAGAATCTTGCGTTTGACGCTGAAGAAGAAGTGTTATCACATTCAGCTGTTACACAGCTTACACGATGAAGATTTTCCAAAAAGAGCAGCAATGTGTGCGGAACTGGTCGAACAAATTCAAAATAACAATTTAATGGACCACATTTTGTTTAGCGATGAGGCAACTTTTCACCTGTGGTAAAATCAATCGACATAATTGTCGCATCTGGGCTAATGAAAAGCCAACTGAGTTCACTGAATGGGAAAGAAACTCACCTAAAGTCAACGTGTGGCTTGGAATGATGAAGTCTAAGATTTACGGGCCCTTTTTCTTTGCAGAGGCTACAGTGACAGGGCCTGTTTACTTTGATATGCTTCAAAATTTTCTAGAACCTCAACTTCTTGAAGATGGCATTCTCGACAATGTAGTCTTTCAGCAGGATGGGGCACCATGTCATTATGCCAGAATTGTTCAGACATACCTAAACGAGCGTTTTCCAAATCGTTGGATTGAACGTAGGGGAAATAGGCCCTGGGCAGCGCGATCTCCGGATTTGACACCATTGGATTTCTTTGCTTGGGGTTTCATTAAATCAGAGGTCTATCGCAGAAATATTCGAGATTTACCAGATCTGCGAGATCGCATTAGGCAAGCAGTTGAGAAAATAACCCCTGAAATGCTCGGAAATGTGTTCCGCAATGCAGCTGACCGCTTTGAGATTTGCAGAGATACAGATGGAGCACATGTGGAAACTACTAATTAAAGATTTTAATGGTGTAATACTTGTAATTTGTATAGAAATACATCTGTATTCAGGTCAGTGTGACATTTATTTGAAATTCAGCCTATTTCAACAAAATTTTATACATATGTATGTCAACTAAATTTCTGAAATGAGGGACTCCAAATCTGAATTTTTTTTCAGTATAAATAAATAAATGAAAAGTTTATTAAAAAAAAAAATTATATTTTCATCTGTCATCAATTTTAATTATTTTCCAAACATGCTTAATTGAAACAAAAAAAAAGAAAATTATGTATCTCAATCACCTATACTGTATATACACCTTACCTTACCTTACAACCTTACAAAGGTTCCGCGGAATGATTTCTCATTTCGCGAAGGTCAAGCTTGTCGCCCCTCCTCTCGAGTTGGCCTGGTGAAGTAGTGAGTTGGATTCTTGCGCTCTCCACCTCACATAGCCAGTAACGCCCAGCTCATCGGGGATTGTTCTGAGCCAGGCGTCTAGTCTTCTTTTGAAGATTTCCACTGCAACTCCCTTCGTGTTTCTTAGGTCTTTGGGCAACTGATTAAACAGTTTTGGTCCTCTCACTACAAAACTATTTTCTTTCAGGGTTAAGGATGTTCCCTGTCTCGCCTTCAATTTGGGAATACGACACAGTCTACCGCTTCTACTTTCCACCGTTGTTTAGGGAGTTATGGGATTCAGAGTAAGATTAGGACTAGTTTCTCCATTATTTTCCAAGTGTAAATAATGGTGTATCTCTCTCTTCTCCTTTCCAGTGAATATAGGTCTAGTTCTCGTAACCTTTCCCAGTAATTTAGTTCTTTGCACCCATTGATCTCGGCTGTGAAGCTTCTTTGGATCCCCTCCAGCTGTCTAATGTCTTCTTTTTTACATGGAGATGTTAGGACCGAGCAGTATTCCAATTTGAGTATTATCAGGGTTTTCAGTAGAGGAATCATTACATTCCTATCCCTTCGTTTAAAGGTTCTCAATATCTGACCCGTTATTCTCTTTGCTCTGTTTACTGCTATCTTATTTTGTGTTTCAAATTTCGCATCATCTGTCATTACAACCCCTAAATCTTTTGCTCTGGAATTTCTCTGAATTTCCTGTCCATTTGGGGTATAATATTCCATGGACTTTAGGTCTTCTCTTTTTCTGTACCGTAATAGCTGAAATTTGTCGGTGTTAAACTTCATATTGTTGTCTTCAGTCCACTTGTAGATTTTGTTTATGTCAGTTTGTAGAGATCCTATGTCTTCTGGGTTTCTTATTTTTCTACTGATTTTTGTGTCATCCGCAAAGGATGTTACTGTGCTGTCTCTGGTAACGTCCTCATCTATGTCAGTTAGCATGATTATGAAGAGTAGTGGAGCAAATACTGTTCCTTGTGGTACTGAGCTGAGGACCTCTGATTCTGATGAAGATACTCCTTGTACTGTAACGACTTGCCTCCGCTCACTAAGGAAATTATATATCCATTTCCCTACTTTTCCTGTTATTCCCATATATTTCAGTTTATGTATTATGATTCCGTGGTCACACTTGTCGAACGCTTTAGCAAAGTCTGTGTATAGTACATCATAGTTTTCATTACTTTCAAGTGAATCAGTAATGTTGTTGTAGTGTTCCATTAGTTGTGATAGGCATGATCTGCCTGATCGAAACCCGTGTTGGTTATCATTGAATTTTTTCTGAGTTTCCAAAAAGTCAGATTTTCTGTCTAACTATTCTTTCAAATATTTTAGTGAGATGAGATGTAAGCGACACTGGCCTATAGTTTTTGGCCTCGGATCGATCTCCTTTATATATTGGGACTACGTTCGCGCTCTTCAGGATGCCCGTATTTCTCCCGTGTCTAATGATCGTCTCCATATCCAGTATAGGGGCTCAGCGATTGCATTCTTGCAGTTTTTGATCAGTGTGGCATTCCATTTATCCGGTCCTGCCGCTGAGTGTGTTTTTAGTTTCCCTATGGCTTGTGTAATATCATCCGTCGTAAAGTCGAAATCCGTTATACTTTCCCCTTGTGGTTCTTCTTCAAAGAACGCGTTTCTATCGCATATCAATTTGTCAGTTTTTGGCATACTGAGCTTTTAATATTTAAGATACTTCTGTTAGATCATCAGATAAATCACTGTTCTCATTTTTTAAAGGTCCGATAGTCGCTTGGTTTTTCGACTTTCTTTTTGCGAAATTATAGAAGTACTTTGAGTTAACCTTTATCGTTTCTATAGTGTCATCTTCTTCTTTTTCTGTATGCTTCTCGATTTGTTCCTATATGACGACATCGATACTTTGTAGTTTATCATTTAATATTTTTCTGATGTTATTATCTTTACAATTACTTAATTTTGCAGTCACTCTTTTTCTCTTTCGGAACAATGCCCTCTTTTGTCTTTCGAACCTGCTTCTCTTTCCTCTTTGTTGTATCTTTGGGACATGTTTTTCCACAATTTCTAACGTCTTCTCCTCTAACGTCATTAGCATCTCTTCCGTTGTCTTGGCCTCGAAAATTGTTTTCCAATCTATTACTTCCATGCTGGATGTCACATCTTCCCAGTTTATAGCTTTGGAGTGAAAATTAAAAATTTCGAATTTGCTTCTTTCTGTTGTGCGTGTTCTTTCCTTTCCTGTTGCCTTTATATTAGTTGTTATTTCAATGATATTGTGGTCTGATATCATAGTTGGGGATACTTCTACATTATCAATTAGATTACTGTCGTTTGTGAATACCAAATCTAGGCAGTTGTTTTTCTTGTGTTTTCTGTTATTTCTTGCGTTAACATAAATTCATCAGCTAAAGCTAGTAGCATTTTTACCTGCTCCTGGTCTTCTCGTGTGCCCCCTTGTCCTGGTGTATACATATATTTTTTCCTATCCTTTTATATTTCATGAATGGGAAATTAAAATCACCACAGAGAAAAATATTTGGGGTTGGAGAGTGTAGTTGTCAATTTGTATTTCTTTTTTGTCAATACAGGACTCACAATTTTCACAGTTCGCCTGGCAGTCCTTTAGATGAGTTTCCGTGAGGCATGCAAAGTCTGCTCCGGCTTCTTGCATGAGTCCTTTCAGGTATGCAACTTTGTTCGTGGACTGGTTTGATTTAAGGCCCTGTATGTTGGCTAGGATTATTTTTATTTTTTCTCTTTCTTTTTCGCATACAGGTTGTTCCGCTTTGTTTTCCAATGGGGGTGCCGGTTTCGTTGCCTTGTGGTCCTCCGAGAATTTACCTCTTTTTATCTTTGTCGGTACCTGTTGTCCGATAACGCATGAAGTTTATATATATATATATATATATATATATATATATAATATATATATATTATAGCTATTTACTTCTCTTTAGGGAAACGGAGCTTACAGATGAAAAGAAGGACCAACACGACAGCAAACATGGGCTCTCTCTTTTTTTTTTTTTTTGAGAAACGTTGAAAATAGGACATAGGACATAGAAATAGAAAAAAATAGAAATAGAAATGTTTGCTGTTGGGGATGGTCCTTTTTT
>JAJOZX010001282.1:147500-215000 GCA_023014485.1 Bathynomus jamesi | reverse complement strand
GCAGTTTTAATCTCTTCTCCTCACTCGTCAAATTAAGTTAAGATAGGTTAGTTTAGGTTACGGCCAGTTAGGTTACACTAGATTAGATTAGGTTAGGTCGGTCTGAGTTAGATTATGAAGAAGGTAAAAACGAACCGCTTTGGAGACAATATGAGACCAATCAGTACCAGAAACTGGCACAGCGCTCAGGCCAGACTAATGGGGCCTATTACGCTAACTTTCTGATTATTATTACCAGCATCATCGGGATTCGAACCCCCGACCTCAGTGTCTTCCCTTCGCTTATTACCCACTGAACTACGAGCTCTGGGAATTTGGGCCTAACTCGAAAATTTTCTCTGGACAATAAATCAAATAAGTCAACTATGAATGCTACGCGCCATCTAGCGGCCATAAAATAAAATACGGCGATTGGTTAAATTAGTTATCGTTAAAGGAATGCACAGTAACATTACATTTCTACATACATACAGTACATACAGATATACATTTACGTACACATTCGTACGTGTGCGCAACTTACAAAGGGAATAAAATTTGGGCTACATATAATCTGCGTTGAATTAGGGGAGAATTTTATCATTTAGACGCAGGGGTTCCCAAGCATTTTCCAGTGCGACACCTTCTAGTGCTGTTGCCTATCCAGTGCGACCCCAAGTCATTACGAAGAACAAGTATATATATATATATATATATATATATATATATATATATATATATAATTTTATCTAGTGAGGAAGAATCTTAAAATAAATAGAGACCTATTTTTATACGTATTTATTTAACTGTAAAACAAATAAGGAAATGTGTTACATAACTCAAGAGTGTAAAAGTAAACATTGTCAGAAACTATTTACAACTCTCTCATGTTTAATATGTAATATAAAACAACATATCAATCAATATTCTAAGTTCCTACTCTATCATATATCTGATATGCTATAACAGTGGCATATTTCATATCTGACATGTGTACATTATGATTTGATTAATTTTTTTGTACCTGGGGGTATATGAGGTTAAGGAACATAGCATACAATTTTCTAAGTTGATGTTTGAAATACGGTTACGGTACTCATTTTTCATAAATACCATTGACGAGAAAGCTGCCTCACAGATATAGGTGGTTCCAAATTGTACCAGAACTTTGATAGCTCGATTTTTAACAGTCGAATGTCTCTCTGGTAAAGTAATCCAGAACTTTTCTACGTCATCATAGATATCAAAATTCACCCTTGCCTCATTGTCAGCCTGTAATTCTGCTATTTCTAGTGCAAAAGAGCCACACTGTTTTGCATCTGTCTTCAACGGAAACTGAACAAAATCATACGACTCAGTAAGCAACTCAGGGAATCTATCATGGAAATTTGCTGCCAGTTTCTGCAAATATTCCAGTAAATCCTGTTTCTCCTCAGTGAGGTCCAGTGTTTCATCAAAGTCCAAATCCATCGTAGCTGTAAATTCCAAGTAGTGAGGGAAAAGACAGAAACTGTCAGCTTCAGCTTGTTCTCTAAGTATCTGCAACTTGCTGACAAAAGCCTTTATAGCAGACTGGAGATCAAACACCCATTTACCTTTCCCCTGAAGTTCAGTATTAAGTTTATTAACATGCTCAAATATGTCTGTAAGAAGTGCAAGACGAGCAAGGAAGTGGGGGTCATGGAAATAATGAGCATTCTTATGACCCTGATCTTGTAGGAACGATGCCAGTTCACTGCGAAGAAGGAAAACTCTTTTCAGGGTTTTCCCCCGAGAAAGCCATCTGACAGCAGTATGCATTAGCAGTGTCTGATGTTCACTATTTTCAGCACATGCACAACTGCTTGAACATGCGGGAATTCAGATCTCTCGCCTTGACGTGGTTGACAGTTGTAATGACTACTTGCATCACGTCAGAGAAGCTCAGAGACATGTCTTTTGATGACAAGCTCTGTCGATGGATGATGCAGTGATTTATTTTGATGTGAGGATGCATTCTTGATAGTATTCCACGCAATCCTATATTCTTTCCCATCATTGATGGGGCACCATCCATGCTACATTCGCATACTTTACTCCAGTTCAGTTGTTTTCTGTGAAGAACTTGTTTTATAGCATTAAAAATATCTTCGCCTCTTTGGTGGTTTCAAGTGAAATGCACGCAAGCAGCTCTTCAGCTACCACGAATTCCTTGAAAACCTACCGAAGGCCAGAAGCTGGGGCTGTGATGTGATCCGTTGACTCATCCACTGCCAATGCTGTCCATGGGGAATTTCTGAAGTCTTCTAAAATTTGCTCCTTCAGGTCACACTGCAATACATTGGATGCGTCTTGTCATTGTGTTATTGCTCAAAGTAACATCATCAGCAGCTTGACTAATTTTCTTGGCAAATGGTTCTCCTTCAAATATTTCACTAAAAATTCTTAACGACGGTTTTATAACCGTTTCACCGTCCACGAATGGACGTTTTCCCGAGCAATGAGGAAAGCCGTCTTGTATGAGAAGATTTCCATCTTCTCTTTCTGAGTAAGAGCTTTGGTAAGAACAGACTGAGATTTTGTCAATGGTTGTAAACGCTGTTGAAAATTCGTCTTCGAGCCTCTTCTGGCAGTAAAGCAATGTTGGCATGAGTATCCAAGTGTCTCTGCAGTTTATTTGGTTTCAAGGATTCGGCAGCGATTTCCTTCTAACACACAACACAAATCCCTCTACCAGCGACGTCAGCTATTCCATATTTGTCCAGAAATGATGAATTGACTGAGCGTTTTCTCTTCTTGTTGGGCGGCTCTGATGACTTTTGCAAAAACTTGTCCATTACGCCTGTAATATAAAGATACATATTAAACACAGAATTACTAAACAATTATCCACATGCTTTAAGAAAACTCAAAATTATAAGACTGTTCACGACAATAAAACAAATAACAAAACATTGATTTTCAGTGTACTGAGAGAGAGAAAAAAATTACAAATCAGTAATAAAATCGTAAAGCATCAGTTATAAATACATTGTAAGATCACTGAATTATAAAACAGTCACAAAACATCAGTTATAAATACGTTGTAAAGAACACAGAATTATTAAACATAGTCAGAAAACATCAGTTATAATGTTATATCAAGTTGTAAGCACACAGAATTATTAAACATAGTCACAATTTCACAAAACATCAGTTATCAACATGTTGTAAACACAGAATTATTAAACATAGTCAGAAAACATCAGTTATCAAGATGTTGTAAACACACAGAATTATTAAACATAGTCACAAAACATCAGTTATCAATAAAACAAATCACAAAACATTAATAATCCAAACACAACAGAATTACAATTGCATACCAATAAAATTATTAAACAAAACCACCAACCATTATTATATATAAGTGCGTTCAAAGAGGACACAAAATTCTAATCCAATGATTAAATTGCACGATAATATAATAATTAGAATCACAAACCAATAATTAACATTTAGTAGTGCATGATAAAACACAAGATCATAATATGTGGTAGCACAGATTGCAATTGAAAGCAGTAATTATGAATTTGAAATAATGATAATTTTAATAAAAATAGTTGGAAGCAGATATCATTATCGAATTATAAAACACAAATTCGAATGCCGTAATTATAATTGTATGGCAATAAATCTAACACTCAGAATGCAATTGTGTGCAAATAAACCCACATGACGTAGCACCAATTACTACTGGATAGCGTTGGAAATATAAATACCTGATATTGTCGTCAGTATCGATGACAACTGGAGTCCTCTTTGGTCGATGATCAGGAGTAAATGAGTTGATCAGTGCAGCTGAACCTTCAGTGTGGGACTGTGGGTTGTCAGTGACGTGTGGCTGAGTCTTGGGTCAGAAAAGGACTTAACACTAGGTACCTGCTGTTAATTCCGGTGACCTACCGACCTCACATGCCTCTCCCACTTTACTGACCGCAGAAAAAATGACCGCGCTAGTCCCCTGACCTGACCGGATATATAATGCAGACAGATGTTTTCCTCATGACACCTGGCCTATTTACAATGGCTGTGACCCTTGCAAAGACACTTGCGACCCCATCGACCCACATTGGCTCCCTGCGACCCTTTGTGATGAGGCTTTGCGACCCGGGTTTTGGGAACCACTGAGTTTAGAGTCATGCATTATTATTTGTAGCCGTTTATCGGGATTAACTGACGTAATCCAGCTCGTATAAGGAGATTTCATTAAATTATAATGAAGCTAATTGTAATTATCTATATATGTGTGTGTGTATATATATATAATATATATATATATATATATATATATATATATATGTATATATGTGTGGTATGCAGTAAAATCACAGATAACACGTGATCTTATTAATAAGCAAACAACCACAGGGAAAATGGGAAAAAAGAAACACGAAATCCGAGCGCTTTCGTGATATATTCACATCTTCAGGGACAAGAAAGAAATATTTCAATAGTAAAAAATAGCCCTACCAAATAATTCAAGCATTATCTATAAAATTGGTTGTGAACAATATGATCCTTTTACATGGTCAGAGGGGAAAGGATTTGCACATGCGTATAAAAACAGCATCAATATTCCGTTCAGAACGGGACAGTCGTTCCAGTTGGCCCTTTTTGTCCATTGTCAGTTATCCCACTGTATTGATTGGAAATAATGGCTTCAGTTTTGTTTCACATAGCAACATTGTTAATAGAAATATTCTTGAGTCTGCTATTATCCAACTTACAAATAACTTTAACATGAGCAAAGGTCTTTTTCAACTCGATCCCGTTGTATTGAATTCGTTTCAGAAGGATTTAGACAAGAAGGGTAGAGTGCTAAAACTTTGGTAGTGTTTCCTTATAAATTTGTATGCTTCTCTTACAATTTTTATTTTTCAATTTAGTTATATATATATATTTTTTTTTTTTTGTGACCTATATTATCATTCAGGCCTTATCTATAAAATTGGTTGTAAACAATCCATTTGATCTTGTGTTGAATTCGTTCAGAAAGGATTTGGACAAGAAGGGCAGAGTGTTAAAACGTGGGTAGTTTTCCCTATAAGTATGCATGCTCCTCTTACAATTTTTATTTTTCAATATATATATATATCATATATATTATAATATTTTTTTTGTGACCTATATATCATTCAGGCATTAGATCTTATGTTGAATTCAGACAAAGTGCTAAATTGGTAGTTTTTCTTACAGATTTGTATGCTCCTCCCCAATTTTTATTTCTATATTTATTATATATTATAGATTATATTATAATATTTTGTAACCTGTATATAGTCTTGCACTCTTTATTTACTTCAGTGTTCCTGAGGATGTCATTAAACGAAAGCGCTTGAGCACCATTCTGTTTCCTTTCCTTCGTGGTTTTATTCATCATAATATTTTTCACATGTTACTTTCGTGAAATAATTTTCACACAACACACACACACACACACACCACACACACACAACATATGCTATATATATTATATATATTATATATCTATATATATATAAGTATATATATATATATATATTAGGGTGTGACCGTTTGCCTTCCAAAAATAAAAAAATGGTCCTACAATGCTGTTCAAAGTTTAGTGTTGTGTATTTATCTAGGAACACCCCTGTAAATTTCTTGGAGATCGGTGCATGTTTGAGCTAGCACCGTCGTACCAGCAAGTATTGCTATTTCAGCTTATGAACTTCATAAATAAGTGTGAAAATAGCACATTTTATCAGATTTTCATTTCCGGTCTGGAACGCTGACCCACAATTTTCCCGTATTATTTTATTGCATTTAATTTTAATGATGCGCTTTTCTTTTCCCTTGACAGTGATTTGATGTTGTGAATAGGAATTTAATCATGGATACACGGCAGATGATGAGTATGTCAGAATGTTATTGGGCACCGTACCCCGAGAAGAAGAAAGGAATAAAGGGCTGCAAACTGCCAACTAATAGGCAGGTCTTACTATGTCTGTTAGCAAACCTTCGGGATATGCATTGGGACCAGGCTTTATCTGCCACCATTGAAAATGTGCTTTTGCTTACCAGAAGGCGAATGTCCCGACATTACAGGCATGAACAATTTGGCCGAGTGATTAAAACTTACTATGACAAAGACTACATGATGCTTATGAAAAAGAATGAGGGTAGAAGACGGGCTGATGATCCTGGAATTATGAAGTTTAAATCAGAATTGAGCCTGAAGATGAAATTTTATAAGAACACGAGTGTGGAAAGACATGGGGCTGCGAAAAAGGGGAAAACTCAGGCCGAACAAGAGCCATCGATACTGACATACTCTTTATGAAAGCCTGCTAAGTGACAGAGTAGCTACCTACTCTGGGTAAACAAAGTACTCACAGAAAAGGTTCAGAAGCGACAGAAAAGGCAGATGCGAGAAGAGAAGCGACAAGAGAGAGCAATGTGATCATGCTGAGAATGTACAGGCGATATTGATTCACCTATTAGCTCTGATGAGGACGATGACATTGATGAGGCCAGCACTGCTGAACCAAAGAGAAAACATCGGAGAACAGTGAAAGAGGAGTTTCAATTTTTGTTGCCCCATGATATTCTGAAGTCGGCAGAAACTTGTTTCATGCAGTGTTCGAAACAACATCTCGCCGACCCAGCTGAGTGCAATTGTGTACTCCCTTGTATCTGCATGTGGTGGAGATACATCAAAGCTGAGTCTAAATGCAAGGACGGCCCACCGATACCGTGAGCTTCCATCGTGTCAGAAATAAGTTTTAAAAATCATGGATGAATGGCAACCATCAGACAAAGTACTGGTGCACTGGATGGTAAACTTATGGACACGCTGGATTCCAAAGGCACTGATGACCGCCTGCCCATTCTTGTGTCTGGTGTCAATGCACCAAGCTTCTTGGAGTCCCACCATCTTCCGCATTTGACTAAAAAAGCTGCGCCTGGTTCAAGGAGACTTGATATGAACAGCAACCAAACAACTTCTGGTCGATTGGGAGTGTGAAACAGAATGTCGTTGGTATGGTTTTCGACACAACTTCATCCAATACAGGTAAACCTATTTCAAACATCAGCGTGAATTTATCACGACATTAATACCAAAATACAGTGAATGATTTAACAGAAATCTGCAAAAAGCACGTGCCTGAAATGGTGGCCTTAAACTACAATTACATTTTTTTTCAGGACAAAAAAGCTGCTTGCGTCTCCCTCCAAAAGGAATTAGAGCGTGCCGTATTCTGGTGCGCCTGTCGCAGGCATGTGGCGAAGTCATCCTAGGTGTTTGCTGGGATTGCTTGAAAGTGGAGGGCTCTTCAAGTCCAAACATAATGGTTTTCCAGAGGTGAGTCATAAGCTTTACAAAATAACAAGGAATATTATTATCTAATGAACAAATTTAGTGGAATTTCTTTTATTAGACTTATAAGATATACTACACCACAGCAATGATGCGATCATATCATCTTAATCCCCCCTAAAACAATATTAGATTAGTACGAAAATACAATAATCCCAATAATTGCATTTCTAGGTTCAAGACCATTTCTCTCAACTGGCGTACAATGAAAAAAAAATACTACTACCCCGCAATGCCTGGAGTGTTTGAGGAGCGCCGCAGGAGATGGCTGACTTCTTCCGTGAATCTCTAGCCCAACCATTTACACGTGGCGACTACAAGGAGCTGGTAGTAGCTTTGTCTGCTGCTTGTAACTAAAGGATCCAGCCAGTGAAACTTCACATGGTCTACCCGACGCACTTCACAAAGCAAGGTGGATGGCTAAACTGCTCTATACCCTCAAGATTGTTCTTTTGTCAGGCCAGATCAAAGAGCAGTTTCCCAAAGCCGAGGTTGTGACTAAAAGTCAAATTAGCAAGTTAGAACGGTTTGCTGTGTTCACAGTCGCTGTTTATGTCCCATGGTGGATTGTTTGCCCCGTTCCAGCAAGTGCGCCATGAATGACTTGAATTTGGTCGAAACCTTGGCTGAATTTGCCCCATATGACGCCACAATAGTTGACAAAGCACGTGTGGCACTCGGTAGACACACTTGGTACCTAACTGAGGAGTTAGCCCCACTGGCTTTGTTCTCGTCCCAAGTACAAGAAAGGACAAAAGAGGAGATGAGGAAGGCCCTTCTTTGCCATGAAGGCACTGAAGTTACTAAGAGAGTGGGGCTCAATCATGGGGGCTATGGAAAGCCATATCTTCCCCCTGTCCCAGAAAGTGGCACTGCCCTGGTGGACCTAATTGGGCCGACTCAAGCCGGTTCTTCACCATTTTAGGCATGCCCTATCAGTTTCTCCACAGTCCAGCCAGTGAATGGGCGGATCATGACGACTACCTGGACATGAAACGGGTTGGACAAGCTTCAGGTCGTCAATGAGGCTGCAGAGCGTGGTGTAAAACTTTGCCATGACTTTCTTAATGTTGCCAGGGATGAGGAGCGCTTTCAAGAAGTCCTTCAAGTAGTTGAAAATGACAGACTCCGCGTCCTAATCAGCGCAAACGATCATCTGTTTCCGAACAGAAATCATGGTTTCTTGCTCTAGAGAAATAATACCTTGTGAATATATGATAAAAACCCGTTAATGTACCATGAGAGAATAAGAATGATTAACTTTTTTGTTAGTGATAACAGCTTTTTTAAGACAGGCAAATGATTTGTGTTAATATCCCTTATGATGGTTGTGTAATCTCATATAGGCGCGTATGCCGTATAAGCAAAATCGCTATTTTTCAAATTGCTGGTGCTCACTCGAATATGCATGAATCTTCAAACAATTGCACGTGGGTATTTTTTATGTCAATATGCAACACCAAAATTTTGAACAGCATTGTAGGACAAAGTTGGGGCAACTGTCCACCCTAATATATATACAGGGCGTCCCAAAAAATGTATACACACTTAACAGCTGATAGCTCAATTGATTTCTTTCTTTCCAAGTTAAACATTAATAATGGCAGTCAGACTAAGCTTTGAACAAAGGAAATTCATTCTAAAATGCTACTGGAAGTGTGAAAACGCAGTTGAAGTGCAAAGACAGTTTAGGAGGGAGTTTCAAACAGATCACCAACGCGACTTACCATCGCTCGAATAGAGATGGAATTAGCCGATGGAACTGTTCAGAATGTCCACAAGAAGCGTTCCGGAAGACCACGGACATCGACAAGCCCCACAAAGCAAGAAAGAGTACTGGAAACGTATCACCCAAAGTCCAAGAAAATCTGTGCGGCAAGCGAGTCGTGAGGAGAATTTCAGAATCGTCTGTCCAACGCATTTTGAAGCGCTGTCAATGGAAAAGTTACATTCCAAGATTAGTCCATGCTATTAATGAAGATGATCCGGACCGAAGAGTGGAGTATTGCGAGCGGTACTTGGCACGATGTGATGTGGATGGACGAAGGGGTTTCGTAGAATACCCGCCGCGTTCACCAGACCTCACACCACACTAGACTTTTTTTTATGGGGATACTTAAAAGACAAAGTCTACGCTATAAAACCTGCAACAGTCGCTGAATTGAGAGCAGCCATTGAACGAGATGCACACAAATACCAACGAAATGTTTCGTGATGTTTGCGATTCCATTGCTTCGCGTTATCAGCAGTGCCTGGACCAGAACGGACGTCAGTTTGAAAACAGGCGTTGACAAAACAATTAAATAATGTCTGTAGATTCTATTACATTTTGAAAATGAAATGTATTTTAATAAACACTGCCTTTATAATTATTTAAAGTGTGTATACATTTTTTTTGGGACGCCCTGTATATGTGTGTAAGTATGAAGTCATATTAAACCATGTACGAATACCAAGATGTAAACCATACTACTACTGCTACTACCATTTAATAATAAATAATAATAATAATAATAATAATAATAATAATAATAATAAATAAATAAAAATTAATTTCCATAAAAATTTTAATTTTTATATACAGGGAGTTCCTAAATTATCTTTCCGAATTTGAATGTAAATTAAAGAATAACTAATAGACATACAAGCATGTAGTTTTGCACCATCTTCTAACCCAACTCAAAGAGTTTTTCTTGACATGTCAGTAATTTCGACATGTACACCATTAGTGGCACCACAGCCCTGCCTTGGTCTCTGCAAGTCCACGACACACTGAGCCTTCTCTTGTACGGTTGCCATTTTTCGTTTTTTCGGTGTTACTCTACTCACTGAAGAGTCACCTGAAAGAAAATAGCGTAAATACATTCTTTGAGTTGGGCTACAGGGTGTGCAAACTGCATGTTTGTACGTCCATTAGTTTTTCTTTAATTTACATTCAAAATTTGAAAAATTTTTAGGAACACCCTGTGTTTACCTAAAAAAGGAGCATATTTTTAATTTTAAAAAGTTTAGGTTTTTATTTTTTTTTAATATCCCCCTCTGTGAGGGGGATGGATCTTTCGGGTAGCTGTAAGAAATTCTCGTCAAACACTTTCCGACTTCCACGACTGAATTCCCCCAGGGTAGCTTAATAATAAAGTACCAGTTCTCTTATCTGAAGGTTCTGGGTTCGAGTGTCGATCCAGACATCAAATGTGAAAAATTAAGGTATCCTCTCTGGGTCTTCGTTGGTCGGGTACAATGGTTCGGATACACTGTGATCGCTATGAAGTATTGACTTCTTTTTGGGGGAGAGTATTAGACTATTAATCAGTGAGTTGGGTACACAGAGAAAAATATTTGTTTGATTCAAACAAAAGTACCGTAACCGTATTTCAAAAAATTTTGTTTTACTTTTTGACACCCAAATTATTATTATTTTTTTTTTTTGTTACAAAACTAACCTTGTTTGTAATCATTTTATGCAATAAACAGATTTGTAGTTCAGCGAACCAAAATCTAAGTACAGTATGTTCGTTTTAAACAACAATAATATGTTTAAATTAAGCCTTAATTATGCTTCTTTTAGAATTACCAAATGTCTAACTTATTTTTTCTTTTTTAATCGCAATTTTTGTACTTAATTCTAACTTAAATACTTTATATTCCTTTAGGAACATTAATATATATATATATATATATATATATATATATATATATATATATATATATATATATATATATATATATATATATATATATGAAACTTTTTTACCTTAATGGGAAGTGAGCCACTACTGAAACCTTTCACGCGTATAGTGTGCTTTACTCATTACGCCATCACGAGTTACAAACATTTAACAAATTGTGTATTTATAATTTTGGTCAACATTAGAATTTTATTGAATTATTATTTTTTTTTTTTTAGGGGTAAAAATTTTTGCATTTAAAAACATTAAATTTAAAAGAAATAAAAAAATGAACTTTTTTTTTTTTTAAAATTAAAACAACTAATTAAACCCTTTATGGAAGGGTGTATGTATGCGTATATATATGGGTGCTTGAATTGTCGCTCGGAAATATAATTCACTAGTGTTTATTCACGCTAAAATTCACTCACGATAAAATTCTACAAAAAAAAAAAAAAAAAATGCCTTTTTTAAATTAAAACAACTATGACATTTTCGCCATTGCTTTATTGGATCCAAACAAAAGGTGGAAAGGTTGGGAAGTATATCTTTCACTCTATCTAACTGATATTCGACGAATTAGTGGTGAAAGATATACTTTCCAATAAGATGGAGCCCCTGCTCACAGAGCACACCAAACTGTCACATTCCTTGAGAACGAAACATCAGATTTTATCGAACCCAATATGTGCCCGGCTAGTAGCCCCGATCTTTCACCACTAGATTATGATGTATGGGAAGCGCTGAAGTCCAAAGTTTACATCCCTGGTACCAATATAAGAGATATAGATGAACTATACGAAAGAATTCTGCTCGGCTGGGAGAAGGTGTCTCAACGATATGTAAGCAGGTGTAGTGATCAGCGGCGTCCACGTTTGGAGGCCTGCATTGAGCAGGAAGGGGGACACATCGAGCAACTTCTAAATTAAGACGAACAACATGCTAAAGTAAGCATCTATGAAGTTTGGGAGCTCTAGTCCCTTACTTTTTTAAATATGACAGTTTACCTCAAAGGGGTCACTTTTTTTTTCCCACCTTGCATATATTGTATCACCATTTAAAAATGAAGGGTGTGCTTTTAATTTAATAATTTTCTTTTTTTTTCTTTGTGGGACCAGCAGCTATTCCATATATATATATATATATATATATATATATAATCCTTTCTAACCATGCTAATTACGCCTTCTAAGCCAGGTTAAGCCAACTGGCTGATGAAGACTTCTAAGCCAGCTCTGCCTCTGAGGTGGAGAGGACCAGTATGCTACGAGATATGCCGGTAAGGGCATCATCTCTTCTTCTCTCTCTCTCTTTCTCTCTTAGGCTACCTTCCTAAGTTAGGCTTGGGCGGGGGAGTAAAACCCCACTCCCTCTTCATGCAGCTTGGGGCTAAACACCCTTCCCCTTGCTTGCATACCCCTTCCCCCCATGGTGCCACCTTTGCAACAATTGATCAACATTGCATTGCTATTGCACTCTAACTTTTTGGGGTCATACTACTCACATTCACGATCTTCCTCTCTCTAAATGACTGATTCAGGTAATACTTTGAACAAATAGATTAGATAACGTCAATCAAATTAGGTTCAATATTTACTACCAGAAACCTGGTGTTTAACTACATTTTAGTAAACGCTAAAAATTTGCCTGCAGGTGCTTAAAGGGTTAACATATGTCTTTTTAATTCCAGTGTATGTAATTATATTTATATGGAATTAAACATTATTTTTTCCACAATTTTTACATATGCGAAGGTCCGCCCCCCCCCCCCCTTTTCGAAAATCCTAGATCCGCTGCAGCAGTTCATTGATTCAATTTCATCATTTTTTTATTTCACTTAATTTAGAAATACTTGTGATAAGCATCACTGCCTCAGGATAAGGAACAAATTTACATTTAAACTGGGTTTAACATATTCATTTTTATATTCCGAACCAACTTACTTTCAGGCTAGGTATTTAGAGTGTCAGTGAGGTCATGCTTATAGGAAACATTACTTATTTGTATTATTGGTGTAACTATAAGCCTTGTGATGTTTTCAGGGGCTTTGTGCTGGGTTTGCGTTCATTTTTTGTGAATAACAATAAAATTGTAAACAACTAAGGATAAATTTCATTTCTTCCACGAAGTACTTGTATTTGTACTTGTACTTGACAATTAAGTCCTTGGAATTACTTGACCAAATTTTCTACATTAAGTACTTGTACTTGTACTTACTTTCTCAAATTCCTGAAGTACTTGTACTTACTTGTACTTGAGAAAAAGTACTTGAACCCAAGCCTGGTTGGTGGCCATGATATTCCTCTATCATATCATAAACCACAGGAAATCTGTTGGACAGGACTATTCAGTCGAAAGTATCGTGTAAATATCGTGAGCTGAGAGGCCATCCCACAGAGCATCTTTTGCACTAGAGGGGCTAATTCCCCATGTGCAAAGAAGATACAACATAAGTTTCATGCTTTTATTTCGATTAATAAAAAAAAAATATATATATATATATATATATATATGTTACAGTCAAAGTGTGTAACCCGCCAATTCGCGTAACGGCTGAAACTTTTAGTCATTTCGCGAAATGGCTGTTTCACTTCGTCATTTCGCGAAGTGACTAAATCTTCAGCCATTACGCGAAATGGCTGAAATTCCACCTTGGTCATTTCGTACAAGATCATTTGCCTGGTTAGGTCAACTGTATGCCCGGTTAGGTCAACTGTATGAACTGTATGCCCTTGACAATTGGTTAGGTTGTGTTATTTTCGTTAGTTTTAACGAAAATAACACAACTTAACCTAACCAACTGTCAAGGGCATACAATTGACCTAACCGAGCCTTCAATGGCGAACATCGGAATAACATTGAAGGCCCGGTTAGTATTTGAAAACCCCTATATTGAAAATTCAAATTCAAATGTGTTCAAATGTTCAAATGTGTATTTGAAGTGTTTCTCACTTATTTGAACAGACCTGTGGATGTATGTATGTTTTAGCAGATTTAGTTAGTTAAATAAAGGTTTCCAGTTTTATTGTGATGTTTGTTATTTCTATAAGTTCATGACAAAAGTTATTTTAGCCATTTCACGAAATGACCAAGGTGGAATTTCAGCCACTTCGCGTAATAGCTGAAGATTTTAGTCATTTCGCGAAATGACCAAGTGAAACAGTCATTTCGCGAAATGATTAAAAGTTTCAGCCATTACGCGAAATGGCTGGTTACACACTTTGACTGTATATATATATATATATATATATATATATATATCTAATATATGTTAACATATAATTGTCTCAGGGAACCATTCTGAATTTGTGTGTATATATATATATATATATGTGTGTGTGTGTGTGTGTGTGTGTGTGTGTGTGTGTGTGTGTGTGTGCAGTGGTGTAGTGCTGTGGGAACGCGTGGGAACGGCGTTCCCTTACTTTTTTTGGTAGACGAACGGCGTTCCCTCACTATTTCAATAAATCCGAACTTACAAATCTCTAACGTCATGAAATTTTAATTCCCACCCTAGAAGAAATATGAGAAAGAATCATTAACTGTTTCATTTCTTTTAGCTTCGACTGAGGCAATGCTAGCCTATAAAGATCTGGTGAAACAGTCACCACGGCGTACCAGTTGTTAACTTTTTTTTAGTTAATCATTCCAGTTGTTAGCTATTTTTATTGATCGTACTGGATGTCATATATCTAATGACACTGGAAATACTGCATCTTCAACCTTGGAATATATCCTAATATCCAGTGCATATGACCTCAAAATATCCCTGAAATTGGTCAGATTTCAAAAGATTTCCCGGGGTGCTTACAGTGCCCCCGGACCCCCAGCTGTATGGGCTCGCCGCACTCGCCATTGTCCCCCCCATCTGAGTAACACTTTCAAAATGCGTTTCTTCACTTCTTTATTTAGCACTACACCACTGTGTGTGTGTGTGTGTATATATATATATATATATATATATATATATATATATATATATATATATATATATAGGAAAGGCACAATGTGTAGTGTTCCAAAATTAAAGGCCTTAAAGGCCTGACAGACAAGGGACTTCCTCAACTCTGAAGGAAAATAGCTTGGTTGTCAGGGGGCCAAGAATTTTCAACCAGTTTCCAAAGGGACCTCAGAAACGTTACAGGGGTCAAAGTTGAAGTCTTCAAGAGAAGACTAGATGACTGACTCAGGACGGTACCAGATGAGCCGGGTGTACCTGGCTATGTACGGTGGAGAGCGCAAGAAAGCAACTCGCTCCTCCACCAAGCCAGACCTAGAGGCGGGGCTACCAGCTTGACCTTCGTGTGAAGAGAGACCAACGCACGCAACAGCAACAAGGCTAACGAGTTGTGTGTATATATATATATATATATATATATATATATATATATATATATGTGTTGATGCAATGGCCCGCATTAGTTTGCCTGAGCACCGTGCCAGTTTTTGGCCCTCTTCACTGGCTATTACGTGCCCAAAATACGAGTGGCGGTCAGAAAATAAGTTTACACGGCGTATAATTTCGTAACTAAAGGACCTACATTGATTATGTTTGTATCAGGTGAATTCGTTAATCATTGTTGGCAACACTGCAAGTCAATTTGGCTGCCATCTACTGTACATTGGTTATATAAGCGAGTTGAACATGGCGGCTCGACTGAAACAGTGCCCTACGGAGCAGTCCAGGACGTTTACGTTTAATGGCCGCTCGTAAACGTTCCAGTGTTGAACAATATGCAGCTGCATTGATTGGTGTGCCTTTTTGTATGAAGTCTGCGAGCAAAACGCCTTTGTGGTCCCAAAACACGGTAACAATCACTTTGCCAGCGGACCTCACAATCTTGAACTTCTTTGGTCGCGGGAACCCAGAGTGTTTCCATTCCATGCTGGCACGTTTTGTTTCCGGAGTACGGTGATGAACCCATGTCTCGTCTCCTGTGACAATGCGCTCGAGAAATTATTGACCACTGACAGACTCGGAATATCGTTGCAGAAATGACAGGGCACTGTTCCAGTCGAGCGGCCATGTTCAACTGCGTCGTATAACCAATGTACGGTAGATGGCAGCCGAATCGACGTGCGGTGTTGCCAACAATGATTAACGCATTCACCTGATATAAACATAATCAATGTAGGTCCTTTATTTACGAAATTATACGCCGTGTAAACTTATTTTCTGACCGTTCTCGTATGCGTATACCCAGCTTTGTATATAGTGATACCCATCTACTGGTCGTTACATCGTCTGAACGCCAAGGACGATACCCATCCAACCACTGGACCTCACTGATCTAATGTTTGCAACTAAGCCACTTAAATAATAAATAATTTTTTAAAAATTACACTTTCGTATTTTTACAACAAATTTTTTTTTTAATTTTGACTTTTGAATTTTTATTTATTTATTTATTTATTTGTTTATTTAAAAATAAAAATGGCAAAATATATGACGAATTCTTTTTTTTCTTTTTTTAGCTCGTGGAAATAAATTACTCTAAATATAGGATTGTCGAATGATTAAAAATTCAACACCATTCAGTATAATTTAAACCTAAATTTATTTTTGTTATTTACGCAAGAAGGAGGGGACAAGGGGGAATGCTCCCAAAAAATGTCACCTCCCCCCCCTCACCCGCAATAGAAGGCAAAGGAGAGAGCCGAAATCAAGGTATTAAATTTTGAAAAGACTGTGTAGTGTGTAAGATGCAATTATGTGTAGTGTGGAACAGAGGGAGGAGTGTGTGTTCAAGAGCATGATGAACTGCTCACAGGGTAGGTAAGACACGGAAAAAGATCAACTAAGGAGGACAGTGACACGAGAAACGGGAGTTCCAGCACTTCCTGTCTCCTGCTTAATGTCACCCCCGGAGTACTTCCCTGGTCGATTGGTATCTACAATCTACAATCTACAATTTCTAAAAAATTGTATTTAATTATATTTTCTGCTAAATGTAAAGCAAAATATTATAATAAAAAAAATTAAAATAAATACTTTGTACCATTAAGATGGTTTAGATTATATACAGGGACCCCCCCCCCCCCACCGAAGATAAAAGAGGTGTTTTCCCAGAAATAAATTGTTACGTAATTTTTTTTTGTGAACACCTTTCTGGAACACCCTGTATATCTTTCAATGTTTTTTTTTTTTAATCAAGGTTTGACTTAAATGATAATATTATAATCTATTATTATAAAAGTACAGAAGCATTCAAAACTCCATTTCTATATATATACAGGGCGTCCCAAAAACATGTATACACACTTTAAATAATTATAAAGGCAGTGTTTATTAAAATACATTTCATTTTCAAAATGTAATAGAATCTACAGACATTATTTAATTGTTTTGTCAACGCCTGTTTTCAAACTGACGTCCGTTCTGGTCCAGGCACTGCTGATAACGCGAAGCAATGGAATCGCAAACATCACGAAACATTTCGTTTGGTATTTGTGTGCATTCTCGTTCAATGGCTGCTCTCAATTCAGCGACTGTTGCAGGTTTTATAGCGTAGACTTTGTCTTTTAAGTATCCCCATAAAAAAAAGTCTAGTGGTGTGAGGTCTGGTGAACGCGGCGGGTATTCTACGAAACCCCTTCGTCCAATCCACATCCACATCGTGCCAAGTACCACTCGCAATACTCCACTCTTCGGTCCGGATCATCTTCATTAATAGCATGGACTAATCTTGGAATGTAACTTTTCCATTGACAGCGCTTCAAAATGCGTTGGACAGACGATTCTGAAATTCCTACCTCACGACTCGCTTGCCACACAGATTTTCTTGGACTTTGGTGATACGTTTCCAGTACTCTTTCTTGCTTTGTGGGGCTTGTCGATGTCCGTGGTCTTCCGGAACGCTTCTTGTGGACATTCTGAACAGTTCCATCGGCTTCAAACTTATCTCTAATTCGAGTGATGGTAAGTCGCGTTGGTGGATCTGTTTGAAACTCCCTCCTAAACTGTCTTTGCACTTCAACTGCGTTTTCACACTTCCAGTAGCATTTTAGAATGAATTTCCTTTGTTCAAAGCTTAGTCTGACTGCCATTATTAATTCTAATGGGTTTAACTTGGAAAGAAAGAAACATCAATTGAGCTATCAGCTGTTAAAGTGTGTATACATTTTTTTGGGACGCCCTTATATGGGTTTTTTTTTTTTTGTTTTTTGCAAAAAGTGGAAATCACTCTCCAAAACTTTAAGATGGCAGGATAATACCCAGTTTCGCAGCAATGCAAGATAGCCATTTAGGCGCATACTCTAGACTCGATACCCTTGATACCAGGATCATACGTAACATATATCAAAGTTTTCTTGTAACCATTTCGCTCTTGGACAAACCTCGCAGTGGACGCCTGACAGAGAGAACGATCACATGGTCAAATAAGCGTTTTTTGCCAGTCCAGCCAAATCTATCTGACGAAGCTTTGGAAGAGAATATAAGTCATTCTACGAATCAACGAATGATCAAGAAAGACATCAAAATTAATGTACAAAATCCAGATGGTGCAACAATTGCATAATGTGGATCAATGAACAAAAAGTGCAAATGATCGAAGTTCTTTTGAGATCAATTTGAGCGTGATCCTTCTTCTCTGTTAAACAGCATCTGGTTTAGTGATGAGGCGACATTTCATGTGTCTGAGAATAATAATAATAATAATAATAATAATAATAATAATAATAATAATAATAATAATTAATAATTATATTAAGTACGCATCTTGAAACGGAGCCGTGTCGCGAGAAATCCAGCGCGCACAGGTGCAGTATGATACAAACTCAAAACATTTATGAGTGCCAGTGAGTGTTGTTTTTTACAAATTATAAATAAAGCCGCAAAGAACATCGTTCACAAATCCACAATTTATGTTTACCGTTTTCCAGCGCTTAAATAGATGTACGAGTAGAAAAATTTGCATATTAGTTAGTGGCGTGGGACTACATCGTACACAGTGTACTGAGGAATAGTGGAGCTGATATAATCAGTGAGGCGGCTAAAAACTGTCAAAGAGTTTGTCCAAACTAATGAGACCACTGCGCTAACTCCTGAATAATTATTATTAATAGCACCATCGGGATTCGAACTCCCGACCTCAGTGTCTTTACATCGCTCATAAGGAATAAATGAATAAAGGAATAATTGTTTATTTAAAGTAAATAAAATTTTATAATTTTGCAATTTTTGTTGGAAAAATAATTTTAAAATAAAATAAATAATTATGAAATTTGATTATTTATTTTAGTTAATTTGGCCCTTAAGCTTTAGGCTTTACTGGGCTCTTAATTGAAGATAACACATAGCTTCATAGATAGTTATGATGAATAATGTAGGGTGTACACAAAGTCCCTTCCCGATGATAAACCTTAATATTTACGTGAAATCCAAAGAAGACGCAGTAATGCTTTGTTTTGCATCTTGTTCCATAACACATCAAGTGTTTCTCCCTGGCACTGTTTGGTGTGGATTGATGCATGATAGGGTAATAATCCCATTCTTCTTTGCTGAAAAGAATGTAATGGCACAAGTGTACCTGGACATGCTCGAGTTCTTTGTAGCCCCCCCCCCTCTGGTTGAAAGACCTTCAACTATCCATCATTTTACAGCAAGACGGTGCCCTTCCACACTGGGATTTGTTAGTACGTGAGTTCTTGAACACCACTTTTCCCGGAACATGGATTGGATGCGACGGGCCGGTGCCATGGCTTCCACGATCCCCCGATATCACGTCCCTGGATTTCTTCCTGTGGGGATATGTAAAGGATTATGGGTATCATACTCCTGTTGCTGACATTGACACTCTTCGTACAAGGATTTACACGAGAGATATGCTAGCGAACGTATGGCGTGAACTGGAATTTCGCTTGGATGTGCTACGTGTAACTAACGGCGCACATGTTGAGATTTAACGAGAAACATAATAAACTTGATGCGTTATGCCACAACATGCAAAACGAAACATTACTGTGTCTTATTTAGATTTCATGTAATTATTAATTAAAGTTTATAATCGGGAAATGACTTTGTGTACACCCTGTACAAAATAATAGTTGAAAATTAAACAATGAATTTAAACCATTGTGAAAACATTTGATTTCCATTTTTATATTTATAAATTTTTATTTATAAGTAAATTATACAATATTACAATTTCCGGTATGCTGTAATAATACGATAATACGATAATACAAATAATAATGTCACTTGAATTATTTGTTTTATATTATTTGACCCTTACTTAATCTTAAGGCTTTACTGGGCTCTCATAATATTAATTTAAGATAAAATCCATGATATATATAAGTCACGTTTAAATTATAATTAATACACGAACGAACTATGTAATAGTAGAAACGCAGTAAATATTAATCTTAAATAGTAATAATAATAATTATTATTATTATAGACATGAACCGAATACAAAATCATTATTTGAAGATATGATACCAATATAATGCAAAAATCTGGATGTTTATGCTAAACACGAGAAATGACCAAGTAGTAAAGAAGCAAATTACAATTAAGCATAGATGTTTATTAGTATTTTATTTATTAATCAAAATTTTAACTCGTTTTTAAACTAATTTAAGTTCAAAATATGTTTTTTATATCAGCCTTTAAATCATTCCATAGTTTCAGTCCAGTAAAATGGGTAATTTTGGAGATAAAGACAATCTAAATTCAGGAAAAAATAACTTGCTTTGATCTATTTCTTGTATGATATGAGTGGATTTCTTGGTGGCTTACAAAATGTTTATTTATCCAGTACAAGTTAATGGTTTTGTTCTTATATTCGTAAATAAAAATAAAATAGGCCACTTTGATTACATCTTTGAGCTTCAGCACTAGAATGATCATGGAAATCAGCATCAGATAAATAACCTTACTGCTCGTTTTTGGATGACAAAAATACTGTTTAAAGCGTTGTTAGCGGGATTTCCTCAAAACAAGGGTGCAGTACGTTATATAAGGAAGAACGAGAGTATGATACAGAGTTAATAAAACCTATTTAGGAACTACACTTCTAAGTTTAAACATTATAACAACGCTCTTTGAAACCTTTTTTTGAGATATAATTTACATGATCGTCCAACATCAAATTCCTGTCTGTAACATACCAGCAAAAGGAATTTGGTAAAGTACATTGTTTTACAGCAATTTCACCAACTGAGCTTTACGGGCGCTGGCGTTCTTTTGACATGGAACATCATGAAACTGTTTTGTCTTTCCCGTTCGGCAACTTCACAAAGAAGACTCAGTTTCATCCGAAGAAGTTCTTTGAAGCAAATATTTCGGAATTTATTTATGCTTTTTTGAATGGAGAATTGAAGGATGTTTTCTTACGAATTATTACAGAATCTTTGTTGAAAAAGGGACTGTCTATCAGCAATGAAATAATCCAGATTTTTCATGTATTAAAAAAATATTCTTAACGTATTTTATAAAGATATCTATTGTTAAAAAAAAATATATATATATATATATATATAGAGAGAGAGAGAGAGAGAGAGAGAGAGAGAAAACGTCGCGGTGCAGTCGCGTATCAATACAAATTCAATACAGCGATTATTGTAAGCCGTAAAAAGCTTTTTTTTTTAAATCTCAAAATAAATAGTTTTGAATTTGGCATTTTTTCAAGCAAATAATTCCTTTTCCAAATTGCTGTTGTTTTAAAGTGAAATCATATTTGGAAAGTTACATCCAAATAATATTCATTGAAAGCAAATGGATATAAACAAAATATATTTTATACACACACACACACATACATAGAGGGTATCTTACGGTCTTTGTTAATTTGTAATTTTGTTGGTTGTATTTCAAAATCGGAGAGCGTGCAAAGATTCGTTTCATTGCTATTTGTTTTGTATTTTTCTTTTAGAATTTTTATTTACCTGTTTTGAATGAGAGCAGGAAATGTATTTAATTAACACTTTTTGAAAATGACTTTATTTCCAAAAGCCTTTATAATTTTCTACATTCACTAGTGCTCCATTCTCTACAGTTACTTACAATTTACTTTTGTTTGGAGCATCAACAAATAGAATACACCCATACAAAGATATATATACATATATATATATATACACAAATATATATGATAGTAGAAGTTAAAACGGGAATGGTGGCGGAAAAACCTTAATGATACTTGCCGGAACGAGGACGGAGGGACTAAACTGGATTATAAAGAAGTACACTGAAGAAATATTGAAATGGTGACTGCAAACCAAGAAAAAAGGTAAGGTATTAAAAAATTTTCTGAATTTTATTCTGTTTGAATTTTTTTAAGAGGTTATTCTACTGTAAGATATATATACGCAGGATGTTTTAAAAGTCCAGCCGGCCGCACCCCATAGGGATTATAAATTATTTATTAATTTTTTCTATTACTGATATATATGTTTAAACGGCATGCCCAATGCCCATGGACACGGCTTTTTGCACGTGTAAATTCTGTCGCGTACGGATGTAAAGACGTTAGCAAACGGTTTCTTAGCGATGTTAACACGCATTATTGGTATGTTGTTCTTCAGATCATTTATCGTCCTTGTCATTATGCCCGCAATAACAATACCAACTCCGCCTTTTCTTGAGGTATGTATTTTGCCATTATTTTTATGAACTTAATAAATTATCTGGAACAGAAAAAAGCAGCAAATAATTTGAAACCCTTTATAGGGCCGGACTTTTGAAACACACACACCACACACACACACACACACACACACATATATATTATATATATATTATATATATTGTTTATCTTTTATGTTAGGTGATATATGAGCAAGACGTAACTGGTAGGTCTAATAAATTATCCCAGATAATACAAAGAACTTTAAAAAAAAGATCAATTTCATTTTTCGATTAAATATTCGAAACGAACGTTGATCGAGATTTGAATGTAATTCCCCCCCTCCCCCTGAAAAGTCTTAGTTTGGCAATCTTTATTCGTGGCACGCTGTTATCGGCCCTTCCGTCTTCAGCAACCTTTTGTGCTGGCACCGGATAATGCCAATAAACCAATAATGTTATTGGAGTGTTATCGATACTTCGTGAACTTTAGGGTTTTAATAGTTAGCCCCCAATTACAAACCTTCTCATCTGGCTAACCCTATCACACCCTATTCTTTTCGAAATTTCGTGTTCAGTGATCTTAAATAGTAATAAACTATTTTATTGCGGGTATAAAACTCTTTGACGAGGTGAGAATAAAGTCAGGGGCCGAATTATGATTTTGGATTATGATTTAGTCTATGACTTATAAACCTCCTCGGGTCCTTATCTTAATCGTTTCAATGTCTCTACGGATGAGAACGTTCATGGTGTTTTTTTTGTTTTATGTTTAAACCGTTCTAAATATGGTATGAAATTTTACTGTTTTTTTTGTGTGTGTGTGTGTGTGTAGTGTGTATGTATTTCAGGGTATTGTGTTATCATGCCCATTTTAGGAAAATATTTTACAAAACGTTTTCATTTGGTTATAATCTCGAAAATCGGAACTATTAACCAACCTACATCAACCGAAGTTATTTTTTTTAACCATATTTTCTCTTAACCCAGTCCAACTTGATCCAACTTACACCTAAACCTAATCAAATTTGATCTGACCTTCCCTATCTTCTAATTTAACTTAACATACTAAACGTAACCCTAATCCTATACTGATTGTCGTCTAACATCAGATTTGGAAGCAACACATATTAGCGATAGATCAAAATTGTCGACAGTCCCGTGAGTCAGGTTAGGCTAAGATAGTTCATACTGGGTTATGCTCGGTTACTCTCAGTTTAGGTTAAATTAGATTAAGCGAATGTCGATAATTTTGTCCCATCTGGGATATCCCTCGAGGAAAATTTATTCCTCTGGTAATTTTAAGTTTTAAATGCAGAGTTTAGACGTAGGTTCATTATCCTTTTTAAAAAAAAAAGGTTTTTGAAAAGCGAAGGTCAAAGACGAATTTCAAATTTTTGTTGTGTAATTTGTAATTTGTGTAACTCTTAATAAAATTTGGTTGTGTTCATAAATGCTACTGAAATACAGAGGTACAGGATATGTTTTTTTTAAAATCATTTTATCACCTGATGGAATTATAATAACAGAAGACATTTTTATTATAGAGTAATTTTGCTCGAAAGGAAACATCAAGAATGTTCTTACGACCTTCATCCACTAATGCTGGGGTACGTCATGGCCATTGTCGTAACACCACTTCTGGTCGATCGACTAAGTTGAGCGACATTGGGTCTGGATAGTTGTTTGATGGGGGACCCTCGTCGTCCTCTGCGTCAAAATGATGTACCGACCCGTGGTACCTCGGGTCCCACGTAAAGCTGTAAGTCCCCTCTGTCATATGACCTTATATGTTATGAAGGAGGTTAAACAACACAAAAACATCATCATCACGTGATGTTTGGAGGTCACAATAACAGGTAGAACATTATCCACGTGATACTGGGTTCAGAGTAAGTGTTGGAACTGGTCACTGCGTAGCGAAGCCTTTTTTCAGACATATTTTCGAAACATGTCCGGCGCTGTGTTCTGAAAGATAAAATGTTTCTCTGTTACTCTACTCTTATTTTGCAATGAGTGAACCATATTTTCACCAAATTTTACGGTAGTACACCAAAAAGGTTGAATATTATTTTCAATTTTGTGGGTTAACTGATAAACAAATCACCTTATTATATATCAGAAAAAAAAATTAACATATAATTAAATCATACGAAATTTACCCATTCATTGAACGACTTAGCTTAGCCTAATATATATATATATATATATATATATATATAATATATATATATATATATATATATATATGGAGAAAGAGAGAGAGAGAGAGAGAGAGAGATTACTCTAAGCCACACAAACGTTTTTTTAATTAAGAACGTACGTTTTTTAAACGGCGGAGCACTGTTTGTCTATAAAACTAAAGTGGATGAAAATAACTTTTCTATGACATTTTTGGACACAATATATTATTTTTCAGAAACATAAAATGGCTTTGTTTTTTACGCATACCGGCATTCGAATGTTTTATAAATAACTTTTTAAACATACTTATTTTAAATATTTGACAAGGAGGAACTCCGTGGCCCTTCCAACAGCATTCTGTGGTAAAGGCAAAGTGGTAAACTGAGAAGCTTTTGGTTTTAGATCAGTTAAAACAAATTAAAACCAACTAGTTAACGTGAATATGAAACTAGTTATCTATCATCACTTATGAAACGCGCGATTAGTCAAATAATTCGTTTCGCTTTTTAAAATTTAGTTTATCTACTAATTACCTACAAATTGCTAAGTTAACTAGTCAAGTGATTTAAGAAAAAAAAGAACGACCAACTAGTCATTTTGACAGTTTTCAAGCAAATTAAATAAATCAATTTATTTTGCATCGCCAAGTAAAGGGTTCGTCCCAAGACTAGGTGCAAATTAACTACTTCAAGTTAAATGACTAGTTACAATTCTTTTAGATCAAATAACTCGCGATCTTAATTTTCAAACTGGATGCGTCTGCTGAGCTGGTTAACATAATCTTGTGACTCCTCAAATTTTTCTATGCAATGAGAACGACCAAAAAATGTAAGACCGTTCAGGCCAACTAATGCGGCCCTTTGCGTTAACTCCTGAATTATCATTACCAACATCATAGGGAATCGAACCCTTGTCCTCGGTGTCTTCGCTTCACTTAGAGGAAAATGGTGTTAACCACTCAGCCACAGACGCTGGTTAGTTATGTTATTAATTTAAGTTAAGACGTAAACAACCAAACTACTAATGAAAGTAGATGAATTATAGGCCTATACGTTTCAGGTGAAACATTTTTTTCACCAAACTACTGATGAATATATCAGACATCGAATTAAACATTTTAAATACTACTAAAATAAGACACACGCCATGTAACCCAGAATCTTTCATAGTGAACACTACTGACCTTTCGCATATGCACCGTAATTCACAAATCGGTCCTTATTCTTCTTCAAATGAATTCAGTTCTGAATGTAGCCTAAACAAAAAGGAATGATTGACAATGCGTCATTTGCAAATAAATGTCGCGATAGTTTTAAAAAACATATTTGTGTGTCATTTTCTGTCGATGACCCGAGGTGTTTATTATTAAAGTGACACAGTTTGCTTCGAGAGAGGAAAGATTAGGCAAAAACTTATTAATTTTGACTGATAAAGTGCTTGTCACTTCATCTGAAAAGGGGATGTCTTTTCATCACACCATTTTCAGTTTTGTGAATTTTATAAAGGTAGCAGGGTAACATTCAGAACCCCCAAGATCCCCAAACGGAGGGGGATGGGGCTGAATTCCCGAGTAAATCACCTGGATCCGGGCAATCAAAGAGTAAGTGGTTGAACCTCAAACCCTGGTCATTCCAGCCTGAGTCGAACCTTCAACCAACAGAGCCACGTGATATCCTTTGAATTTTAAATGTTCAAATTTGTTCAAGAATACATGGAGAAGTCATGTTTCAATATCTATATTTTCGGCTATAGTAATTTCTATACTTTCTTACATAGCGAAATCACGAACCAATGAGAATCAAACCCGTGTGTCCCCGACATATCAACAGCCACTGCCTTAACTCACTGAGCCACCGTAGACTCTCGCAAAGCGGGCGGGCTAACGAAAATTTCATCACTGTGCCATTCTGTCAACATTTTCTAGGATTCGATTAAGTTAGGTTAGGTTGAGTTAGGCCAGGTTAGGTTATACGTTGTTACAGAAAGTTTCCTGTTAACATAATTTCTACAGTATAAGTTTGACGTGAGTTCGAGCCCCAGTTTTTCAGTCAACTATCTTTTCTGATATATATATATATATATATATATATATATATATATATATATATATATATATATATATACACCGTAAGATGGGGTAACTGGGCACCTGCAAGGGTAACTGAGCCCTACTAATTTTAAGGTAAATTTCGTTAATATTTTTTCTATAAATTGTAGAAAAATTTAGGGAAATAATTCATACTTTTATATAACGAAATTTACCTTAAAATTAGTAGGACCCAGGTACCCCTGCAGGTGCCCAGTTACCCCATCTTACGGTATATATATATATATATATATATATATATATATATATGGGATGAATTTCACAAGTGAATAAGTGAAATGAATGAATAATGCAAATCCACAAGGAAAAGGAAAAATCCTTTTTCCTTTTCCTTGTGGGTTTGCATCATATATATGATGCAGCCTAAATGTTTTTCACATATTTAATTGTGAAACTCATCCCATATATAAATATTACATATTTAATGACCATTCTTATTACGATACGCTAATGGAATCATTTAATTTACTAAAGTAATGCCAAAATATACCCTCAGAAAATTCAATTTTTCATACCCTCATGAATTATGCAAAAATCTTCTCGGATTTTCGTCCTAAATTTTGCCCTCCAAAGTATATATATATATATATATATATATATATATATATATAATTCTAAGTGGGTACAGAGGGAATTAAATTGTGTGTGTGTGTGTGTGTGTGTATATATATATACACACGACTTTCTCAAATAACTTGTGACGAATTATATTTTTAAACGTTCCTTAATATTTAACTTTGATATTTGACTCTAAGACTCGAGCGCCCTCTACTACGATTATTCTGATTAAATACAAAGTAGATAAGAGTCGAAATGAGATGGAAGTCACTGGTATATGAATCCTATATGAATCCTACATAAAATTTTCATACGTAAGGAGTCTGAATTAATCTTTTAGTGTAATTTAACTTTTAGTTAATTTTATATATTAAATGTTATTTAAAGAAGATAGTTTAAGCGGAGTGAACTGCAATAAAGAAACGTCGGTGGTAAGCGAATCCAACGCTCTAATCATATATATATATATATATATATATATTATATATATATATATATATATATATTAGTGGTGGAACGGATGTCAGTTTTTCAACATTTGCGGATGCGGATTTTTAATTTCAATATCCGCGGATGCGGCTGCGGATATTTAGTTAATCTATCAATATAATATAGAATTATGAATATATGACATAATTTTTCAAATTTCGTGATATTACTATTATGGGAGGCAATGCATAAGAATTAAAATTAATATTAATGTTTTCATTATGATAAAAATAATAACTTTCTCAAGAGTTTCAGCCACAGAAAATTCAATGAAACAAGTTTCATTCAATTTTCCGTGTTACCAGTATTTATATTTTGAGGTTTATATATTTGTTTGTTCATTAATAATTAATACTTTACATGAAATGTGCATGACTGGCCTTATAAGCTACTTTATAAGCTAATTTAATTGTAAATTGCATAATTTATTAGAGGTAATATCCGCATAACATCCGCAGTCAGAAGTGCCGATGCGGATGTTAAAAATGATGCCGATGCGGATATCCGGTCCACCACTAATATATACAGTGTGTGTGTGTGTGTTTGTGTATATATATGGAGGTGTATTTTCACCCATCTTAACTTTCCTATATGAGTATAGAGAAAGTTTTTCCAGAGTGAAAATTGATACCCCCCCCCCCCGAAATATAAAAATGTTCCTTCGAAGCGGTCAGAACTGTTTATTAAATTGAATTCAATTATATTTTCTGGAAACTTGACGAAACTCGGCAAAAGAAAGTCGTCTGAAACCGCAATTTTATGTGAGTTCGTGAACGAATTTGATAACCTACTTTCCATTCGATAGCCATAAAGACTTAAGAAAGAACCGACTTCTTCTGTGTCAATACGCTCAGCATTATCGGAAAGCCCCGTAACGAATGCACAATTATATCGATGAGGGTCTTGGATATGGCCCGGAATGAAAAAGAAGGTTCGTGGCTTTTTTTTTTCTTTTTCTTTATGTATCATTGCTTTATATTAGTAGTAGTAGCAGTAGTAGCAGTAGTAGTAGCAGTAGTAGTAGGTATGGCTTTTTGTGTTTTAAGATTCGGTGAGTCTCTTGTTTTCCGATTTTCTTGTTCTATTTCTGTTACCGACGCGACGTTTCGTTCAAGTACACCGAACATCTTCGGAGTTTGTTGGGAATTAATTCATTTAAGAGTGCCACAGTGCTTATATCCGTCGAGTTTTACTGAATGCAGTAATCTTTAATAACCATTTTTTAATTCCCGCGTTAAGCTAGATCGCAGTTGGGCACCACAAAGTCAAGAAGATGTTCATATGTACTGGAACGAAACGTCAGTAAGGAATAGAGAAGAAACCCATCAGAGAAAAAATTGATCCAGTATCATTATCTCATTATTATTATTATTATTATTATTATTATAGTAGTAGTATTATACTCAAAATAAAATCTTGTAAACTTTGAACTTACAATTTTTTTTTGAGAGTCATTCTAGGAAGTTCTTCCTTCTTTTGCTTCTTTTGGGTATCAAAGTTTTTTGTCAGGTGATATAATAAACTCCTTTGTGAGTTATCTGTAACAATATACATATATATATATATATATATAATATGAAAATTATTTCACGAAAGTAACACGTGAAAAATATTTATGATGAATAAAACCACGAAGGAAAGGAAACACAGAATGGTGCTCAAGCGCTTTCGTCTAATGATATCCTCAGGAACACAGTGTTCCTGAGGATGTCATTAGACGAAAGCGCTTGAGCACCATTCTGTGTTTCCTTTCTTTCGTGGTTTTATTCATCATATATATATATATATATATATATATATATATATATATATATATATAATATTTCTAATTCATATAGAGGCAAAGAGTAAATGGGATTACATAGAGTTCGGGTATCAAAGGATACTAAATTCTAAGCAATTATTTCTTGGAATATTACTAATAATTTTACTTGTTACTAATATTATAGAAATTATGGGTTTCCCATTATAATATAATATATCAGAGGGTTAACAAAAGTAAATAGACATCTTTTTTTTTTCAAAATATCTTCATTTGATTAGAAAAGTCAATAAATAATAAATTAATTTGGACAGCTTACAATTTCTCTCTTTTGGGGTACAAACAATGTCATTGTGGGAGAATGAAATATACATACATATTTGGTTTACAGGAAAGTTCACCGCCATCAATTCACCGCGGGAAAGTTCACCGCCATCAATTCACCGCGAGGTAAGTTCACCGCGAGGTAATTTCACCGCGAAGTAAGTTCACCGCGATGTAATTTCACCGCAAGGTAAGTTCACCGTAAAATTAAAAAGAATTTTTTAACTTAACAAGAATTTAATATAGGGTTTAGCAACACTATTTAAAAACATTAAAATATAATTAGGACAAAAATTTAAAAAGTTAGGTTAGGTTAGGTCCTAACCTTACCTAACCTAACCTAACCTACTTTTTAATTTTTGTCCTAATTATATTTTAATGTTTTTAAATAGTGTTGCTAAACCCTATATTAAATTCTTGTTAAGTTAAAAAATTCTTTTTAATTTTATTCATTTTACGGTGAACTTACCTTGCGGTGAAATTACTTCGCGGTGAATTTACTTCGCGGTGAACTTACCTCGCGGTGAAATTACCTCGCGGTGAATTGATGGCGGTGAACTTTTCCGCGGTGAATTGATGGCGGTGAACTTACCGCACATGACATATTTGATAGTTCCAAAGTAAGTTAGAAAGCTATTTTATAAGCAAATAACCCATTTAATAACTCATTAGTTAGATTCGTATCCAATTTAAAAATGAGTTTTTGACGCTTCATGTACGCTTTTACTGGAAACCATTTTACCCAACCATACATACTACTTCAATCAGCAAAAGATTAAACGCGCTGATAATATTTAAAGATTCCTTCGTACTTCAGTGAACAAAATTAAAATGTGTTGATAAGATTCGAAGATTCGTTCCACGCAGTTATTGAAGATAACCACGTATTGGAAAAATTATAAAAATATATTAACTTTCCGTTTTGTTTCACTGTCATTAAGAAAGTACACCGTGAAATTGAAATGAAAATATAATGATTGATAAGGACCTTCCTTGTCACAGAAAACGCGTAAACAAGTTTAATAATTTTAATGTATATATATATATATATGTAGTTGACGATAGCATTGTAATTTCAAATTGCATTTCATATAGTATATATATAATTATATATATATCAGTGGCGACTGGCGTATAGGAGCGATGGAGCGGTCGCTCCCCTTTGCTTGAAACGATAAATATTAATTTAACAGATAAAAATATTAATTTTAAGATATTCAACAATTATTTTTATATTTTATTAAAATATTTTTTTAATACAAATTTATGGCTTCTTTTGACATATAAGTACCGTACGGAAGCACCATGTGATTGTTTATGTACTAGAATTCTAAAAATTATAAATTTTATGAAATTGCACCCCCCCATACATTTATACCACGAGTCGCCACTGATATATATATTAAAGAAAGATATCTATAAATATTCATTTTACTTATATATATATATATATATATTTAGGAGAAATCCAATGACAAGGAGAAATGTAAATGCCATGAAAGTCTTCTTTAATGCGCAACGTTTCGAGCAATACGCTCATCTTCAGGCTGTTTAATAACAATGTGAAATTAAAATCAATATAGAATGAAAACAAGACAGAAAATTTCTATAACCTATTCATAAAGGCAAATTTTACAAGACTGAGAAAAGAGGGTTAAATTCTAAGTTATACAGATTTACATGTAAAAATTAAGAAGCTATTTTTAAATACATATAGTAAATGTGAAATTAATACACTGGAAAAATTAACAATAGTACACTGGAATAATGAAACTAACTAACCTTTCACTGCAATTTCCGAGGCTAACTGATTTAAGCAGAGGCAATACGGGAAAATAAGAGATGGCGAGGGCGATTGGGGAAGGGGGGATTATAAGGAATTGGGGAAGGAGGAGAGATTATAGCAAATTTAGGGGGACAGCTGATGAGTCAACATTTAGATTAGGGGACAATGTTTTAATGAAAAGCGATTCCAAAATTCTTAGTGAGTTGGGACAAGTATTACAACCAAGAATTTTAAAATTGTCTAAAGTGACATCAGTTTTACATTGTATACTGTGTTCCCGAATCCTCGAACTTCCTTAGTTTTTAAAATTTTACCTGTTCGGCCACTTATTCCCATATGCGAATAAAATCTAGCCCTGAGAGAGCGAACAGTGCTGCCAATGTAATTCCCAAGGAGACACCTAGGGCAGTAAATAAATATACAACACCGCTACGCAACGAGTCAGGGGTTCGATCCTTCGCTGAGAAAAAGCTACCTAAAGACGTTTTATTAATAAATATGATGCGGAAATCAGTATGATAAAAAAATTTCTTTAACAACTTTGTAAATTTAAGCTTAAATTCCTTATTCAAAGGACCCATTTCAGGTACCAAGAAATATTTTATATCCTTCGCACTGTAATACATGGAAGTTGAGGGCTATAAACATTATTTAAGAAGGATCTAATTAGTTTGTCTACATATTGAACAGGAAAACTATTATTAGTAAAGTATGATCTTAGATTATTAAATTCATCATTAAGTAAGGTAAAACTAGAGGTCAAATTATATCCCTGAACAGGAGAGTTTTAATACAAGACATCTTATAGTTGAAATCAGTAAAACTAAAAAAATTCATGCCCAAACCAGTGAAAGTGGGTTTCCTATAAACTGATGTAGTAATAGAATCACCGTTTTTCGAAATTAAAAGATCTAAGAAGGGGAGGGAGCCATTTTGCTCAGTTTCCATTGTATACGTTATATTGGGGTGCAAAGAATTTAGGAAGTTAAAGAATTGTTGCGCTTGTACCGCATTATCAAAGACTGCTATCGAATCATCAACGAAGCGTCGATAGAAAATTGGCTTGAGATGAGTGGGAGATTGTCTAAAAATTACACTTTCTAAATGAGTCATAAAAAAAATCAGCTGCTAACGGTCCGACAGGTGATCCCATCCCTACTCCATCAATTTGTTGGTAAACCTTATTGTTGAAAGTGAAATAACATTGTTTGAAGACCAATTCTAAAAGTTCCTTAAAATGAGACAATGAAAAACCATGAAAATTATCAACTGAGCTAAAAACCCTATCTAAAATAATGGCAATAGTTTCAGATACAGGTACATTTGTGAAAAGCGACTTTACATCAAAACTGACAAAAAACTTTTTTGAATCGAAGTTTTCACCAAGGAAGTCTTTTTGGAATTCAAACGAGTTATTTATAGTGTAAGCATTTTTCGCAAAGGGTGACAGGAGACGAACAACAAATTTTGCCAATTGAAAGGTGGGTAAGTTATACGAAGCTAAAATAGGACGGAGAGGTGTTCCAGCTTTATGGATTTTGGGCAGACAGTATAATTGAGCAAGATTAGCACCAGATGCGAACAACTGGAGTAAGTATCATTTTTATTATCTTTAAAGACTTTAGTCGTGACAGAAATCTATTAACCTGGTCTTCTAACCTTACAATGACTTTATTGACAGGTTCTAGAATTTGTTTGAATTGGTAAGATCACTTAGGATTTCATTAGTTTTGTTTATGTAGTCCGATTTATTCAAAATAAACTCCGTTACCCTTGTCTGGTCTAGTCACAACAATCTCCTGGTTCTTTGCCAAATTCCTAATACACTGCAAATCACTCTTCCTAAATATGAAAGATTGAAATTTAAGATTTCTAAGTTTATGAAAAAATTCTTGAGTTAAATTTGAGAACTGACATTTGAAATTATTGAATTCACCCACATGGGGAACATTTTTCAAGCCATTGAAAAATTTTTCAAAGTAAAGAAAAACGAAGGCTTATATATTTGAAACAACGGAAGCTTAAATTGCAAACCAAGTGACAGTAAAAACTTTTCCCGAGGGGAGAGTGTGTAACTAGAAAGATTCGAAATTACCTTATCTGAATTGAAAAAATTTGGTGAATTCATTCCCAAAGCCTTTAACTTACGTTCATGTGTTTCCAAGATGGTAGAGTGAAATTTTTCTAGTTCACGTTGTACAAGAGAAATTATTAATAAATAGTCCAACAACGACAAGGTATTTTTAAGAGTAGTTATATAATGCCCAAGAGACTTGTTATGCGAATCTGAAATTTTGATTTTATAATTAATTTCATTATTTAATAAATATTCCAGGGACGATTGATAAAATTCAGAGTCATATAGATTGTCACGGTAGAGTTTGAAGTAAACAAATTTCGGGAAAACCCTGCAGGTCCGACACATTTCAAGAAAATAACAGTCCAGTTTTGACTTGAGAAACTTTCGTGAAGTCTTCCAAACATGGCGATAAGCCCTGAGGCCATCTTGTCCATACCTTGAATATATATAATCATGCGGGTTGCTTCTACAGAGCTTCAATTTAATATTTAGGAGAAATCCAATGACAAGGAGAAATGTAAATGCCATGAAAAGTCTTCTTTAATGCGCAACGTTTCGAGCAATACGCTCATCTTCAGGCTGTTTAATAACAATCTCCCACTCATCTCAAGCCAATTTTCTATCGACGCTTCGTTGATGATTCGATAGCAGTCTTTGATAATGCGGTACAAGCGCAACAATTCTTTAACTTCCTAAATTCTTTGCACCCCAATATAACGTATACAATGGAAACTGAGCAAAATGGCTCCCTCCCCTTCTTAGATCTTTTAATTTCGAAAAACGGTGATTCTATTACTACATCAGTTTATAGGAAACCCACTTTCACTGGTTTGGGCATGAATTTTTTTAGTTTTACTGATTTCAACTATAAGATGTCTTGTATTAAAACTCTCCTGTTCAGAGGATATAATTTGACCTCTAGTTTTACCTTACTTAATGATGAATTTAATAATCTAAGATCATACTTCCATGTATTACAGTGCCGAAGGATATAAAATATTTCTTGGTACCTGAAATGGGTCCTTTGAATAAGGAATTTAAGCTTAAATTTACAAAGTTGTTAAAGAAATTTTTTTATCATACTGATTTCCGCATCATATTTATTAATAAAACGTCTTTAGGTAGCTTTTTCTCAGCGAAGGATCGAACCCCTGACTCGTTGCGTAGCGGTGTTGTATATTTATTTACCTGCCCTAGGTGTCTCCTTGGGAATTACATTGGCAGCACTGTTCGCTCTCTCAGGGCTAGATTTTATTCGCATATGGGAATAAGTGGCCGAACAGGTAAAATTTTAAAAACTAAGGAAGTTTCGAGGATTCGGGAACACAGTATACAATGTAAAACTGATGTCACTTTAGACAATTTTAAAATTCTTGGTTGTAATACTTGTCCCAACTCACTAAGAATTTTGGAATCGCTTTTCATTAAAACATTGTCCCCTAATCTAAATGTTGACTCATCAGCTGTCCCCCTAAATTTGCTATAATCTCTCCTCCTTCCCCAATTCCTTATAATCCCCCCTTCCCCAATCGCCCTCGCCATCTCTTATTTTCCCGTATTGCCTCTGCTTAAATCAGTTAGCCTCGGAAATTGCAGTGAAAGGTTAGTTAGTTTCATTATTCCAGTGTACTATTGTTAATTTTTCCAGTGTATTAATTTCACATTTACTATATGTATTTAAAAATAGCTTCTTAATTTTTATATGTAAATCTGTATAACTTAGAATTTAACCCTCTTTTCTCAGTCTTGTAAAATTTGCCTTTATGAATAGGTTATAGAAATTTTCTGTCTTGTTTTTCATTCTATATTGATTTTAATTTCACATTGTTATTAAACAGCCTGAAGATGAGCGTATTGCTCGAAACGTTGCGCATTAAAGAAGACTTTTCATGGCATTTACATTTCTCCTTGTCATTGGATTTCTCCTAAATATTAAATTGAAGCTCTGTAGAAGCAACCCGCATGATTATATATATATATATATATATATTATATATATATATATTATATATATATATATATAAGTTATCCATTTTATACTTGATACCAATCATGGTGAATCTTAGAATCATATGCCTGGGTTAGACGTACGCTAGGTGAGATGGTAGTACAAGCCTGGTTAACAATTTTCTACGTCATATATAATATATTTTAATAAAAATTAATATTGATATTTTGGGTTTCCGATGATTATTCGTTATTTTAACACTTTAGGGTTGTGTGGTTCGTCTTGATTCCTCTCTCACTCGAATTTCGGCTCTCGGTATTCGAACTGTTGTGATAAATAGGAGAGGATAGCAATAAGAATGACTCCTTCTTCTTTCGGTAGGTTTATTATGGAGTAACGTAAGTTAGTGGAAATTCAAAGTAATATTAGAGAATGAATGTGTTTATATAGGGATTGATTCTATAGGGATAAGGGGTAAATGGAATTAAATAGATTTGTGGGATCATAGGGTTGGGTGATCATAGGTAAATGGGATTAGATAGATTTGGGGGATCATAGTAAATGGGATTACATAGATTTGGGGGATCATAGATAAATGGGATTACATAGGTTTGGGGGATCATAGGTAAGTGGGATTATATACTCAGGCAGAGCTGGGCACTTGCGTTTTTTTGCCCGTTTTTTTGCGGTACTGCGGTACTGCGGTACTACCGTGTTGGTCGGTACCGCGGAAAGTACCGCGGGAAATTTGAATGCGGTAGCGGTACTGCTGTACTTTCAGCGATCCTTTGCGGTACTGCGTTATGCGGTACCGGTTTGGTAGTGCGGTAGTAGTACCGCAGTACCGCAGTACCGCAAAAAAACGGGCAAAAAAACGCAAGTGCCCAGCTCTGTAAATAATAATAATATATAGAATTAGGGTATCATAGGATGCTAAATTATAAACAATTATTTCTTGTAATATTACTAATATTACTAATAATTTTACTTATTACTAATATTATAGAAATAATGGGGTTTTCCATTATAATATTACATATACAGGGAGTTCACAAAAGTAAATAGACGCTATTTTTTTTTTTTAATTTTCACTTAATTATAAAAATCGATAAATAATAATATTAATTGAATTTATATATTTAAAATATTGTTTCTTTTTCCATTTCCATTTATTTATCCAATAATTTTTTATTATTTATTGATTTTTATTATAATCAATTAAAAATAAAATTTGGAAAAAAAATAAAGGTGTCTATTTATTTTTGTCAACCGCCTGTATATGAGAAAATTGTGAAATGTTTTTCAAAATGTAGAACTTTCCTTTGACCCAAAGGTTCGAAACCACTGTATTAAAATGATCTTCCATTGACAAATAAAAATAATGAGTTCGTAAACTTTAGTCTACGTATTACAGAAATATTATCTTTTGTTCTTTCATTACAGTATCATTATGGGCATTACAGTATCATCTATTTCATTATTATATCGTAACAATTTTGGAAAAAAGTTCGCCTAAAACTATAACACTCCTAAAAAAAAGTATAAAAAAAATATTAATTCGTTATGATTACATTTTGTTATTGAAATCTTATTAGCAATTAGTAATTTTTTATGAATTTTATGAATTTTTGTTTCTAGGCGAACATTTTTCCAAAACTGTAATTTTATTGAAAAATGTTGAAAAAAGTTGATCATCCCATTAAGAATTTAATTAATTTCTAATTTATATTTCAAATTTATAATACTAGCTAGACAGGGCCCTACTATGGGCCCTACTAGTTACAAATCTTGATGCAGTGTGAAGCTTATGATTTTCAGGCTGCGTTATTTTCTATAATTTTATTGCGATGCTGGGGCCTTCGGGCCCAGTAATTGGGGAGTGGGGCTGGTCACACGTATATTTTCGTTCATTACTCACCACCCCCATCCATCATACAAAGTTTGGTTGAAATCGGTTCTTACAGACAGACACATTATCGGTGAATTATAATAGTAATTAAATTTCAAATAAGTGAATAACTAATTTATTTTCCTTATTTGGTGGTATTCTAAACAAAAAATATATCACCGAAAACAAATACAGAAATATACAATTTATCCCCCCCCCGCCCCGACTCACCCGACACCCCAACACAAATTAATGTTTTCATATTTTTGTATATCCTCGTGTGAATCAATTAAAAGTCATCACTTGATATAAGAAGAAGTCTTTCTAAATATCGTACAAAACACACGTACCAACTTAAACCATTCATGCAGGTTAGGTAATATTTTAGGAAAATACTAACATTAATAACTGAATAAGTAACTCTTCTAAGGGAGGATGCATTCTTCCAGCTAATGGACTTCCGTACAGCGTTCCACCTACATTAATAATATATATATATATATATATATATATATATATATATATATATATATATATATATATATATATAAAGACAAAGTTTCGTAATTGAAGAAATATATACAGTAATTCATTTGAAATTTCAAGATAGAAGATAAGATCTAAATAATATTTTGGAATAACATTTACTAAATAACATTTAGTAATAAAATTATGTAAATAATATTTAAATAAATTAGTAATAACATTAAATAACTAACATTTAATAACATGCACTTATAACATTAAATAAACGATAATTAATAATAACATGTAGTCATAATATTCAAAAAATAAAATTTAATAAATGACATTTAATAAATGACATTTAGTGAATAACGTGTAGTCCTCACATTTAATAAATAACGTTCATTAAATAAAATGTAGTCCTCACATTTAATAGATGACATTTATTAAATAACATGTAATCATAACATTTAATAATTGACATTTAGTGAATAACATTTAGTAAATAACATGTAATCATAACATTTATTAAATAACATTTAATAAGTAACATCTAATAAATAACATTTATTAAATAACATGTAATCATAACACTTAATAAATGACATTTAATAAGTAACATTTAGTAAATAATATTTATTAAATAACATGTAATCATAACATTTAATAATGACATTTTATAAGTGACATTTAATAAATAACATTTAATAACACATAGGAATAACATTTAATTAACAACATTTAATAACACGTAGGAATAACATTTAATAAATAACATTTAATAATTTAAGGAAAAATCTCAAGGATAACATCATAAAAATGACATTTAATAATTTTAAGGACATTTTTAATCTAATATCGTCTTATTTTCTTTCTGGGAAATAAAAATATAAACATTTCTTCCTAATGCAATAAATGCTTGTGTTCAGAATACATCATTTCCAGTGAAATAAATTTGTCCTTTAATAAAGGGGGAGGTCACTGAACTGACAGGAGGTAATAGAATTTCCAAAGTGTCGTCTTCATTGACAGCCCAATTTTTTTTTTACATTTTTCCCTTTAACCCTCTCTCTCTCTCTCTCTCTCTCTCTCTCTCTCTCTCTCTCGCTCTCTCTCTCTCTCTCTCTCTCTCTCTCTCTCATATATATATATATTCACCATGTTTTTAATGATTCAGTTTAATTTGTTTTCGTTCAAATAGACGGTAAATACACTCCTGTTTGGTTACAGTTCAGAGATTTAGCATATACGAATCATTGAGAAGGGCCAGAAGCTGGCACAGAGCTCAGGCAAACTAATGCGGCTCATTGCACTAACTCCCAAATTATTATTAGTAGCGCCATCGAGAATCGAACCTCCGACTTTAGTGTCTCCACTTCGCTTATAAGGAAACGGTGTCAACCACTGAGCCACCACGGAAGGTCGCCAGATTTAGGGTCTTCTTCTTGTTCTTTTATGAAATTTATTCTATATTTTCATTTTCGAAATGACAAAATTTAAATATGAATTTTAAAATGAATTATATCTTAAAACTTTTATGCAATTCTGAGTTAGAATTCCAAATGCAACTATACGTTAGTTCTTTGTTTTGTTGAAAAGCGGATTCATTATCTTGTCAGAACAAAACAGAAAAAAATTGCATGAATGTTGAATATTTCAAATATTTGGTGTAAATATGTTCAAGGCAGGACGTGTATATATATACACAGTATATATACATAGGCCCCTATATATATATATATATATAATATTTATATTATACGAGTATACTGTATATAGAAGAGTCTATTCGAGCATCAAAAGCCTGTGAAGCTCACATAAATAACGATAATAACAAATTTTGAAAATTTGTTAAGAATCAAACGGGTGTCAAAGTGTCCTCCCTCCGACAATCGATGGGGTGTCGGGGAGGATGAAATTGCAAAGCCGTGGAAAAACCACTACTCTAACATTCTTAACAGTGTGAGTAGGGATAATCTTAAGATAGAGTGCAGCGAAACGCCTTTGGGAGGGACAAGGAAAAATCTTTAATATCAGTCCTTGAAGTAAGGACTCTAATTAAAGAGCTAAAGATTGCTTCTGCGTCAGGGGTAGGTGACCTATCGAATGAGCACTTAAATATGCCAATGACGTAGTATGTCTACATATATAATTGCCCTTATCAGCCATGCTTGATCATAGCTATATACCTGCAGAGTTCATGAGGGTATATATCTTGCCCCTGGTCAAAAATAAGTATGGAGACATTCTGTCCAGCAATAATTACAGGCCTATTGCTGTCGCTTCCTGGTCGCTTCCTGCTTCTTGAAACTACTAGAAAAACTCTTGTTACTCCGATTAAATGATTACCTATGGACATCTAATCAGTTTGGTTTTAAAAGGTCCCACTCAACTGATCTGTGTATCTATGTACTTAAAGAAACAATATCTAAATACACCGACAGTAATTCAACTATTTATAGATGTTTCCTAGATATAAGTAAGGCATATGATAGAGTCAACCACAATATTTTATTTAAAAAACTATGATAGAAGACAGGAAGGTTCCCATGTACATATTCAATTTATTGAAATTTTGGTATTCCCACCAATCTTTCACTGTTAGGTGGGGCAATGTACTATCCGAGTGTTTTGGCTCCTCTTGTCGGGTGAGACATGGCTCCTTGCTCTCTCCTATGCTGTTTAATGTGTATATTGACGGATTAATTGCTTCACTTAACCCTTTACTGCTCAAAAGGGCAAATTTCTAACCTTCCAAATACACGTATTCATAACTTAACCCGACAAAATATTTGGGCAGTAAAGGGTTAATGAGGCAATAGTGAGATGTTGTATAGATAACACAAGGATAAATAACTTAGTTTATGCCGATGATATGGTGTTAATAAGTCCCTCTGTTAAAGGTCTCGTTCGGCTACTAAAATAACACCTTCTGACAATCTCCCTCTCCGTTTTGTGCGAATTGCTCGCTTTAACTCATTCCGAAGCATGTCAGAATACGATGCACTTGTTACTGTAGTTCCACGCTCTAGATAATGTTCAAGGATAGGGCCTCGTGTATCCCAAAACAGTGTTAGTATAACTTTACCTGCTGACGGCTGCGCTTTGAACTTCCTTGCAACGGGTGATTGTCGGAAGGTGTTATTCTGTTACACGACAGTGCGCACCCTCATACCACTGCATAGACTAGAAAATGCCTTCAAGAACTTAAATTTGAAGTTCTCGACTCCAGCCTACAGTCCAGACCTGGCACCTTCAGATTTTTACCTGTTTGGACCACTAAAAGACGCTTTGAGAGGTCAGCGATTCCAAAGCGATGATGACCTGAAGGAGGCGGTGCATGACTGGCTACGCACACAGCCAAAAACTTCTTTTGTGATGGCATTAGGAAGCTTGTAGATCGCTGGACTAAGTGTATTGAGAACAGGGATCCTATGTTGAGAAGCGATGTGTTTATAATCTATCAGATGTGAAAATAAAATTGTGGAAATAAAAAGTGCGGATGCTTATTGAATTACCCTCGTGTGTGTATATATATATATATATATATATATATATATATATTATATATATATATATATAATATATATATTATATATATATGCAGGATATAAATCCCATACCATAATATATAACATAATATACAAAAAATCTATATATATATATATATATATATATACAGTGTGTCCGTAAAGTCATGGTGGGATTTTAAATAGCTATATTATTGCAACGAAACATGATAATGAGATGAAAAAAAGGCAAATTGAAGAACAACCCTAAAAGAATAACTTTATTTAACGTAGTTCGATATGGGCTCCTCTGGTAGCCCTGCAGACATCTAGGCGGTGATTCAATTCCAGCCACACACGCCCAAGAACATCAGGAGTGACGGATGCGATAGCTTCCGTGATTCGCTCGTGCAAGTGATGAATATCCCTAATGGGTACACTGTACACGCTTTGCTTGACGTAACCCCACAAATAAAAGTCCAAAGGTGTCAGGTCCGGAGAGCGTGGAGGCCATGGCTTCCATCCTCCTCTTCCTATCCATCTCTGTGGAAATTTTTCATTGAGGAATTCTCGAACAACGTTGGCATAGTGCGGAGGAGCACCATCTTGCTGAAAGATGACATTATTGTCAATAAATTGGGGTACTGCAAAATGTTCCAACATAGCAAGGTAGTTGTGTGACGTCACAGTGGGTTCCGCGAAAAAAAATGGGCCAATCACTCGATCTCGTGCTAGAGCACACCACACATTAACTTTCGGGCTATTACGCTCATGTTCAACATAGGCACGTGGACAGCCTAGACTAACTACGAGATAAAGGTTAAGCTTAGCCTAGACTAACTACAAGATACAACTTTGAGAGTTGTTCTTCAATTTGGCATTGTTTCATCTCATTATCATGTTTCGTTGCAATAATATAGCTATTTAAAATCCCATCATGACTTTACGGACACACTGTATATAAGCTCTACTTACCTGACGGACACCTATTAATTAATTAATAATTCATTAATTAATATCTTAAATAACTGCTCATCATTAGATGAACGCTAAACTATCTATAATCGCATTAAACTTCTGTTCAATTTTGACGTTTGAGCAAATTCAGGAGTTCAACTTGTTCGTAAATCTATACTCGAAGTTGCGAATTTAGAGTCGAATATTTATCCGAATGTCGAATAATGGGATGATGGATGACGATGAAATTCGGTTTTTCGAAATAAATCTCGTATAATCCCGTTTATTCCGTTTCATTTGGTGAAATTTTTAAATTGGATTATAATATAGCTAAGCCGTTTATTTGTTTTGGAAGTTTGGTAGAGACCCGAATGTTGATTTAACTTACATTTCATTACTGTTGATTAATTCATTTGGAAGAAAAGTTGATTAAATTTCAAGTTCCTGGGCATGACACACAAACACACACACACACACACACACACACACACATTTTGAACTTCTCATTGATAAATTTATGAACATTTGAGTCTATTTGTGTCGTGTTCATTGCTCAATTTTTACATTTATAAATTCTATGAGACTACTTTCACTCAAAATGTAATACAAGAGTAAGGACAACGAGTGTCAACTGGCAGAGGGGACCTACAGCTTAACGTCAGATTCGAACTACGGGTCGGTACATCATCTGAACGCAAAGGACGATTACCCATCCAACTATCATCTAGGCCTAATGTCGCTTAAGGAGGGAGTATCATAATGTATACAGTTTATGGAGTCTTACAAATAATAGAGTTTTTGTAATTTTTTTTAATGTTAAACTCATACTCGGTACTAAACTTCCAAAAACTGCAAAAGTTAACAATAAATTTTATTTGCCTTTTATTTACTGTTCCTACATGAGCTTATCTAAGAATTGTCCATCCATTTTTTTCAAAATATGCCATAATTTCAAAATATGCCATAATTTAAAAAATATTACATAATTTCAAAAATATTACATAATTTCAAAATATTCTATAATTTAATAATATTACATAATTTCAAAATATGCCATAATTTCAAAATATTACATAATTTCAAAATATGCCATAATGTAAACTGGACGTTGACCATCCTTTCCAGATCCAATTTTGGTGGGATTTACTTCTAAATAAAGCGATTATTTTATACGTTACAGTTTTTACATTAATAAAAGCTTTGCAACATTGAGTTAAAATTTTGTTCATAAAATTTATGGTTCTCTCTCTCTCTCTCTCTCTCTCTCTCTCTCTCTCTCTCTCTCTCTCTCTCTCTCTCTCTCTCTCTCTCTCTTTTTAATTTCGCTGATCTTAAGGGAAAAGGTATTACAACATGACCACAACGTATATCCGAAGTTGATCCATAGCTTGCCATTATAGCATCAGAACAACCCAGTTTATCCGAAAGAATGAAAACAAATGTTTGAAATCACATGAAAATGTTGCTTCCACTTCGGGTGATGTTATTGAATCTTGGTGAATAAATGTGGACCCCATTAAATGAGGAGTGAATGAAGTGTTGATGAAGACCTCAGTATAAGTCAAAAGGTTGTTGTTCTAATAAATCTATTCCTCAGTGGGGCTCTATCCCCTTAATTCAACTTCTCTTATCTGAGATTATTCATCTAACGACTGGTGGATAATTTAAAAGAAATCTTTGAAACCAGCTCTTTTTTGGAGTGGTGGATTAGGAATTTGCTAAAGAACCTGGCGTAGCCAGCCACTGCAGGGGTTGTGGGGACTGTAAGACTGCAGCCCTATATCGGGCAGAGATCAAACCTTCATTTAGCGGTCTACATATACGCTATTACTTTGTGGTCTTATTAACAAGGTTGATCCCTTCATTTGATCTAAGTGTGATTTTAAGGGTAAATGCTCTTGAAAAGGCGAGTTTAATTAAAACGATAATTATAATGATAATAATAATTATTATAATGATGACGATAATGATAATGGTAATAATAATGATAACGATGATAATAATAATAATAATAATAATCCCATAAAAAGGGTTTGGAAGATTTTAAAAGAAAAAGTTTCTCAAAATTTGACATTCTTTCAAAAAAGACTTTTCACGCTTTGGAAATGAGGAGAAATGAGATGAAAACGTGGAACTGATGAGATTATGAGGTGATGAAATGAGCAGGTGAAAAGGGGCCTTCAGAGCTGTTAGAATACACGAGACTATATATATATATATATATATATATATATATATATATATATATATATATATATATATATATATATATAAAATTATATATATATATATACAGTAAACCCTCGTCTAACGCGTGTTTGTCCAGCGCGAATTTGCTTATACACGGAAAAATAAATGTGAACAATTATTTGCGAAAGCGGAAAATTTGATTATACACGGTTCGCCCAACACGCTCTAATACAGTAGTACTGTACGCGTGCCAATGCGAGCTCTAGTGTTTTCTCCTACACTCTCCAACACTCCCGTATCTCCCTCCCTCTCGCGTCACCCCTCGCATCACCCTGTGTCTCAGTCCCGCTAACGCGTTAAGTTCAGTGAAGTTGTGTTGGATTGTTTTTGTCGTATTTTGCCGTTGTTTTGCTATTACCCTTAGACAGCAGTATGGCACCAAAACGTAAAGCATCCGCGAGTGATAGTGAAGAGAAGAAAAGTCGTAAGGTTATGAATTAGCCGAAAAAATAAAGATTCTAGATAAGTTGCGTGGTGGTATGAGCATAACATCACTTGGCCGCGAGTATCACGTGAATGAGTCTACCATACGCACCAACCGAAAGAGTGAAGAAAAGATACGTGCTATTTTCATTTAATATATTTGTATTTATCATATGTAAATATCATTATGTTTATGATTTTATTATGTTCTTATTTCATATACAATATAGGTAGAGAAATTCATTTATGTGTGAATACAAAATCTACGTATCTAAGTATTAATGGGAGACTTTACGCGGCCGCGTTCACGTATCTCCATTTTTCCCATAAGGTATTAAGTTTGTCCAACGCGGATTTACCTAACGCGCCGTTCTCGAGGAACCTAACCTCCGCGTTGGACGAGGGTTTACTATATATATATATAATAATCAGTGAATAGGGCCAGGAACTGGCACACAGCGCTCAGACCAGACGAACGCCGACCATTTCGCCAACTCCTACTAGACGTATTAATTATCAACCAGCACCATCGGAAAACGAACCCCTGACCATAGTATCTTCACTTCGCTTATAAGAAAAACGGTATATACCCACTGAGCTTGGAGCACTGGCATACTGAAGAGTAAAGTCATTGTTTTTAATTCAAGTAATTAAACAAATCAATGTTTTTAAGCCAAAATCGAGGATTCATTAAACAAAACAATTTATACAAAGTTTTTTCAATTGATTTTGCAACATTTAAAGCGATCAATAGTTAGTCTTTAAAGATCTGTTAACTTTTTACATTAAATGCTTCGCTCTTTAGACATTTAGCTTTCATTGTGCGAAGCGCGCAAATTGTATAATAATAATAATAATAATAATAATAATAATAATAATAATAATAAGAAGAAGAAGAAGAAGAAGAAAAAGAAGAAGAAGAAGAAGAATGTTTACGATTGTTTAAATCCTTTATTGACGTTTTACAAGGTCATGTAACCAAAGGTGACGCAGAGAAGTGCCTTAAACGTTGAAATTTGAAGTTCGGGTCACGGTTTGAATCCAGGGCCTTCGGGTTAATAGCCCAGTGTTTTACCTCTAGGTTTACCAGCTAACCAGTCGGGGGCAAAGAGGAGAGTTCCAACTCCCCGCTGTATTACCCACAAGGCATTATTTACATCTTTGTTGTTATTCTTCATTCGTTAGCTACATTTTTGCTCTATTCTCAGTCATGATCGCCTCAAGAACAGTCGGGTCACTGTCTGTTCCACTTCTTTGTTCCACTTCTTTGTTCCACTTCTCTCTCTCTCTCTCTCTCTCTCTCTCTCTCTCTCTCTCTCTCTCTCTCTCTCTCTCTCTCTCTCTCGATATATATATATATATATATATATATATATATATATATATATATAATATATATATATATGTAGTAGTCCCTCTATAATCGTCGTTAATTGGTTCCATGAACAGACGACGATTAAGAAAACGATGATTAACGAGTCATTGAAATATATGTAATAATGACAATTCGTTCCAGACCACCTGCTGTACTGTACTTACCAAATTATGAAGTGGCTGGCTGCGCATGGAGGGGGTTGGTGGGCTTGGTGATGGATTTTTATTGCTTGGTAGGTGAATCACCCTCCATCAGCAAATCAGGGAGATCTACTGCTGTTGATGTCGATGGATGGGGAGACTTCGGTGGATCCGATTTTCTTTTGCAGAAATAATCCAGAGTTGGTTGTCTTGTAGCCTTCTTTTTCGCTGCTAAGATTTCCTTATAGCAACGAAAGGCTTGATTGGCTTCTCGAATGACTTTGGAGGATCTTCTGCATTGGGATCATTTTCTAAAACATTCTTCATCTTCTCTCAGTGCCAGAAGAAATCCTCCAGATTTCCTGTTGTCAATGACTTGACAATCTCTTCTTCCTCTTCATTTGACTCCTCTGATACCCTGTGCTCTTCAAGCTGCAACAGTTCTTCAGTGTTGAGTTCTTCACTATGAGATTCCAAGAGCTCTTCGACATCGTCCGTTTCCAACTCGAAGCCCAGTTGTTAACCCAGCTCAATAATTTTGCCTTCAATTTGTGTTAGAGTCTCTTTTTCAATTCCAGGCAAGTCAGCAACACATTGAGGCCATAAATTTCTGCAAACAGCATTCGTACAATAAGTGCTGACTTCATTCTACGCTGTAGAGATGTTATCAATGGCATGTTTCACATTGTAGCCTTTCCAGAAGTCTTTCAAGGTAAGCTTGTCTTCTCCATCTGTGGCTTCTAGACACTGGCTCAATGTTATCTTGTGGTAGTATCGCTTGAAGTTGGTAATAACATTCTGGTCCATAGGCTACAGTATAGATATTGTGTTCGGTGGCAAGAAAAGAACATTTACCATGTCATAAGACAAGTCCTCCAAGTTGGTTGGATGCCCAGGAGCGTTGTCCAGAATAAGAAGGGCCTTTTCTGAAAGATTATTGCGCTTGAGGTATGCTTTGACAAAACCACTCACTGAAAATTGCCTTTGTAACCCAAGCTTTTTTATTTGATTTCCATGCAACTGGCAGTCTGCATTTTACAAAACCTTTCAAAGCTCTGGGGTTCTCTGAATGATAAACCAGCAATGGTTTCAAGTTGAAGTCCCCTCTAGCATTGGCCCCAAGAAGAAGGGTCAACCTGTCTTTCGCTGGTTTATGTCCAGGCATCTTTTTCTCTTCTGGTGTTATGAAAGTACGGTTGGGCATTTTTTTTCAAAACAAACCAGTCTCATCTGCACTAAATATTTGCTTTGGATTATAACCCCACTCCGAAATTTGCAAATCAAAGTTACTTGCATATTTTTCAGCAGCATCTTTGTCAGCACTTGCCGCTTCACCACGCTGAACAGCGGAATGAACACCAGACCTTATCTTGAATTTCTCAAACCAGCCCTTACTCGCACTAAATTCTACTTTACACTCACTATCCTTTTCTTTAAGGTCATCAAAAATCTTTTTGGCTTTTTCTCTAATGAACATAGAACTAATGTTTTGACACTTTGCCTGCTGATCACTTATCCACAATAACAATAATTTTTCCATCTTAATCATAATTTCATCTCTAGAACGCATCATTTTAATAGAACCAGGGACTGCTAATTTTGCAATATCTACTGTCGCACAGTAGTTGGCGGTACGCCATATTCCCTGCCAATGTTTGCAACACGTTTTCTATTTCAAAATCATCTCTAATTTTTAGTTTAATCTCCAATGTGGTCACATTTCTAGGCCTTTTATCTTACCACCACTTTGTACATTCTTAGGAGGGTCCATTTTCACTTAATTTTACTAAAGTGAATTAAAAAGCAAATATTTTAAAGTAAATTGCTTAGTAAAACTGCTCGACGTCCGTCTCCACTGAGCGCTCAACAAAGCCTGATGCCTCGCGGGCAGACGACGATTAATAGAGGGAGGACGATTAACGAAATAATGGTATTAAATAGGGAACGACGATAGATCGAATGACGATAGTCGATGGCGACGATTATAGAAGGACTACTGGAACTGGACTACTGGAGGGACTACTCATACCTCCTGCGGATTTGAAACTGTAAAACAAACTGTAGCATTTCATTCAGGATGTCATGTGCCACAATTTTTTAAACTGTTCTCAGTAAATAAAGTCACTTGTATTTAAATAAAAAGGGTAGCTAGTGACGGTCACAAGCTACATAGACAAATCTCTTTAAAATTAAGTATTTACTCATAAATATACGTTAGCGACATTTCTCTAACGTTCATAAAATGTAGCAAATAACCTCTTTTCCCCTCTCTCAAAAGAAAGAAAAAAATGTTGCAACATTTTTTTTTTCCTTTGGTTTAATTTGTTTCATGTTTCATATAAAGTAGAAAGCTGGGAGTAAATTCTGGAACACTTTTGGCTACTTCACAAAACAGAGAGAGAGAGAGAGAGAGAGAGAGAGAGAGAGAGGAGAACCGCATGAATAGTCAATGTGGATTTAGCAGCTTCACGATTTTAAAATAGTATTTTTTCGCTAAATAAATGCATGAGAAATCAATATTCTTAAAAATAAAAATACAACCCCTTTTTTGTCTAATATATATATATATATATATATATATAGATATATATATATATATATATATATATATATATATATATTATATATATATATACACGCTGTATATTTCCTGGAAACACGTATTATCACTCTGAAAAACATTGTTTTAAAAATGTATTGAATAATTCTGATGTCCCGAAACGATTATTCTCCCTGGTTCGCGCTATCGCTGCATCCCTGGAAATGGCTTCGCAGATGAGAATTGTCAAAGATACAAAGGGAATCAAACCCTCAAATCAGTACAAAAGGGGAAGAAATGAAAATAGGGATAAGTTTGTTCGTGTGTGTGTGTGTGTGTGAGAGAGAGAGAGAGAGAGAGAGAGAGAGAGAGAGAGAGAGAGAGAATTTCGCTCACATTTAGTTAAACCCATTTTTAGCGAATTTTTAAGAGCAGGTAATTATGTTTGCAAATGGGAATAAAATTCTCTTTAGTTGAGTTTTTAAATTACAAACTAATTGCAATTAGTTTACAATTACAATTACAAACTAATTGCAATTAGTTTACAATTACAATTACAAATTATAGCTTTTATTTCCTCGTCCGTCGTAATAATAGTTGAAATATTATTATATAATTTCATTACAATGAAACAAAAATATTTTCCATTTCTCAGAAATGCATCGTTCTCTTGACTTAATTCCGATTCACTGTTAATTTCGGGAAGAGTGTTCGTTAAGTGTCGTTAAGTGTTCGTTTTAAACTAAAACTTAAAGTTATTTATATAACTAGATTAACGAACTGTAATTTAATGAGATTACCTGCATTAAAACCTTATACAAAACACAACACCGTGTCTTCAACTCTAATCAAGTAATTAGTGGACATCCTTAACAATGGTAATCATCATCATCAGGAGAACCAAAAGCTGGTGCAGCGTTCAGATCAAACTAATGCGGCCCATGCCCCTACTCCTGGATTATTATTATTGCCAGCACCATCGGACTCGAACCCTAATCTCAGCGTCTTCACTTCACTTATAGGGGAACGGTGTTACCCACTGAGTCATGGAGGCTGGTGTGAACATACTAAATATATAGAGAAATCACACAGTTTGTGAAGTCCTGATGTTGAAGGAAATTATATAGTCTCTGAAGTCCTGATATTGAACGAAATGATATGGTTTGTGAAGTTCTGATGTTGAAGGAACTACCCAAACTATATAAAATCATCCGTAGGTTAGATTAGGTTAGGTTAAGTTAAGGCCGGCTAGGTGGTTATGTCAAGTAAGGTTAACAGAGTGTTGATCTATGTTTTAACCCTTAAATGATTAGGGATAGCACCCTTGATCAGCATTTGTATTTAGTGTAGCTGACCTTAATTCAAGACACTTTATCAAAATGGACACTCCTAGAAAGAGATAACTAAGTTTTAAAAGGTGAGATTAAACTAAGTTAACCTAGATTAGAATTCCGACTTTTTATATTTAGTTAGGTTAAGTTAGGTTACTTAAGTTTAAATTAGGTACTTATATAAAAATTAGAGAGATTATCTCTCGTGTTTCTCACGGAGTACGCAGGACGTAAGGTCTACGTTGTGGCCATGTGGCTACACCGCTTTCCATATGATCAGCGAAGTTAAGCGACATTGGGTCCGTTCAGTAACTGGATGCGGGACCGTCCTCTACCCAGATGATGTTACCCACCCCACTACTACTCAAACCCAACGTCTGGGTAGTATTAGTAGTTCATTGATTTATTAAAGGCCTCCGGAGGGTCCTGGAATCTGGTCTGGAATTAGAACCACGAGTCGCTACATCATCTGAAATTAGAGAACAGCTACTCATCCCGCAACTACCCAGACCAACGTTTCTTAATTTTTCTGATCTCACGTCAAAAAGAGATGTTGCGATGTAGCCACGTCAAAGCTCTTCTTAACGTCTCTGTCCATTTTGTTATACTCTGTAACCGTATGTGGAGGGTTCTCTGCTGAAGACCGAAATAATGTCTTCTGTAGCGATGCTTCATTTCCTCTGTTAATAAACATAAGAACAATTTTTAAAATGTATTCCGCTCGAATCCATCCAAGTTCTCGAGTCAATATGGATTGTAATGTTCAAAAATCTCGTAAGCACCAAAATCCCAATTTTACATAAGAAAATTCGTAGTTAATATCCATAATATCTAAAACATTTACGACCTTCTAAAACGTAACTGTTATACGATGGAACAGAGACAAAAGTGGCACTCAAAGTTTTGTACAATTCGGTGCCAGCGCGAATTAAAACGAAAAATTAAAATAAATAAATAAAATTGAGAAAAGTGGCACTTATACGCAAGACTTTGGAATTATTGTCGTATTAATATAATATAAAGTAAAGTGCCATTTTCAAACAGTTTTCGAAATGCGTGTGTAATTCATTTATATGTGCATTCGTGTGTATCTATAAAAGTGTACGTATATTTTACACCTATTTCACAACAGTGTATACCCTAATTTTCTTTTTCATAACTACAAAATTCGTAATAACGACAAATAAGTGCTGCTTTTCTTACACAAAATTTTGCTAACCCAAAATTACTTGAATTTGGTAAGGTTAATCGTCATCCATCAGGAGAGTCAAACTAGGACTCTACCTTCTACATTTCCCGAAGTCCTAATTTAATAAGGAACAAAGATGGAAGCGGGCCTGCGAAGGCGGGCCATGAAAGGCGGGCCTCAAAAGGCGGGCGATAAAAGGCGGGCCCGAAGAGGCGGACCTTACTAGAAACGATCAGGCGCGAAGGTTCGAACTACTTCTCAGAATGAGAAGAAGACAACGAGGAGCTAATCCAATTCGATGGCACCCTTCGTGCGCGGCATAATTAAAAACGTCTTCCGTTACCCTTGGCACTAATAAGATAGTACGTGTCCTTTGACCAAACACGCCACGACAGGCCCAAATTAGCCCCTTGGCCCTTTCACGCACCCTTCTCTCAAGAAACGTGCGCGCGCATATAATTATGAGAAGCAGTAAGATAGATATATATATATCGTATTGCTTACCATTTTATATATATATATATATATATATAGAGAGAGAGAGAGAGAGAGAGAAATACAGTACGTGTGAAATTCAAAAGAAATGAGGTCATGTGACCTGGTTTGAATATGTGAATCTTTATGAAAACTGTTTTTGTTGAGGGTACAAAATAAGAAATACATTATTAAGTTAGAAATGCATTCCTTCATGCGCTTGTATTTTGTAATAAAGTCGAAAATACTCGGAAGAATTATTTCCATTTTGTTTGTGGATTAAATTGCTCTTGAATAATGCAGGCGTTTTATATATATATATATATATATATATGTTTCTGTTCCAAGGAGGTCCAGGTACCTGGGGTCTCATATGCGCATTCGCTCGAAGCGTCTCTGAAAACAGGGTAGACCGTACATTTTATTCCAATTCGACTTACCCCATTTTACTTTATTGATAATGATGGTCTTAATTCAAACATTTGCGTGAAATGTAATTACTATTTCACTTTTTCTGTTTTTAAAAGAAACGACGCAAACTGTTTTCGTACAAATCTGTAACAATTCGTAACAATAACGAATGACGATTAACAGTTACAGTTCAAAATAACAGCAAATACTGTAATGACAAAGCTTTAAATGTTTCAGTAACAGTTAATCAGATTTTTAAGCGATTTTTTTTTCCAAAACAAACGAACGTTTTTGAAATTTTAGACGAATTTTCGAAGTACAGAGTGTACATAAAGTCAGGATCTATTTTTGTGAAATAATTATTTTTTTCTATTTTTCTTTTCAGAAGCCCTTAGAATGAATACAGAAGAGCGTGTGGCAATAGTAATTTGGCGAATCGAGGGAAAGAAATACAATGACATCAGAGAGAAGTTTAGAAGGAGATTTCATAAGCCGGGGCCAATAGACAAGACAATACGAAAATTGGTGAACAAATTTAAACGAACGGGATCTGTAAATGATGAAGCAAGATCAGGACGACCTTGTATGTCAGATCTTACCGTGAATGCAGTACGCGGAATTATCACTGAGGAGCCACGTACGTCCGTTCGTGCTGCATCACACAGACTCGGCCTCCCAACGTCATCTGTGCACAAAATTCTGAAAGTTAATTTGCAGAAGAAAAGCTATCATTTGCAGGTTTTACATGATTTACATGAGGAAGATTTCCCTCGACGAAGTGCTGTGTGTGCTGATCTCGTAGAACAAATCTGGAGTGATAATTTAATGGACAACATTCTCTTTAGTGATGAAGCCACTTTCCATACGTGTGGAAAAGTAAATCGCCATAACTGTCGAATTTGGGCAGATGAAAGACCGAATGATTTCGTCCAAATTGGGAAAGAGACTCACCTAAAGTTAATGTCTGGATGGGTTTAACAAAATCTAAGGTTTATGGTCCTTTTTTCTTTGCTGAAGCTACAGTTACGGGGCTTATTTATCTGAACATGTTGCAGCAATTCCTTGAACCTCAGCTGATTGGGATAGGATTGTTAGTACCGTCGTCTATCAACATGATGGTGCTCCTTGTCACTATACCAAAATTGTTCAGGATTATCTAAATGGACGTTTTCCAAATCGCTGGATCGGACGCGGAAGCAACAGACCTTGGCCAGCGAGATCACCAGATTTAACCCCTTTAGATTTCTTTGCATGGGCTTTATCAAATCGCACGTCTATCAGATGAAGATTACGAGTCTTGAAAACTTACGTACACGTATACGAACTGCTGCAGATAACATAACCCCGCAAATGCTCCAGAATGTGTTTAGAAATGCTGCGGAACGATTTGAGCTGTGCAGGGATACTGATGGGCGTCACGTCGAATCCTACTCTTAATTATTTAATAAATATTACCACTTTATCATTTTATGATTGAATTCCATATAATTTCCAAGTGCTTCACAAAAATAGATCCTGACTTTATGTACACCCTGTATTTTCAAAGTTATAAAACGTAAGAAGCAAAAAACGTACGAAATGTAAGAATAAAATGTTTCTGATTTCAACAATAAAAACGTAACAATTTAATTCGATGAAATATTTTTAACAATTAAAAAATCTTAAATTTTAATACAAATAATTATTTAACGTTAAAAATAATAATAAAAAACTTGGAAAAAAAGATTCGAAGTCAAATCCACGTACGAGTAGATAAGGTCAAATCTACGTACGAGTAGATAAGAAAAACTTACAAAAATATTCGTGGGAAATAAGAACATTTAACAACAATTTACAACAATGTACAACCCTTACGATTAACTACGCAGTTATGAGGAACCTGTTTAGCCAAAATATTCCCAAAATCCTCACAAAAGGGAGGGATTGTACAAGTTGTACTCGTACATATCTTATATACAGGGTGTCTCAAAAGTCCCTGTGCATATATATATATATATATATATATATATATATAGATATATATATATATATATATATATATACAGGGACGTTTAAGACCCTGTAGTTCTCAAGTTTGAAAGGACTAAATTTAACTAACTGGTGAGAGGAGCTAAATTACTAATTGAAGGGGAAAATGTGAAAGTCTTCTACATGTTATGTCCCTGAAAAGCATGTAGCACACTTTCCCTTTTTGCCCTTCAATTTATAAATGATTTCCCTAAAGTTTGTCAGTTCTGGCGAAGCAGTTACAGTTAACAATGTATCTTTGAAGAGGGTTGAGGTCGTTTAGAACCAATGAAATAGATTTTAAAACTATAAAGTAAAACGTTTTTGTTGGAATTATGGGTTTGCTCGGAGTTGAAAGTATAAATTCATCTTTAAGTGAACTATGTAGACAGTATGCTACATTCTGTTGGGGTATTTAGGGGTATTCTTTCTTTATTTGAGTGTCAAGTTGACAATTCTGCTGTAATTTTATATTTTAGTTAGGGAGAGCCTTGAATGTGGTCGCTAATCTTAAATTTACACTAAGAATTTATATAAAAAATATTTAAAAATATAAAAAATATGAAAAATATAAAAAAATATAAGAAATATATCAAAAAAAATTATATGATTTTTATAAATCATTATAATAGAATATAAAAAGATTTTTTTTTTATATTATTTTATATAATTTCAAACCATAAAATTAGAATTACGTTTTATTCATAAAAAAAATTTAACTCGAAATTCAAAATAAAGAAAAACACATTTTAAATAGTTAAAGATTTTACAGTACATCCAATACACAATTACAATACACAATTACAAACACGGTTAAGTAAACCAACCATGAGTGGATCCTAGGGTCTTTGTTGTCTGAAACATTATGACATAACATAACATTCATTAGATCTTTACAAACAATATTGATTTTTTCTTTGTTCGACCTATGGGCAGACACACACACACACACACACACACACACACACACACACAGTTTGACTATTTGATCTTGTATGTATAGCAACCCATACCTCTCACTGTTCGTATGATAACTTCCTTTATTTGGGTATTTTTTCAGTGAACGTCAGTGTTCAACTGGGTTCATGTCAAATGATTGGCGCAGCCCTGAAAGGCGCTGGATACTCTGTCCTGTTTACTAACTGTTATATTCGTAAGTACATGAACGGGAAAAAACACATCTGGGGAAAATATTAACGTGTCATGTTGAAACCACCGTTCCATCGCAGACTACCAGCTGTGAATGTCTTGTCGCCCAAATAACACGCTATGACAGAAATGGCGATTTCCCTCTGTCTCCGTCTAATCTCCCACTCCTGTCCAATGATCTGGCCTTGCAGCAAAATTCGTTAATTTCCGGAAGCCTGTTTCGTATCATTGTTTAAGATATCAGTCAGAAGGCTCGGGAACTGGCACAGCGCTCAGGTCAACCAAAGCAGCCCAATACGTGAACTCCGGGATTATTATTAACAAAAAACTATCGGGAGTCGAACCCCAGATTTTATTGTCTTCACTTCGCTTACAGAGAAAACTGGTTACCCACTGAGCTACGAGTTGTGGCTCGTTTACATCTGATCAGTACCTATTTTCTAATCAAGTTGGTAGTTGAATATACAAATGCTCTGGAAAAGGAATATACAGTAGACAGAGAGTTTACAAAAGTAAATAGACACCGCGATTATTGCCCTCAAGAACAAATGGCACAGTTCGTCACTGGAATGCCAAAACGTGTGTGTGTGTGTGTGTGTGTGTGTGTGTGTGTGTGTGTGTGTGTGTGTGTGTGTGTGTGTGTGTGTGAGCTTTACATAATTTGAAGGGGAAAGCAACACTATTCTAAATATATTCACTTAATAATTTTTTATTATTTATTGACTTTATTATCAAATCAAAAACTATGGAAAGCACGAAGGTGTCTATTTAATTTTGTTAACCCTCTTTATACCTTACAACCTCGCAGACGTTCCGTGGATCGGTCGGTCTCACTTCACACGTAGGTTAGTCCGGTGTCCCCACCTTTAGACCTGACTTGATGAAAGGTAGAGTCGCTGTCATCTATTCTCCATCACTCGTATCCAAGCACACTCCGTTCATCCGGAAACGTCCTGAGCCAGGCATGTACTCTTCTTCTGAAGTCTTCAACTTTAACACCTGATGCGATGTCGTTTGGTAACTGGTTAAATAGTCTCCTCCCTTTGAAAACAAAACTACTTTCCTTCAGAGATGAGGACATCCCTCGTCTGCCGTTTACAATAGTTGGGCAACGCTACACATTCTACCTTTCCTATTTTCTCAATGTTGTCTAGGTACTTATCGAGTTAAGTTTGAGATTAGGTAAGTTTCTCTTATTTTCCATGCGTATATTATGGTGTATCTCTCTTCTTTTTCTTCTTCTTTTTCTTCTTCTTCTTCTTTGCAGCGAATATAGATTTAATGTATATTAGTCTTTCCAGTTGCTGAGTTATTTGTATAACTATACTGAAATGTAGACTAATATATATATATATATATTGATAAATTATTTATTATCGCAACTTCAATTTTAATTACTGGATAATGAATCCATTCAAAGCTAAAACCAAAACCAATAATAATAAAATCTGCGTGTGGTAATTACAATATATACGTAAGGTAATAATAATAATACCATAAAGGGAGAGAGAGAAAATAGGAGACGAAACTAATACAGGAATAAATGTAACATTGAACACGTCATGGCTTTAAAATTCTATGTCCAAAATTTGCATAGAATATCCATCCCAAAAGAGAAAATTACGTTATCTTGATTTATAAACGGTTTTAAGTCTCGCTTCCTCCCGCCCTCATTGCTTTTGGATTAGGGACAAATTGCCCACTGAAAAATTAAACGTTTTTCAACCCCACCCCCCAACTCCAACCCCTACTTCTAATCCCTCCGCCCCCTCTCCTTCCCCCCCTTTCCCCCCATGCAAGATGCTGCAATTCTTCTTCTTACACGCTAACATATTTTATTACCTAAACACAAATGAAGAAATAAACGCTTTTATATAAGGGGTTCCAAAAAAAACTTAGCCCCCCCCATTTGCAGCTTACATGTTTACTTATATCGAAATAGTTTTTAGTGATTAAAAATATATAAAATTCTTTATTTACTGCAGGTATTAAATTACTCTAGCTGATAAAGTGATAATATAATGGCTTCTCAATTAATTGGTGATTCGGAGAGGCAACGTGTGATAGATCGCATACGAGCAATAACATTTCGGAAGCTCGTGATGCTGGAGCCACCTTTATAACACGTTCATGGGTTGCCAAAAAGTTGCGAAGAAGTGAGGACTTCGTCAAAAGAAATTGGAATAAAACTTTGGATGAATGTGAAATGGATACAACCAAATCTGGGTGCCCAAATTTGACACTCTCTCAGGAAACAAAGGACATCATTGAAAGCGGTACGCGTAAGCGGAAAAACAGCTGTGCTAAACTTTCTAGAGAGATCGAAGTGTTGAGAGGAAAGATCGTTAGTGGTGAGATCATTCGACCGTACCGTCATAGGCAAGGTTTAAAGCCTTGGCATGAACTTCCAAAGCCAAGAAAAACTCAACTTAACATCAATGACAGACTGTGGTTTGCCCATTATCTTGAAGATTGGGATGTGGATGATTTCGTGCATTTAGCTGTCTCCGATGAATTTTTTGTTTACGTAACACGTCGGCCTAACTACCAAAATGATCGAGTGTGGGCCACAACACCAGATGAAATCGATGACAATGAACATTATCGCGAATTATTAAAAAGTCCAGACTGTATTGGTGTGTTTGTTTTGTTCACTGCAAAGAAGCTCATGTGGGTGCTGAAGCCAAATGGTCAGAGTTGGGATGGACAGTATTTTCGTGATATTATTCTATCCCAGCATGTCATTCCTTTTCTAAGAAAATCAAACAATGTTATGGATGTCGATCAGGTCACACTTCTGCACGATAAGGCCCCCTGCTTTAAGGCATTAGCCACTCAACAGTTGTTACGGAACCATGAGATCGATTTCTTTGGAAATGAAGAATGGCCAGGAAATTCTCCTGACCTGAACGTCTGTGAACACATTGGATCAGTTATAAAGGACAAGGTTGAATGTCTCTTGTTTCAAGAACCTGCACCAAATCGATTTTCGAAGGATACAATGACGCAACGCAGTGAAACTGTTTTAGCAAATTTGCGTAACGATCAAGATCTATTCACGCTACCCAAAGCGAATTCAGGCTGTCTTGGAAGCCAATGGCGGGAACACCAAGTTTTAATTGTTTCTCATTAAATGCAGGATTAAATTCTCTTTTGTAAGGTATGTTTAGTTTTACTGTACCTCTAATGGTTTAGGCCATGGGCGGGGGGGCTAAGGTTTATTGGAGCCCCGTATATATAATTATGCGCTTTGAATGGTATAGTGGTTAGCGTCGCTCACTACGAATACATCGGCCCCGGGATCGAGACCCGCTGACGGCAGGCGGCGCGCAGCAAAACCTAGCTGTTTATCCTTCCACACAATTAAAAAAAAGGGTAAATAGATAAATGGGTACCCTAGGTAGCGTGATGGTTAAGAAATTGGGCTGCTGGTGGGGCGTGGTTCGATTCCATGTTAAACTGTAGGTCTAAGGTAGAGTGACAAACTTGAACTTCGTCAGAATGAACAATTCGGGCGGAAGCTAAACCAAGGTATAACCCAGGTTTATATATATATATATATAATATATATAAAACACACGTTTCATATATATATATATATATATATATAATATAAGGCTCAGAAATAATACAGTCTAACAAAGAATATACTTTATTATAATCATCATATATATACATACGTACATATATATATATATATTATATATATATATAATACATACAGTTTTTCGCTTATACAACGTGCAGGGAAGAAACATAATTGAATTTTTCGAGACAGGATTTTTTTTTTTTGACAAGGAGAAACGGTACGCTTTTGAATCGTAAAACACAAAGCAAAATTCTCTCAAAAACAATGTTTTTTTTCCATTTATATATAATACAAAAAGAAGTATTCAATTAGCATCAATTCAAAGTGTGTATATATATATATATATATATATATATATATATATATTATATATATATATATATATATATATATATATATTATATATATATATATATGAGGGGTCCCGCTTCTTAAGGTACCTAAGCGCCAAAATTAAATTCGCCAGAAATCGCCTCCAAAGTTCAGCAATATTCTCGCAACAGTATCTCTGTTATTAATTGAATTAGAACGTTCATTTTTTGGCTAAATTAGAGTTCTAAGTATGCTAATGAAGATGTTAATGAGTTTTTGGAATAGATTTTCATATTTTATATTTTATATTACATATATATATATATTTTTTTTTATTTTCTATTTTCTTATTATGCCGAACTTTGGGTGCACTTGGCTGGCGATAGAGATGAAAAAAGTAGTTCGCTTCATAAGATTTTCAACCATACTTCAAGTGTCGTAAGGTCATTATAATAATCCAAACCACGCGATAGAGGAAGGGTGAAAATAGTGATATACATCAAAAACACGTTTTCGCCTGTGGTGGCGCTTAGGTTACCTTAAGACGCGCGACCCCTCATATACGTATATATGTAAAATTTGACTTGTTATAAAAATATTTGTATGTCAAGCGATTTTTTACTTTTTATTTACTTATTATTATTATTATTATTATTATTATTAATGTTGGTGTTGTGTTTGTTTGCTTTTATCCTTCCTTATCATTTGTTTGTCCAATTTTTATGCGAGTACTTTTTTTTTAAACTGTATACGTGTACAGCTGTACTTTCTTCTGAGACTCGTGTGCAGCTGCGCAATGTTACAGTACTTTCCTCCTTATGTATGTCGAATTTACTGATTTAATAAATAGCGTATGAATCTAATAATCATAATAATAATAATTATTAGTCAGCTTCAATAAACATGAATGTCGTTATATCTTGTGCATACCTTTTTCTCATGCTTGTGTTAGCTATTTGAGCCTCATATATCCTGTATTTTTGTTATACATAATGATTTATCGCTTAAGTTATACAAATATTATATTATATATATAATATATATATATATATATATATATATATATATATATATATATATATATATTATATATATAATAATATATATACAGGGTGAATTAAAAGTCTGGAAACATAGGACACTATGTTTTCAATGGAAATATATATGTGTATATTTGCATTAAAAAGCATAGTTCCGATGTTTCAGACTTTGACTGACCCTGTATATCAACATAGAAAATTGAAAAAGCTTTTTTAAGCAGAATTCTGCAGCCAGCTGCAGAGTGGTGAGAGTAGGTTTGAGAAAGTTCCACTGCAAAAAATTTTCAAATAAGTTTATGTATTTGTATTTTGCCTTTCTAAGAACGTACAGTTTCGGAAATAATTTCGCCTAAAACACAAAATTTATAAAAGCAATAAACGAGTTAGTTTTTTTTTTTTTTTTTTTTTTTTTATAAAAAGAAAACACAATTTTTACCAATTAGTATTTTTATGCTTTTTCTTTTTAAAAATTTTATGTTTCTAGTCGACTTTCACCCCCCCCCAAACTAGACAGTATATAGTTTACATGTAAACGTACCGTATGTATGTATGTATATGTGTGTGTGTATGTGTGTGTGTGTGCATGTGTGTGTATTTGCGTATATCAGACTAACATAATTAGCTTCAAAACAAAATCGTTGCATTGTAAATACAGTTAATATTAAAGTAGAAAAAAATCGTCTCTAATTCCACTGAAGTGACTATATATATATATATATAATATATATATATAATATATATATATATATATATACAATATATATATATATATATATATATACACACACAGAAAAATATAAAAACCGATTTTAAACAGCCCCCCCCCCCCCCCCCCCCAAAAGTCACTTTTACTGCGAAAAAAAAGTACTTTTTTCTTACAATAATCTTTAAGTCCTCGATAAGAATTTACAATTCTGCGGTTATCTATTTATTTACATGCTTTATTATCTATTCTAAATATGTATATATTTCTTTATCACAGTATAACGAACTTTAATATATATATATATATATATATATATATTATATATATATATATACACGGTGAACCAAAAGTAGGTGGACAGTAGGTTGAATACGGTTTGTGTTATATTATATTATAACTATGGTGTTCATTATAACTATGGTGTTGTGTTTATTATATTAAATATTATAACTAAATTTATTTAAATTTATTTTGTATTATAGTATACAAAAAAATTAAATATGTATTCTCAAATAAACGTTATCATTTACTGTCTACCTACATTTGGTTCACCCTATATAATATATATATATATATATATAATAAATAAACTTTTGAAAGCAAATTTAAGTGTGTTGACCCTCAGAAAGAGGAAACTTAATAATTTGAAAAAGAAAATAAAATTGAACCACTTATTTTTACCAAGTATTTTTCATTCGCTTTCATTTTTAATGGGTAACTAATTTATTTATAAAAAATAGACCGAAAAAAAAAGAATCCATTAACTTCGAAGTAATACGAAATAATGAATAAATAAATAATAAAAAAAAAATATTAGCCTCGAATTCATTCAGTAATTTTTTAACAAAACGATATTTACATTTCAGTTATTAATTAATTATCAATTAATAAAAAATGAAGACAACCATTTTGCCATAATTAACACTAATTAGCGATAATTGAAACAACCAACTATAAAAATATTCTTCTACAATCGTTGCTCACAATTTTTTTTTTTTTTTTTTTTGAGTTTTGGGGGCTGAGGGTGGAGGAATCTGAAAAAAAAAAAAGACTGGAAATTAATTATTTTCTTATGTTCTTCAAAAAAATTATTTGGACCGACATTTCTTCTTTTGATGGGGGCTTACTTTTCCTGGTTTGTCTCGGGGGTCGGTGTTACCACCCATCTCAATGACCCTGCGTGGTTGAGATACGTTAAGCGGATCAACCAACCAAATATGGGGTTGGCGCAAGTGCGTAACCACCAATTCATCGTATTTTTTGTCAGTTTGAGGATCACAATATTGATTTGATAACTCAAACGTAAAGTGTTCCAAACAAATCTGAAAAAAAAATGGGGATAGGGTAGTGACGAGCTCGCTGCACGTAATGTACTTGGCTCGACCCAGTTCCCCTTTTAAAGGTGTCTTATTTTTTTCCTGTTGGTGGCGTTACCGCGAAGAACGAAGGATATAAACGGAATACCAACCAATGATATTTGAAAGCTATATACACGAACGAGTGTGTGTGTGTGTGTATATATATATATATATATATATATGTGTGTGTGTGTGTGTGTGTGTGTTGAGGGTTGTTTAACATCCTTCGTAACATCTAAGGTCACTTGACGGAGCGGACCAACGGCTTTACGTGGGATCTAAACTATATCTAAGGGTCGGTACATCGTCTAAACACAAAAGACACTCCTCCATCCAACTACTACCATACCCAATGTCGCTTAACGTTGCTGATTGACGGGAAGCGGTGCTGTGACATGGCCACGATGTAGCTCAGGCAAACGCGTTCGAATTAAATCCTTCGCTAACATAAAGAAACAACAAAATTTTCTGCCTGTCAAAATACGCCCCAATTCCCGAAATAAATAATAAATATTATGAGCTTCACCGACAGAAATGCAGGTTAAATTTTACGAGGAGGGCATGTCAACATTTGCTCCCCAATATTTTATGAACTATATTTCTCAGCTCGAATATACGCGCTCGCGCGCGCGCACACACACACACACACACACACACACACAGATAAACTACAAACCTGGAATATGTATCGCGTAAGTAAAGGAACAGCAAAAGGATTCGATTTGCTCTTCACTTTCAGTCTGTGATATTGGGATTGGTGTAGGAAAAGTCCTTGAAAGGCGTTTGATCCATCGTTTCCAAGATGCTGTCATCGAGCGGAGTGAGCGCGGCGTTTCTCTTTGTGAACGTACGGTCAAAGTACTGAACGTCCAAAATGTGCCTCTGCAAAACGTACACAAACGAAATCCACGTTTTAAAATAAAAGAAATAACAAATTAATGTTTGTAATTCTTTAATTAAAACGTTTATAAAGACGTTCTGAAACCGTTTAAAAAACGTATTAAAAAATTTCCCATGAACGTTTCGAAAACGTCTATAAAGATGTCATATAAATGTTTATAAAGCGTTTACAAAAACGTTCTATATATACGTTTGTGAACGTTTAATTAAAACGTTTATAAGTAAACGCTTAGAAATAGCTTTAAATATTTCTATGAACGTTTACAAAACGTATACAAAAGCCTTTTATGAACGTACAGAAGGCGTTTGTATTAGCTTCTGTTCTTTAAATTACGTTAAAATGAGACGTTAATCCGACCTTAAGATTAAACGGTATACGACTTAGTGTATCGACAACACTGAATTTTATGTCTGAAACGACAACAGGTATTTTGATACACGTGTAAAATCGTCGACAGCAAAATCGTCGACAAAAATCAATTTAATACAAGGGTAAGGAAGGGAGTCAAAAACCCTTTCCAAGAAATACTTACGTTAGATTAAGTAAGTTAAATTAGCTTATAGATTAGGTTAGTTGGGGTTAGGCTAGATTAGCTGGTTTTAGGCTACATTTATGTTAAGTTAGGTTAGATTAAATGGGATTAGGTTAAATTAAATTATATAATACAAATTAATTATATTAAATTATATATATATATATATATATATTTATATATATATATATATATATATATACCCTTGACATTTACTAATACTGACACGATACATTTTCAACCTGTCCTCCCCATTCCTTAGATTAGGCTAGGTTAGATGTGGTTAGTTAAGTTAGATTAAAACCAACTCAAAATTAACGCTGTCCATATCGACACTTGTTGGTTTTTTTTATCATTTATTTCTTTTTTGGCAAGAAATTACAGTCGCTCTGTAATTACTCTTTAATTAACCAACGATTTCCAACCACCAGTGGTTCGCGAAACTCTTTTTAAGTGGTGCCCAAAGTGTGAGGGTTAATACCCAGATTGTTAATGGGTAATTACCTTGATGATAATGTGTATAAAAAGTAATGTTAGTCGTAGATGAATAGCCCACAACCTTTCTGGTGGTACTTGCGCGTGGTAGAAAAGTATGGTAGTACGTTAACCTCTAAAGGTTGGGAAACCCTACTCTAAACTATTACTTCAAATAACTCACTTTTGGAAGATTTCTCATGATACAGTTTTGGAAAAAAGTTCGCCTAGGAATCTAAAATTCTAAAAAAGCATAAAGAATTGATAAGTAATATTCTGATTTTCTTGGACATTTTATTTTCTTTAGTGAAGTATAAAACTTTAAATTGCCAAACCCATCGTAACTAATTAGTAATTTTTTGTTTTTTTTAATTTTATATTCTGGGCGAACTTTTTTCTTTCAGTTTTCGAAAGAAAAGTGAAAAGAAAAAGAAAAAAATTAGCCAAGTATTTTAGTAATTTTAAATATTTAAAGGATTGAAGGTGGGTCATTTTGATGCAAAACTGAGTCAAAATAATTCATCAGATTTTTAACCGAATGAATCTTGATAACTCTTTATAGAGAAAGCTTTCAACCTAAACTAAGGGTCTTCATCAAGTGTGAATCAAGCGTGATAGAAATAGAAGGTCAGTTTATAATTTTTGTTAATTATTATTATTATTTTCGATCTTTCTTAATCACTTTTTCACCCTTTTACTAATCTCGCTTACTCACCTCCGGCCCCCTTTCCTTATAAACTATTTCCCCAGGTAGCACACTTACTACGACATCCATAAAATGATGAAGAAATGATATTTCAAAATAGCAAATCAAAATAGCACAAATTTCGATGCCGATATCGAAATGGGGTTGAAATTGAGTATTGATGTAAATTCATTTTTCAGTAAATACAGAAACAACATTATATCCTCACCTTTAAGGAAACTATACTTTGGAAATGCTGATTGCACTTTATTTTATGAACATATTGTTGCATCAACAGTACATCAGCATTAATTTGTGAACTGCCACAAATATCAATCACAATTCAACAATATCAACCATGCATCAACAGTCGATCGATCAACCACGCAACTTCGGTTCAACTATTCTCTCTTCACTAGCACCTGATGAGGACCTTAGTAGAAGCCGAAAGCGTTTGCTTCTAATAAATTTATCCTTTATTGTGGCTTCGTTCTCTTTATTCAACGTTCCATAACTGAAAATATCCACATAACGACGCTTTATAGTATTTATGCGGTATGTGAATACCACATAATAGAAAAAATTATTAGTGCTCCATTAGTCATTAATACTAATAATTGGTATTAGTCAGAATCAACGACGTTTTGGAGTTTGTAATTTTTTATTACATCACAGTTCGAATAGTGCCAGGTCATATAGTGCCAGTTTTACTCATCACACCGAAAACGAACGAAGAGGAAACTGAGAAATAACTTCCATTATTGAACATCAATAACGAATGCCAAGCAGCAGCAGCAGCAGCAGCTTCGCGTTCCCTCGTTTCTCGAAGGGGAAGCCAACCAACCAACCAACCAACCAACCAGACAACCTGTTTGGACACCCTCTAATCGAGCCGTTATGGTCAGACAATTATCCGCAATGAACTCACCAATCTCGGCTTGTACGGCGTCTCCATCTCCTTCCGTTCGATTTTGCTCCAGTCGATGTACTTGAAAATTGGTGGCATTTAATATCCCCCTGGGGCAGTATGGGGGCCCTATTCTTCGCGTCGCGTCTTTGTCAAGCAACTGGAAGGGAAAAGTTTATTAGAAAGAGTCCAAAACTACAGTTTCAAAGTTCGTTTAGCTTAATTACTGGAGGAAAGAGGGTATTCTGGATTTACATAGAGAATTGGTTCTGGGTATGAAAATGGGCATAAGGCAGAAACTCGTAATATTTATTCATCGGATAACGGATTTTGAGATTGACAAGCGAAATTACAACAGCGATCGATCTGCAATGAAAGTAGCTTACAATATTTGAGGAGGTTACTACAATATGTCCTACGTCTAAATTTTGAGGGCATTCACCCTTGGCCCCTCCTTCCTGCATAATATATATATATATATTATATATATATAGATATATATATATATATATATTCCATACGTGCTTGTAACGCAGCCAAACCTACAAGTTTAATCATGTCTGTCAGCTCAGGGCGATGTAATCCATACGGAAATTGTTGATGGAAAGGAGAGGTCGGGGAGAGGAGAGGCTAAAAAGTGGGAAAATAGGAGTTATAGGGATTTGAACCCCCACCCCTGTCCCGTGGTTTCAGAATCAGCTGTCTACCGATCACACCAAGAGAAGTTCGTTCAACAGAGGACAATTTAAGTAATGGTATTTGCCCTTCAAGGGACTAATATTTGAAGTTCAAATTTCTTAAATTTATATTAAAAAAAAAAATAATAAATAAATATATTTCATCCAATTGTGACTGCTGGACCACCCTGTATAAACATATAATTGTACCGCAGTGAATGCTGACTGAATTCGGCATAAGGTCATGGTATAATAAAATCGTTTATAAGCATTGTCTGGTTCCTTCCCTCCCCCCAAGTTCCTGACCCCCCCCCCTCTCCGGACCGAGACTCCACCATGCAGCAGGCCCCCCTTTTGTGTAGGACAGAGAAAAATGAATAACGAATCCATAAATT
>JAJOZX010001282.1:132500-140000 GCA_023014485.1 Bathynomus jamesi | reverse complement strand
ACGCATCATAGGAAACTACATTTATTTTGTTTATTTGTTTTTTGTTTTTTTTTATTTGTTCGAAATGATTCCCACCAATCTCAAAACATGTTTGTAAACGAAAAAGCAGGTTTCTCTGAATGTTCCTCAACATATTTGGCCTGATGGAGACATAAATAAATAGACATTGCTTATGTTCCTATGATGCGTGACTTTATGGACACCCTGTATATTAAACTTTATTTTTGGAAATGAAATCATTGTTGTTATGTGTAACTAATATTTGCAGTACCTATTGTTTTGTTCACTAAGACCGTTGTAATATGTATTATGCGTATATAAAGGTATTAGTCTAAATTAAACGTTTTTTTGAAAGCAAATTTCTAAATGCCCTTTTTGGGGGAGAGGGGGGGGTACTGCTTATTTTGGATGTTTATCTTGCCTATTTGCCTGCCTTTCTTAAGGGTTTTTAGTGCCTAAACATCCGGGCTCTAGTTATTAGAATGTCACGGACAGGCCATGAGTCTCCTTTAATTTGAACTTTCAGTGTCAAAAAAAATTAAAGACAGAAACCCAAAGAATTCTAGATTCTTCAGCGGTACCGTATATTCGGGGGGGGGGGGGGGGGGGCACAGATTATTTTCTTTACAAAAAATGAAGTTATCTCAAAACATCAAAGTTAGAATCAAAGTTTTGCACTACATGTATACACTGATTTAATCCACAGCTTGTTTCCGTAAGAACGTGAACCTCACAACTGGAGAGAAGTTTTCGATAGGAGGGGATCAAATATGACGAAGATAAGTCCAAAGGTGTAAATTACAGTCTGCAGACCATTAAATACAAAAAAGCTCTACCAGTAATTAGCTACGATACTCATATTTTCTAGAATCTTTCAAATTCTGTGAATAAATGAGATGTTTCACTATATGGAATGAGGTAAAAAGATGTTAAGAAATATCTTGCACATGCGCAGAAGGAAATAATGTTTTGAACAGTTTTGTTGAACAATGAGGCAAAAATTAAAACTTCATAATTTTTTTTTTCATAAAAACTTTCGACCAAAATGAGATTTTGAACAAAACGATTCAAAAAAATTGAAAAAAAAAACATTTAATGACAAACTCCTCAAATTTGATAATTCCTTCATATTAGTGGTTAAATAACTTATATTTTTACTGTAATATTTGATATTAAGTAATAAATTTATAATTACGAGATAAATACGACCGTTTCAGATCGGTCTTCAAACGAACTACAAATTCCAGAACAATAGCAAGATACAAACGGTAGCTCGCTATCGCTCGCGAACGTTGTACAACTTAGCCCTCCAGGCAGGTAGCCCTCCGGGCGGGTAGCACTGTGATCCAACTACATTAGCCCCATTACCCCCACCCCTCTCCCTCATTACCCCCCACTCCCCCAATTACTCCACCCCCTCCCCCACTACCCCCGGGCTGGTAGCACTGTGACATATACACTGTGACATGTCACACAATGTGAAGCTCAAGATTTTCACGGCTGCGTTCTTTTCTGTAGTTTTATTCGGACCCAGTAATTGTGACCTAGGACCGGGAAACTTGACAGAGCACATCGGCAGCTCATGGGCTATCAGTTGGTGGTGGTTGCAGAATTTTCCGATGTGCCGTTTAGGCTGTGCACGGTTCCAAATAAAGCGGACACACACACACACACACACACACACACACACACACACACACATTTTAGCTCGATAGGAAATAGGATGATACTAAATAGGGTTTTTTGCCTAGCAACCGGCCGTTATTAAGGATACTTCTGAGAAATTATTAAGCTTTAAATTACTGAGAAATTATATTTACAGTATATTTGTACAAAATATTAATATAAAGTGTTAGATTTATTGCAAATAAAAAAGTTGTTAGCGACGGTTGGTTGCTAAGCAAATCAAAGTGCCTTTACTGGTTAATGTTTGGACGATCTCGAGTTCATACGCACGCGCACGCGCACACACTTAAACGCACGCGCAAGTGCGCGCGCACACACACACACACACACACACACACACACACACAATATATATATATATATATAATATTAATATATATATATATATATATATATTAAATAGGATCCCTCCTAAGGAGACGTAGTTTTACATTTAGGATAAAAACGAAGACGTAGAGCAAAAAAGTCATTATATTTGGCTGCAGCCGACGTTTCGGGCAACGCTACCCATTTTCAAGGCCTAATAAATAAAATCTAAAATGAATACACGACAAAAAAGATATATATATATATAAATGTCGAGAGCTAAAACTAATCTAGAGTACAAAATTAAAAATGTTCAAGAAATAAAATTAAAATTACAAAGCAGAAACAGTCATAAGCCAAAATCAAATCGGAAGCAAAAATTATATAAATGACAAAAATGTACGAGTAATAAAAATAAAACTTAAAACTAAAGACATTCAAACGTAAAATTGTTAAAAAAACTTTACTAATAAAAAGTTAAACGGAATAAAAAGCTAAACGAAAAATCACAAGAGTAAACCAAACATACCATGCTCACTTGACAGCCACAAAGAACTGAAGCGAAAAGGAGACAGGGTCACAAGGGAAAATTTAGTATGTAGTTATTCTAATTAATATAAAGGGGGTAACAGCTAGAATCAATATTTAAACTAGAGTTCAAAAATTTAATACACAAAGATTCGTAAATACGGAGGGAGAAGGGCATTTTAATGATTTAAGAATTTTTAAATTGTTAACAAAAATGTCAACCTTACGGTTGATAGAATGACTTCTAATAGCAGACTGTTCCTTTTTCGACAAAACTTTCCTTGTCCTATGACTAATACCCATATGGGAGCAAAATCTCGCCTGCAAAGAACGTACTGTACTACCAACGTAGTTCCACTGGGAACACCCACGGCAGGTAAACAAATAAACGACAGAACAGCTCATCGCAGGGGGGATTTTGTCCTTACATCGGAAAAAACATTCAAGGGTATTATTATTTACAAAGGTAATCTTAAAATCAGTGTGAAAATAAAATTTCCTCACAACACTCAACAATTGTTTCTTCACAAAAGAGTTAAAATGGTAGATATCAGGTAAAACGAGATATTTACAATTCTTAGGAACATCATACATTGGGACAATGTTGGGGGAATATACATTATTAAGAAATTTACCAATAACACCTCCTACAAGATCCCGTGGAAAACCATTTTTAAAGAAAAAATCAGTAAGGAATTCAAACTCATTATGAAGCAGAGCAAAGTTCGAGCAAATATTATAAGCTCTATGCACCAATGTGCGAATGGAACTTAATTTGTAATTAAAGTCGCAAAAACTATAAAAATTAAAACCCAAACCCGTAAACGTAGGCTTCCGGTATGTAGAAGTTAAAACGGTCGAGCCAGATTTGGAGACCAAAACATCAAGGAAAGGAATAAAACCTTCAACTTCCTTTTCCTGCGTAAATACAATGTTTTTGCGCAGTGTGTTCAGAAAACTTAGAAACTGAACTGATTGATTATCCGTTTGGAATAGAGCAAGCGTATCATCAACATAACGTCTGTACAATTTGGGCTTAAGGTGAGGGAGGCACTGACAGAAGACCCTTTCCTCAAGATGCGACATGAAAATATTTGCAAAAAACGGGACCCAAGGGGCTCCCCATCCCGACTCCATCCAGCTGACGGTAAACTAGCCCTTGAAAACTAAAACAGTTATCCTTGACTGCCAAATTCAAAAGCTGCTCAAACTGTGTTCTACCAAAGCCGTGAAAAAGTGAGTCCGGCTGTGGAAAAGTTTTATTCAAAATAATTTTAATGGTCTCATCCAAGGGAACATTTGCAAAGAGGGAAGATACATCGAAACTTGTCATAAACAAAGAATTCATATCAAACTTTTTATTCCGTTTAACTTTTTATTCCGTTTAGCTTTTTATTAGTAAAGTTTTTTTAACAATTTTACGTTTGAATGTCTTTAGTTTTAAGTTTTATTTTTATTACTCGTATAGTTTTGTCATTTATATAATTTTTGCTTTCGATTTGATTTTGGCTTATGCCTGTTTCTGCTTTGTAATTTTAATTTTATTTCTTGAAAAGTTTTAATTTTGTACTCTAGATTAGTTTTAGCTCTCGACATTTATATATATATATATTTTTTTTGGTCATGTATTAATTTTAGCTTTTATTATTAGGCCTTGAAAATGGGTAGAGTTGCCCGAAACGTCGGCTGCAGCCAAATATAATGACTTTTTTGCTCTACGTCTTCGTTTTTATCAATATATATATATATATATATATATATATATATATATATACGATCGCTCGTAAACATGAAGGTTATACAGCAATCCTTCCTTCTGAGGAAAAGATATGATGAATGTGTATGTGTGTGTTGTTGGGGAAAAGGGGGTCTAAGGATGGAGAAATGGTGAACTGCCTTGCCTGTTTGAGAAGGGATTGCGCCTCCCTGGAGAGGAACCGTGGATAAAAAGGTTCCTCGTTGCAGATTAGCCAAAAGAGATGGTCCTCATCGCACCCCTTGAAGGGAGACTTCCCAATCATCATCTCGTAAAGCAACACCCCGAAACTCCACCAATCCACGCATTGATTGTAGTGAAGGCCTTTTATCACCTGGAATTCATCAGTTAATTAATTAAAATGTCATCACCGTGACATTACCGTGTCATTTCGTGTGTCACCTTTGTGTCATCACCGTATCATCACCGGTGAAATTTTTACAAAAATAAATCGGAGAAAAAATATATTTATTTGGAAAATGAGTGTAATTTTCAAGGGCAAAACTTAATCCTGAAATGTTTTTTGATGTAAAAGGAATTCAAAGACTGTAGAACTGTAAATATTAGGACTGTAATTGGTAATTAATCGGACTGTAACTATTAATTATTGGTACTGTAATAATTATTTATTTCTTTAAGATCCAACGCGGTACTCTACTATTTCCTTTCACGAAAAGTTTCAACTACGCTTTAGAAACTTAACCTAACCTAACCTAACTTAATCTAACCTAACATTACCTGCTTCACTTAACCTAACCCAACTAATATGGACCTATGCTCATTTGTTTGACGAGACATTCTCTTGACATTCTAAATAACTAACAACCTAATTTAATCAAACCTAACCTATCCTAACTTAATCTAACCCCCCAAAAAAACATGTCGCTTGAGTGTCTTGTCGACGAAATATTGTCAGCTGGTTTTCTTCCGGTTAACGCCAGACGATTTTACTCAGTCCTAGAGGAAGACCCTTTAGACTTGAAAGTCTTAATAAATTAATTAATCTAATTAACATTAAAAATTAATGTATTGAATCTTAGATATTAGTTGGTTGTTTTCCGTAACAGATACAGTAAGTAAAAAAAAACATAAGTTTAAGCTTTCAAGTTTTACCTAAAATAATTATCATTAACCCAGTTCTTTAGATAAACAAGCAAGCAAGTCCCCAATACGATCTTCCTTCCAGGTGGCACTTCCAGATGGCATTTTTCCCATCTCATTCCCCATTTTTGGTTTTCTCTTTTAAAGTCCTTACTTTGGTGCCAACTAAAATCTACATTAACTCAATTTTTTCCCGCTTTGATGGCCCACCTCCGGTGCCATATAATCAGGAGTGCCACAGAATGTATCAGCGTATCTGTCGAGATAAATTTGAAGTTTGCACATCCCGAAGTCTGCTATACGAATGTGGCCCTGGTAATCTAGAAGAATGTTATCTAGTTTCAAGTCTCTGAAAGATAATGAAAAGGAAAGTTTGAGACGTCTTCAGAACAACTTCTTTTTTTTTTCAAAAACTTTCAAAGAAAAACTTTCTGAACTATATTTCTTGACAATAAAAGAAAAAAAAGGAAAGAAAAGAAAAACATTGTCTTATAAAATAAAAGAAAACTATAAATAATTAATATTTATATGAAATACCGTTAAAGTTTAAAAAAATATATATATTATTTTGGAGGTATAACTAAAATATTTTTTTTTTTAAATTATATGGTCGCGTTTTTTTTTTAGATTTTAAGCGGTACAGTTAAGAAATAGGACATGTTTTGATACGTACATAACTTATTATCAGGACTACCAAACTGTTTATTATGTATTTTTGCTCTCGTCATTTTCGTTTAAACTAACGAAAATATCACAACTTAACCTAACCGGGCATTCAGTTGACCTAACCGGGTTTTATCAATTACGGCGTTATTCTCTCATCCTTAACTTGCCCGAAATGTGACAGTGAGTGCTAATACGAAAAGATCAAAAGATATTTAGGTGAAATAACCAATATTAACCTGTTAGGTTAATTGAATGCCCGGTTAGATCAACTGAATGCCCAGTTAGGTCAACTGAATGCCCGGTTAGGTCAACTGTACGCCCTTGATGATTGGTTAGGTTAAGTTGTGATATTTTCGTTAGTTTAAACGAAAATGACGAGAGCAAAATTACATAATAAACAATATGGTAATAAACAGTTCGGTAGTCCCGATAATACGTCAGTATCCATGTTTTTATAACAAAAGAGATTAATCAGTTGTTATTTAATAACACAACAACTAAATATATGAAACTTAAAGTAAAAATTCTTCACAACTTTTAATTCATATTTTAAATTTAATAACTTCATTGAATTAAAAATTTAAAATATTTATTTAATAATAAAGCAGTAAAATTTGTTTTAACAACTTGGTAATTATACAGAAAAGGATCGCTCTTGGATCTGTATTTTTCTAGATCGTTTTTTTTTTTCTTTTTCAATGGCGATATTCATTTCCTGTGCAAATCTGTTTTTCTGAGTTACCCCTTCTTCCTTCTAGAATACTGAACCCCAACAAAAGTGGGCAGGTCTTTGAAGAAGAGGGAAAATGTAGGGTTAAAACATAAAAAACTAGGAAAATATTCGTTTTAGCACACTTTAGTGTTTTTCGACGAAAACATATTTTTATGATCAATTTTTAGTCGTTTTGCACGAATCTGACATCCGTTTTCTGTGCAAATGTATAATTTCTGAGATATCTTTACCTGAAATATCGCAAAAACTACGCGTTTGCGCAGAAAACGGATATCAGATTCGTGCAAAACGATTAAAAATTTACCAGAAAAATATTTTTTCATCTTTCCCTAATGAATAACCTAACCTAATCTAACCTCGTTAACCTAACATTAACCTACCTTAACCTAACCTAACCTAACCCTAACGTAGTCCGGTAAATACTCCTTAAAATCAAGCTCACAGGAAGGGCACAACATATCGCAAATACGTACGGCTGATAACTAAATGAACAGTGAAAAAATCAACATATCGCGAATACAGCTACTAAATGAGGAGCGAAAAAACAAAAGAAAATGGTGAAATCACTAGATAAAAACTAGGTATTTTCAAGTGGAGATATCTCAAAACATCCACGTTTGCACAGGAAACGGATGTCAAATTCGTGCAAAACGACTAAAAATTTACCAGAAAACTATGTTTTAATCGAAAAACACCAATGTGTGCTAAAACGAATATTACCAAA
>JAJOZX010001282.1:112500-122500 GCA_023014485.1 Bathynomus jamesi | reverse complement strand
ATTCGGGTTTATAAATGGAAGAATCTGAATGTCCAAAAAAAGAAAGTTTAGGAGTTTTGTTCAAACTCAGTGAGTGAATTGTCTGGAAGGTAAAAATGTTATTTAATCTAATAATAATATAATTTGAATTGCGCCCCATAGGGAGGAGGCCAAAACCATCATTCGCATAACGGTACTAAACAAGAGAAGGGTCGATAATATCGGGAAGAAATTTTATTTCGAACAGCTTCATAAACGGGTTACTGAGAGTGGCTGACAAGTGGGGAACCCATTCTCAAACTCTCTTTTTGTCAAGAAAAGGAGTCATTAAACGTAAAAGCCTAATGGCTTAGGCATAGCCTAGTCAGTTCAATAACTAAGGAAGTATTTATTTATTCCTAATAAAAAATAAATCAGTTCTCTCTGATTGTAAAGAGCATGGGCGTCGATCGCTTGTCAATTTAAGGCCGAATGTATCCTACCGTAGGATTAATTCGGTCTCAAATTCTATGTAAACCTTAAAGATATTCTTCTTCACAGACCACCTAAAAAGTGAGGGGGGGGGGGACAATTGGTATGTTTCCTCCTCCCACACACAAAAAAGTGGAAGGGACATGTCCCCGCCACACAAAAAGTGAAAGGAACATGTCCCCTCCTCACACACACAAAAAAGTGGAAGAGGCATGTCGTCCCCCCCCCCGCCTCACGGTCGACGCCCATGGCAGAGAGACCTGTAAATTACTTCTTGTGAGGAATTACTTGAGAAGTTCTAAAACTAAAGGAACCTTTGTAAAAAAAGAAACAGCGTCGAAACTAATTATTCTTTCCTTTCCAAGATCAAATTTATTAATTTTACTGATGAACTCACTTGAATTTCTAATATGAGCGTGGGAGATATTTTGTCAATTAAATGAAGATAAAGGTTTTGAAAGTCAATTCGCTAATTTATAATTAACGCTGCCTATTTTGGAAAAAATAGGTCGCAAAAGTATATTAGGCTTCTGTACCTTTTGCAAACCCTAAAAATAAGGTAGTTTAGGCGAAAAAAGTCAGGAATTGTTTACAACTCTATTGAAGTAGTGTTGTGAGTTCTGAAGGGGGTTTAAGTTTAGTTTCTCATAGGTGGCTTCGTCAGACAAAAGACACATGGCTTTTTAAATATAAATTTCTTTATTCAAATAAGCAATCTCGTTTTCCTTGTCCGATTTAGTAACAATAAAATATTCATTTCTTTTAAGGTCAAGAAGAGATATTTATTTAAACCTCGTTTAATACTGCTGCGGAGTTCGCCAAGAATAAAACCCTTTAAACAAGATAATTCGTCAAGGGTAGATCACACTGTGTACTAAAACTTATTAAAAAAGTAATAAAATTGAGAAGCGAATCCCTTAAACAGTTAATGGCATATAAATTGCATAACTTAATACTACCATTTCGTAAAAACAGACGCTACGTGAAGAAAGGTTAACAATCAAATCGGGATTTGAATACTTAATCCAAAGACTATCTTTAAGAAGTGAGTCAGACTTTCGAACCAATTCTTCTCTCAAGGAGGTAACCCTCAGTCCAAAATCTTGGTAAGAACGAAACCATTTAACTTAAATTCTTTACAAAGAAGTAAAACTTCATTAATATAACCTCTAACAGCATAAAACTTATGATCATTGATCAACTATAAACTGAAAAGGATCATTTGAATTACGGATCAGGATTACGAAATTACGAAAGGAGGATTAAGATATAATCTGACTCGTTTTGAACAAAAGTAATTAGAGAAAACTTTATTGTTATTTTGGAACTTCTCAAGGAATTCCTTACAGAAAGTAATTTACAGCTCTCTCTCTCTCTCTCTCTCTCTCTCTCTCTCTCTCTCTCTCTCTCTCTCTCTCTCTCTCATTATTTATTAAACTCATTAGGATGTGTTTAAACCACCCATTTTTTACATCTAGCGTCTCCTTTTTTGCAACAAAAAGAGAGCTTGAGTATGAGTTCTCTCATTATCAGCTGCTCTCAGTAACCTGTTTAGAGAGTTGTTTATAAAATATCTTGTAAGAATTGTAATATCTGCTATATTGGAGAAACCATTGATTTTCAGCGTCGTGCATATCAACGTAAATATAGTCTAAATAAATATAGCAATTCTGTTTTACATAAACACTGCCTTGAAGACAATTATCGCATTGACGTTGAAAGTTCTAATATTCTTTTAAATGTAGTAATGATAATAAGAGAAAATTAAGGGTCTTTTCCGTTTGGGGGCTAGAGGCGAATTTTAATGAAAATCGGTATACTAATGTAGTTTTGGTCACTGATTTCAAAAATAACTCTTTTTTTGGAGAAATGAAAAACAAAGATGTTAGAGCACTTTAAATAATTAATATGTTTTAACTAGCTTAAACTAGTTACAGAGGATTGTGTTAAATTTAGCCAGAGTCACAAACTGCTACTGTTTATGAAAAAGTGCTTTAAGTGTGGAAAAGTGTGTTCCTTTGATAAAAATACCCAGTTCTTTCGCTGCCAAAAGCGTCGGTCAAATGGTAAAAAATGCAACTTCAAATTATCCCTAACGAAGAATACGTTTTTCGAAGGATCCCGGCAGATCTGTAAAAGTAGCAGAAAAAAATAAAGAATTAATGCCCAGTTAGGTCAATTGAATGCCCGGTTAGGTCAATTAAATGCCAGGTTAGGTCAACTGTACGCCCTTGACGATTGGTTTGGTTAAGTCATGATATTTTCGTTAAAAAACATTAATTATTTAAAGTGCTCTAACATGTTTGTTTTTCATTTCTCCAAAAAACGAGTTATTTTTTAAATCAGTGACCAAAACTACATTAGTATACCGATTTTCATTAAAATTCGCTGCTGGCCCCCAAATGGAAAAGATCCAAAATTAATTGATTCTTATTTAATTAGAAATGTTATTAATTTTAATGCAAAGGACGGTTCATTCCGCCTTGTCCTCTTAACAAACTTTTACCTTTGTAAAGAGGCGCCTCTTTGGAACATTTCGAAGCAGTTTCGGTTGTCAGATGCGTGACGTTTCTGATGCTTCTCGACCTTCTTCTTCCGCTCTGCTTTTAGTTTTCTATCCTCCTGAACGAAGAAGGGAGAAGCTTTGCGGTTTTTAATCTTCTAGTTTATTAACTTTTATCATTTCCTTTGGGGATTTTAACCGATTTTAGGCTTTCACACGATTATTGTGTGTGTGTGTGTGTGTATATATATATATATATATATGAAATAGGATCCCTCCTAAAGAGACGTAGTTTTACATTTAGGATAAAAACGAAAACGTAGAGCAAAAAAGTCATTATATTTGACTGCAGCCGACGTTTCGGGCAACTCTACCTATTTTCAAGGCTAATAAATAAAAGCTAAAATTAATACATGAAAAAAATATAAATGTCGAGAGTTAAAAACTAATTTAGAGTACAAAATTAAAAATTAAAATTACAAAGCAGAAACAGGCATAAGCCAAAATCAAATCAAAAGTAAAAAATATATAAATGACAAAAATATAAGAATGATAAAAATAAAACTTAAAACTAAAGACATTCAAACGTAAAATTGTTAAAAAACTTTACAAATAAAAAATTAAACGGAATAAAAAGTTAAACGAAAAAAATCGCAAGAATAAACCGACATACCTATGCTCACTTGACAGCCACAAGAAACTGAAGCGAAAAGGAGACAGGGTCACAAGGGAAAATTTATTAGGTAGTTATTGTAATTAATATAAAGGGGGTAACAGCCAGAATCAATGTTTAAATTAGAGTTCAAAAACTTAATACACAAAGATTCGTAAATACGAAGGGAGGATGGGCATTTTAATGATTTAAGAATTTTTAAATTGTCAACAGAAACGTCAACCTTACAATTGATAGAATGACTTCTAATAGCAGACTGTTCTTTTCTCGACAAAACCTTCCCTGTTCTATGACTAATACCCATATGGAGCAAAATCTCGCCTGCAAAGAACGAACTGTACTCCAACGTAGTTCCCCTGCGAACACCCATGGCAGGTAAACAAATAAATGACAGAACAACTCATCGCAGTGGGGATTTTGTCCTTACATCGGAAAAAACATTCAAGGGTATTATTATTTACAAAGGCAATCTTAAAATCAGTGTGAAAATAAAATTTCTTCACAACACTCAACAACTGCTTCTTCACAAAAGTTAAAATGGTAGATATCAGGTTAAAACAAGATATTTACAATTCTTAGGAACATCATACGTTGGGTCAAGGTTGGGGGAATATACATTATTAAGAAATTTAGCAATAACACCTCCTACAAGATCCCGTGGAAAACCATTTTTAAACAAAAAATCAGTAAGGAATTCAAACTCATTATGAAGCAGAGCAAAGTTCGAGCAAATATTATAAGCTCTATGCACAAGTGTGCGAATGGAACTTAATTTATAATTGAAGTCGCAAAAACTATAAAAATTAAAACCCAAACCCGTAAACGTAGGCTTCCGGTACGTAGAAGTTAAAACGGCCGAGCCAGATTTGGAGACCCAAACATCAAGGAAAGGAATAGAACCTTCAACTTCCTTTTCCTGTGTAAATACAATGTTCTTATGCAGTGTGTTCAGAAAACTCAGAAACTGAACTGATTGGTTGTCAGTTTGGAATAGAGCAAACGTATCGTCAACATAACGTCTGTACAATTTGGGCTTAAGGTGAGAGCGGCACTCACAGAAGACCCTTTCCTCAAGATGCGACATGAAAATATTTGCATAGAGCTTATAATATTTGCTCGAACTTTGCTCTGCTACATAATGAGTTTGAATTCCTTACTGATTTTTTCTTTAAAAATGGTTTTCCACGGGATCTTGTAGGTGGTGTTATTGGTAAATTTCTTAATAATGTATATTCCCTCAACATTGTCCCAACGTATGATGTTCCTAAGAATTGTAAATATCTCGTTTTACCTGATATCTACCATTTTAACTCTTTTGTGAAAAAGCAATTGTTGAGTGTTGTGAGGAAATTTTATTTTCACACTGATTTTAAGAGTGCCTTTGTAAATAATAATAAATACCCTTGAATGTTTTTTCCGATGTAAGGACAAAATCCCCCCTGCGATGAGCTGTTCTGTCGTTTATTTGTTTACCTGCCGTGGGTGTTCCCAGTGGAACTACGTTGGCAGTACAGTTCGTTCTTTGCAGGCGAGATTTTGCTCCCATATGGGTATTAGTCATAGGACAGGGAAGGTTTCGTCGAGAAAAGAACAGTCTGCTATTAGAACTCATTCTATCAAGTGTAAGGTTGACGTTTCTGTTGACAATTTTAAAATTCTTAAATCATTAAAATGCCCGTCCTCCCTCCGTATTTACGAATCTTTGTGTATTAACTTTTTGAACTCTAATTTAAACATCGATTCTGGCTGTTACCCCCTTTATATTAATTACAATAACTACCTACTAAATTTTCCCTCGCGTCCCTGTCTCCTTTTCGTTTCAGTTTCTTGGCTGTCAAATGAGCATAGGTATGTCGGTTTACTCTTGTGATTTTTTTTTTCGTTTAACTTTTTATTCCGTTTAATTTTTTATTTGTAAAGTTTTTTAACAATTTTAAGTTTGAATGTCTTTAGTTTTAAGTTTTATTTTTATCATTCGTATATTTTTGTCATTTATATATTTTTTACTTTTGATTTGATTTTGGCTTATGCCTGTTTCCATTTGTAATTTTAATTTTTAATTTTGTACTCTAAATTAGTTTTTAACTCTCGACATTTATATTTTTTGTCATGTATTAATTTTAGCTTTTATTTATTAGGCCTTGAAAATGGGTAGAGTTGCCCGAAACGTCGGCTGCAACCAAATATAATGATTTTTTTGCTCTACGTCTTCGTTTTTATCCTAATATATATATATATATATATATATATATATATATATATATATGAAGAAGGAACCCACTCTTCAGGAAGACGTAAATTTTTATTTCTTAATACCAATACAGTTTTGGCACCTCGCGAATTCTTGTCAACTGGTAATGACCGCATAAACAGAGATCAGAACCTTCCCATCCTCTTGTTAGAGGATAGTTAAGTGACCCCTCCGACTCAGCTTTGACCTGATAGATATACCTGTGTTCCCTGGGGGTTTTTGGATGGTAATGTTACAAAAATTCTTAATTTTTGAAGCAAAATTGTTGCCTAGGATATCCTTCCCCAATCAAATTTGGTTAAGATATGTGGATGACATATTAATTAATTATCAGTATGGCCAGAAAATAAGAATTTTGATAACTTCTTTTCCAAACTCAATAATAACCTTCATCTCTCAATTAAGTTTAAGTGCGACTGAGAAAGGGCTATAAAAAAATACCTTTTTTGGATGTTTTCATCAATAGAGAAAATGACAACATAAAATTGTCCGTGTATAGGAAGGAGATCAATTTAGACTCTTACATTCACTATTTTTCATTTCATGATGACCAAGAAAAAAAATCAGTTATTCTTCAATGTTCCTAAGAGCATAATATAGAATCTGTTACCCTTCTTATGTTGATGAGGACATACAAAAAATCAACAATATATTTAAAAACTTGTATTATCCCAACTGGTTCATTTTTAACGCTCATTTAGCAGCCAGAAAAACCTTTTATATTGGCAGGTAAACTGTAAACAAGGCTTACAAGAGAAGTATTGTCCTTCCCTACAGCAAAAACTTGAAAGAGACTTATAAGAAAACTTGTCAGAGAATACGCACTAATGAGGCATTCAAATATAATAACTGCATAAATGATATGTTAATAAGGAACAAACCTAACGACGAAAAAGACATAGGTGTGTGTGTGTGTGTGTGTGTATTACCATGTAGAGAATGTCCTGATAATGTATACCTGGGAGAAACGGGAAGGGACCTCAATAAAAGAATTTATGAACTCAAGAGAGATGTGAGGGTGAGGAATGAAAAAAGTGCTGTATTCTCTCATGTCAGAGACTATAACCATGTAATAGATTTCAATACTTGTAACTTTGCTTTCAAATCTAACAATTATGTTAAGCGTAAAATTGTTAAATCTAGTCTTATAGAGGCTCTATAAAAAAAATTTAATCTATCTGATCGTCAATTCTCTTTTAACAAAATTATATGTAATAAAATTAAGAATTTTGTAACATTACCATCCAAAAATCCCCAGCAACACAAGTACATCCTTCAGGACAAAGCTGGGTCGGGTCACTTAACTATCCCCTGATAAGAGGATGGGAAGGTTCAGTCAGCTATTCCCTGATAATTATATAATTAACTTCCAGGTGTATATATAAACTCTGTTCTCTGTTTATGCGGTCATTACCAATTGACAAGAATTTACGAGGTGCCAAAACTGTATTGGTATTAAGAAATAAAAATTTACGTCTTCCTGAAGAGTGGGTTCCTTCTTCATACTTTTTCGCGACAGTGAGTTATTTTACATCATATATATATATATATATATATATATATGTGTGTGTGTGTGTGTGTGTGTCCCTCGGTGATGATGTGGTTACCATCGCTGACTACGAATCCATCGGTTCGGATTCGACTCATGGCGTGGTGAACATAGGTCGATCCTGATCACTTATTAATATTAATATATATATATATATATATATATATATATAGAGAGAGAGAGAGAGAGAGAGAGAGAGAGAGAGAGAGAGAGAGAGAGTGTGTGTGTGTGTGTGTGCGTGTGTGAGAAAATTCAGAACACCTTTTCTCTGTCTTCATGTTTTTAAAGGTTCAAAAATAGTCTCGTGGAATGATATATTTTTCTTTAAAGGTTTTACGGAGGTACATCATTTCTATGCAATATCTCGTATCAGGTTTCTCTTATAAAAATCGTTGTAAAGAAAATTTTCTTATATTTTCTGCAATATTTTTTTTTCTTTTTTTTTTCTTCTTATTTTTATCAGATTCTCAATGTTTTGATTTTCTTTATTTTTTAACGTTCAATGAAACATCGCTTTGCACTTAAAAGAAATGAAGAAATTCTATATTTTCTTGCGATCGAGGAATGTGTAAGTACGTAATACGAATCTACATTTTAAAATAAAAGGATATACACCAAAAAAAAAAACAAGAAATATGAGGAGAGGTTAAAAATTTGGAGAGTCTACGCTTCGTTTTTCTTAGAAAACGAAATATAGAAAACGGAAATTGAGTTGCTCGTAAGAAAACGACTTTTTTTTTTTAACTTTTCATGTTTGGAGAGTGGTTGATTCGAATGGATTGAATAATCTGGGTTTTTATTATAAACACTCTCAGTTCTTTGTATATATATACACACACACCCACATACATACATACATATACGTCTACACACATACAGAGATACATATATACATACATGTATCATGTTTTGGCGAATCGCAATTCAGGGTGAAAGTATTTAAAAAGTGATTTTTTATTCTGAAACTGAAGTATTTTGAATCAATTCGGATCCGGATAAGGATTCGCTAATATTCGAAAAATATATCTGGATGTTTTAATAAACTAAATTCATTCTTGTTTTTCTTCCAGTTACTGGTGAATCTGGTTGTTCGTAACGTCATAAAAAAATTCCTAACAGTGTAATTTCATGTCCTGGTAAAAGTCAGTTTTTTAATTAGCCCTGGAATGCATAACGGGGTCCAATTGGACCCCGCTATGTATGATGATTTGATTCGCCTATACAGTCTAGGGTTAAAAGCTTGGAATGAGTTTCAAATACCTAAATATCAGACGTTCGCCATGAATGTAATGAAAGAAGAAGTGAATCAGTGAGTAAATGAACTGGTTGACCATTTTTCGGTTCTTTAACCACGAATATTCACTGAGGACACGATCAACTTGCGTAAAAGACGATCATTAATCCCACAATTTGATGGGATTAAAGGTAACTTCTACTGGAAATTTGTTTTTATACACCTACTATACCTGCTACTCGTGTAAGCAGTGTTTGAGAGGGTGTGGGTCATGTTCGTGAATATACAGAATTGACGAGGGTTAGGAATTGGAGTCTTGTTATCTTAGTTTCGGGGGATATATTATTCAATTTGCAACGTTTGCCAGTTTTGAAATTTGCTTATTCTCAAACCTTGTCGACAGTGTTTCAACGTGATTTATAATTCCACGGCTCGTCCACAACAGAATTCTGAAAATCAGCTGTCTGCAATATTTTATTTCATAAACAAACGCTTAGTAAAACGAAGAACCGTTATAACTGGCCTCGAAACCCTAGACTCTAGAGCCTAGAGACTAATACATAGACTGTGCGTTCGTACATCTGTTTTGTTTACATTTCAGAGACAAATCAAAGTGGAAGCAGGTTTGAAAGCTACGACGTTATCAATGTGAGGCCTTCCTAGTAAGAAGTAGCTAAGCGACAAAAGTAAAAACACGCCAGAAAACTCAGTTAAAAGTTGTACCAATTTGAAAGCGTCAAAAAGTTAAAAGTTGTACCAATTTGAAAGCGTCAAAACTTTTGAACTTTTGAAAATATTTCCACAAAATATCTTCAAAAGTTCAAAAGTAGTTAAAAGACTTGCAAAGCCTGTTTCTTGCAAAGCATCTGTGTAGACGTTTGTATCTGGAAGGAATCGTATAGTAATAATAATAATAATGTTTGGAGGTCTTTAAACTTCTTTGTAACATCTAAGGTCATGTAACGGTGGGACTATACAGCTTTACGTGGGGTCTGAACTATCTAAGGGTCGCCACATCATCATCTGAACGCAGAAGATGGTCCCCCATCCAACTACTGAACAGACCTAACGTTGCTTAACCTCGCCGATGTAAAGAGAAGTGATGTTGCGACGTGGCCACGAATAGGCCTAATAATAGCAATAAACATATCAGAGTAAAATACTTAGCTACAACCAAAATACATGGTGTTCTCTCTCTCTCTCTCTCTCTCTCTCTCTCTCTCTCTCTCTCTCTCTCTCTCTCTCTCTCTCTCAATCCAAATCCAAACCATATCTATATTCACCATAATAATAGTACTTATCTCTATTTTAATCCTAAATGAATCTGACTGACAGTCCCT
>JAJOZX010001282.1:87500-107500 GCA_023014485.1 Bathynomus jamesi | reverse complement strand
TGACAAGCGCTTAAACGTTACGTGGTCATGATAAACGCTAAAACGTTACATAGTCATTGCAAGCGTTAAAACGAACGTTATGTTATCATGATAAACGCTAAACGTTAAGTAGTCATGACAAGCGCTAAAACGTTACATGGTCATGACAAGCGCTTAAACGTTACGTGGTCATGATAAACGCTAAAACGTTACATAGTCATTGCAAGCGTTAAAACGAACGTTATGTTATCATGATAACGCTAAAACGTTAAGTAGTCATGACAAGCGCTAAACGTTACATGGTCATGACAAGCGCTTAAACGTTACGTGGTCATGATAAACGCTAAAACGTTACATAGTCATTGCAAGCGTTAAAACGAACGTTATGTTATCATGATAAACGCTAAAACGTTAAGTAGTCATGACAAGCGCTAAAACGTTACATGGTCATGACAAGCGCTTAAACGTTACGTGGTCATGATAAACGCTAAAACTTTACATAGTCATTGCAAGCGTTAAAACGAACGTTATGTTATCATGATAAACGCTAAAACGTTAAGTAGTCATGACAAGCGCTAAAACGTTACATGGTCATGGCAAGCGCTAAAACGAACGTTGTCATGATAAACGCTAAAACGTTACGTGGTCATGGCAAGCGCTAAAACGTTACACAGTCATGTCAATACTGCGGGAATGATTTATATAAACAAATATTTAATATGCATTACAGTTTCATCAGTTGATTTCCTCTTACATAAATGAACACCGAATATGGACAAGTCATCTCAATTGTTCTAATTCCTTCCTTTGCATTTCATAATAGTTCCGAACGAAGGCGACAAAGAGGAACGAACAAGCGGGCGCATCGCATTGACTCACCTTTCCGAAACTTCCTTTTCCCAAGACTTTGATAAAATTAAAGTCTTCGATATTGTATTTTCGGTATTTCGGTCTCGTTTGTATCGGCGAACGAATTTCCTCCGGTCCATCGTACTCGCTGCTGTCCGTTTCCGTTTCCGTTTCTTCGTCATCCGTGGTTGTGGTGTCGCCTTCGGTCGAAGATACGGACGAGGCCGATTTGGAAGCCGAAGCCGCAGTCAGTATTCGGAACGCGTCCTTTCCATCTGTCGACGAACCTGACAATGAAAAGACAATCAACGGTTTAGCGAGGAAATTATTTTCGCCAAATCGTTTGACGAAAATAAACATCAAGCAATTTTAATTATGTGTCTATTAATAATAAAAACAACGTTACGCTTTTTTCTATCCTCCTTCTACAGTATACTCGCATTGACAATCGTAATTGTCATAATAACATTAATAATACATATATACATACATACATACATTCAAATACACACATACATACATATATACTATACGTGCACACTATATGTCTACACACACACACACACAACACAAACACACACACACACACACACACACACACATACGTACATAAGCTAGCATTCAATTAGCGTAATTCACTCAAATCATAAAAAAGAGAATACATTACTGAAATTTTCAAATCTTCAAATACGAATTCTCTCCCTTGATCATCTTCACATATTCTGAACAAATTATTTATTAAAAGCACTTTAAAAGCCCCGAATCGAATATAAAAAATTATAATTAATTAAGTATCTAGAACACACACACACACACACACACATATATATATATATATATATATATATATATATACCTTTTAACCTTTCAAATGTTCCGTGAGATGATTCCTCATTTCACGAAGGTCAAGCTTGTCGCCCCTCTTCTCCTCATATATATATATATATATATATATATATATACTGTGTGTATATATATGTATGTATGTATAAGATTCTATTTAGAATTCATATGAAATAATTCTATATTATCTCGTGAGAACAGTTTTTACTGTATGGCCCAGTTCATTCGTTCCATTATGAGAACATTCCTCACTTCACTAAATACATTCTTGGCGAATAGTTTAAGATGGTAGGAATTTGAAAGACATATTTTATTGTCTCGTAAGTTATTTTTGCTCGTTACAATTCTAAAATTTATTGTATTTTTACTCATGCGAACGGCTATTAAAGTCGTCAGAAGGCGATTTGGAGTGAGCCTGAAACGCAATTTAGGGAGTGTTATCTACCGCCTTGCCAATTTCAGTCATGAAAATTGCATACGAGAACGGGAGTAATTTTGGGTGTACGAGTATAATTGGAGCCTGTGCGAGAGTTTAGACGTATTTTCCGATGAAAATGAAAGAAAATAAATTAAAATGAATTAAAATTAAACTGTTTATTTTTATTTTTTTTTTTTTTAGTATGTCGGAACGGATTGTAACAGACCCAAATTAGAACTAATTCGGTTTCGTTTTCAGTCTGTAAGAAAGGAATAATTGTTTTCACGAGAAAAATACTTTGTTTGAGGCAACCACATTATTGGACAAACCAATTCACATATGGTTACTGTACCCGCTTATGGTTTGTTACTGAAGAAAAGTAAGAATGGTCAGTACATTCACTGCATGGGATTGAATTACAACCATATGATGAGAGTTGTCAAGTAGATAACCACATATTGTATTTTTTTTATAATCAAGTATCGTTTACCTTTATACATATATTTTTTTACTATATAAAAAAATCATTGTTCTTTAAATCATTGCATCTAATATCTTTACGTACAATTTCGGAAAAAAGTTCGCCCAGAAATCTAAAATTTCTAAAAACCAAAAAAAAATCCTAATTAGTAATGATTCGGGATTTTTTTTAAATTTTTTAGTCACCAAAACAATAAAATGTTCTTCGAAATATCTTCGTAATAGTTCAAAAGTTCAAAAGTTTTGTCACTTTCAAATTGGTACAACTTTTAACCGAGTTTTCTGGAGTTTTTTTTACATTTGTCGCTTAGCCACTTCTTCCTCGGATGGCCTCATATACATTTACTCAAACTGAAGACAGTAAGGGCACGCATAATAATCACTGGTCAACAAAGTTTTTGTCAAAGAGCTATTTTTACTTGAACTATATGTAATTTTTTACGTTGATTACAGAAATGAAAACAGAATTTTTCTATCACCCGCAGTTTTAGTGACACACGAATTTACATTACTTACGATTTGAATCAGAATAGGAAGGGGGCGGGGTTTGCCCCTTGCTCCTCCTCTGCTTATAAGTTGCTACACGTCACTGTTGACTTTCATTTGTCAGTTACTTACTTGATTTCGCTCAGTGAACATTTTACGTTAGTTCAACATGCATTTTCTACCGTGATATTGCTATTATGTCTATAAATTAGTCCAAATTTCATTTTCGATTCACTCAATATTGGTGGGCGATAGACAAATTTTGAGGTCATTTTTTAACTCAGCGGTAAAAAACCTATAAGATCCACCCATTTCCGTTCATGTAACAAAAATAAAGTTCTTTTTTATCACTGTAATCAATGAGAAGGACCAGAAACTGGATACACAGCGCTCAGGCCAACTAACGCGGTCCACTGCTTTAATTCCCGGGTATTATTACTAACACTATCGGGAGTCCAACCCCCGACCTTTCTTCACAGTTCATTTACAAGGAAACAGTATAACCAATTCAGGCACGGGCAATGGTGAGAGTATATACAGTATGTTACAGTAAGATTGTGAAACTAGTGATTTCATGAAATCTCTGAAATTTTCAGTAAGATTATGAAACTAGTGTTTTCACTCAGGAACGTCAGGTTAGGTTACGTTAGATTATGTTAGTAACGTCCTGACGTCCCTGAGTGAAACAGTAATTACACGAAATTACTGAAAATGTCTGGGATTTCATGAAATCACTAGTTTCACAAGCTTACTGTAACACATATATACAACAAATTGGTTATACTGTATGAATGTTCAACGTTCGTTAAATTTGAATTTTGGAAATGAAACAATAAAAAAAAATTATTTTCTTTTTTTGCGAATCGAGAGAATATCCGCGTTAAAGCCGCTCTTGTTGATCATTTTTAATACCTGGATTTGGTGATGAAAGCAGGTTTTTATTTGGGTCGAGTGGAAGGGAGGGGAAGTCCTGGGGAGGGGAGCGGATATTCCCCTAAGTACGAACATTTATATTTCTTTCAATCTGTTTATCTGAATCTCTCTCTCTCTCTCTCTCTCTCTCTCTCTCTCTCTCTCTCTCTCTCTATTATTTCCCATTTGACCATTCTCATTCTCATTCTTGGCCCGAAATAGTGTGATGGGGATGCTCGAAGTGGGAATCCCAGATTCGGGAAAGAAGAGAAAGGGTATAAAAGGGTATAAAAGGTTATAAAAAGGGTATAAAAGAAGCAACAATACCTGAGGGGGGGGGGGTATTTTCTATGAAAAATCTAACTTAAAATAGAAAACCTATTATATACTCGTATAATGGACATTGGAATGAAACAACTTGAAAATTTCCCTCCTTTAAGATTCCCATTTTCTAGTTCCTTATTCTCGGACAAAGCCTGAAATGGGAAGGATAACCATGATATGGAAATGACTGAAATCTCCATTCAGCATCCGCACGAAGTACTCGCATCTCAAAGCACACACACACACACTGAAGCCTTCTTTCAACAAAGACATTTGTCAGCCCCCCCCCCCCCCCCCCCCCCCCCCCCCCCCCCCCCCCCCCCCCCCCAAAAAAAAGCAGTACGGCAGAATAACTCTGAAGTCAATGGAGCTCGCTTCACTCGGATATCAGCTGTGTGGTTTGTGAAAACCTCGGTATTATTCCCCGGAGAAAATGGAAGAAGGGGCGAGAAATACATCAAAAGCAAGCTTTTGACGAGAGGACATCTTGGCAAAAGCATTTTCACTTATTCTCTTCCAAACCTTTTACAATTTGGAGTAAAGTCTTAAAGTGAAAAAAAAAAGCTTTTGTGGCATACACTACATACATATATATATATATATATATATTATATATATATATCAGTGGAGTGCAGTGGGTGTGTCCACAGGGTAAGCGGTAGCTGCAAAATATATATATATATATATATATATATGAAAATTATTTCACGAAAGTAACACGTGAAAAATATTTATGATGAATAAAACCACGAAGGAAAGGAAACACAGAATGGTGCTCAAGCGCTTTCGTCTAATGACATCCTCAGGAACACTGAAGTACATAAAGAGTTACAGCCTATATATATATATATTATACAAGCATCATAACTTTATATTAGTTTTCGGTTACTGTAGTAATATACTGACTTTTTGTATTTTGACTTTTAACTGGGTAGGCGGCGCATGCCCCGCTTACACTGACTGCGCGCCATTTATATTTGACACATTTATATTTTTAATAATTAATGGTAAAACAGGAGTGAAGACAGTAATGCAAGTTTTTATTATATGAAAATGAAGTACAAACGCGGTAAACTGTCATAGTATCACGGATCTACGTCTTAAATATCACATTCTTTAAGTGGTGTCGCAATTGATGCATTCCCAGCATCGAACCACCACATTGTTCGTTACTGTCCTCAGTGTGTGTGTGTTCACCAATAGCAGCGATGGCTTCATTAATCCTGATTTTAAGTTCATCTCTACTTTTGGGACGTGTCTCGTAAACTTTGCTTGTTCTTCCAGTAATTCCCCAGAGTTTTCGCGCTGTTTTCTGGCCAACCCCATCGATTCTCACACCTCTCCACGCCAGAATTCTCTCTCTCCTCTCTCTCTCTCTCTCTCTCTCTCTCTCTCTCTCTCTCTCTCTATATATATATATATATATATATATATGAATGACATAATGAGAATTAAGGAATTTGACCTTTACTGAAAGCGTTTCGAATCCAAGGTCGTTGGTATACGAATCCAACACGAGACCATTGGAGAGGGTATTTCTAGGAAAAAGGTATTTCTAGGCTAACCCCCAAATTAAAGGGGAAATACACACACACACACACACACACACACACACACACACACACACACACACACACACCAAAAAAAAAAAAGCATTTAATTAAACCAACCATAATTCATATAATCTCTTACTACTGCTTGCCACTTTCCCTATTTTTATGTAGGCTCTAATAAATAAGTCAAATGCCATTAATTTTGCCTAAAAAGCTTTCATGCTTCCAACGGCATATTCAAATGAGAGTACTGTGAATATATTAACGTCATAACAAATATCTAAAATTTGTAAAACTCTCTCACTATTTTCTGAATAAAGTTTGAATTTGACTAATTATTAATATAACATGGTCATAATTAGTGCTCCCCCCCCCGAAAAAGGGCTTTTTTTCGTTTGTTTGGGTTTTTTAATTATATATATATATATATATATATATATATATATATATATATATATGTATATATCCCCGCAAGGGGGTTCTAAGCTCGTGCTCTTGAGTGCTCTTTGTGCTCGTTTGTACGTGTTCCTGGAGGTTTCACGTGCGCCCTCCCGGCCCTAGCACCCAAGGATGATGGGGCTCGACCCTGCAGTCCTTGTCATCCTTGGTCTTTTTCCACTTCGACTGTCCCCTCCACCCTTTCTTTTTCCTCTGTCTTTCCTCTCCCTTTTTCTTTGTTTTTCCGCTGAGATATGCCCTTTTACATAGAGGCGAATCGGTTCTTCCTGAACTTAAAAAAAAAAAAAAAAAAATGTATGTATATATACAGGGTTGCGCAAAAGTTGCGCACTATAGGCATTTTCAGTGTTGACTATATTAGTTTTTTCTTTTAGGTCGGGGATGACTGCGAAATTAACAATATGGTGCGCGATATTTGCGCCACCCTGTATATATAAATAATGCAGTTCCTGTAATTCATTATCTTTGCAAAACTTAATTCAAGGTGGGGGGGGGGTTTGGGGTTGTTGTTTTTTTGGCTTTTTACGTAAGTACTTTTTTTACTTTTTTACCTATCCATAAGGATATTTCTTTAAAAAGATTTCAAAAGTATTTATATGTAAAATATTTAATATTTTGATCCAACTAATTTTACTGAGTGGTGAAAATGGATTCGTAACATTCCTTTTTACGTCAATACGATATACGCACGAAACCTAACATGGCCGGAATCAATTTCACATCCTTCAAACCAATGAAACTGCAAGGTTATTATTATTATTATTATTATTATTAATATAGAGATAGTTCCTAAGGTTGAAACGTTTTGGGTAATCGATGGGTCATTTTTTAGAATACAATATCAGTTTACGAAAGGGACGTAACCCTCGTGCTCGAAACGTTAGCAGCAATTAAATTCTTGACGACGTTTTTTCAAAATAATTTGGAACATTTTCATTCAAGGAAAACGTCCGACAGGAAACGTATATGAAAGATAAAACACTTCACACACAAACGTTTCCCCACTAAACCATTATTATATACAGAGAGAGAGAGAGAGAGAGAGAGAGAGAGAGAGAGAGAGAGAGAGGAATATTTACTTGTACTTTATGATTCTCAGAAATGATCAAGATTGTACAAATCTTTGGACACCTGTTCAAAAATTTTAAAATCTTTATTTACAAAATTCTGAACAATTTTTCTACACCTACGTTGATTCACACACACACACACACACACACACACACACACACTAAATGATCGTGGGTCTGTTAAGTAGAAAGAGAGAGAGAAATTATGTTCTCTGTGGGAGAAAATTAGAATAAAGAATAGATGAGTTTTTGGGCACTAAATGCCCCTGTTTTACCCATATATAGTAACCGCTATATATGCAATAGTTTGAATTATGATTCCCGAGAGTAGCTATATATTTAATTGGGTTCGTATTGCTGAGCGCGCACGCGCGCGCACACACACACACACACACGCGCGCGCGCGCACACACACACACACACACACACACACCACACGCGCGCGCGCGCGCGCGCATCAGATTCACAAGTTCTATCATATAATAATTGTAAAGAATTTGTTATCAGAAGTTTCTTCATAGAATTGGGTAGAATTCCCCACGGTTTATTCCGATGAAAGGGTAAGGCTGACCACACACAGGATCGTCTTGCTACTCCAGACTGACGACTTGGGTCGTGACGACTCAAGTCGTGAGTCGCAAGACGATCTTGCGTGCGGCTGGCAAAACTCAACGTAAACGAATGTTTACGTTGCTGTATAAATGTTAATTATAAACTCTGCATTTTTTTATGTTGTCGTTTATCTCGGTTTGTCTTTGCGCGCGTGCGTATCGATTTACATAGCCATAAAATGTATGACACGAGACTTTTTTTTTAGAACTGTCCTAATACGGAAAGTTAAAAATATAATATGACGCACTAACGCAGTTCCAATAACGCTTTTGACGTATTGTACATTCTCTTTAACCTCTTTTAAGTTACGTGTGTTGGTCTATCTTCACAGGAAAGTCAAGCTGGTGGCCCCCGTCTCTGTATACAAATACCGCGCATAATGGATTTTAATGGTACGTAAATTTACAAACAGATCAGACAGATTAGAAGACATACTGTATTGGCCATTAACCCTTTTAAATTTCTAAATAAATAACTACTTTATGTTCGCTATCAACACTGTCATCTACACCTGTTCGTTGTGTCTACTTAAGAAATAAGAGGAAAAAGAGATTAAAGTATTTAAAGAGTACAGTTTGGTTAAGAAAAATTAAATGTACACTCCGTATAAAGTACTGTACTTAAAGATTACACTTCCCAAAAAGGTCTAAGTGTACCCTGAATATAAAGTGTTTGAAAACTACACTTGGTAAGTCAAAACTGAAATAAGAGAGAAGAGAAGGAGTTTCTCGGGGTCGCTGAAAGTGTATTTTTGTATTTTATGTTTAGTTTCAGAGGACTCCGCTTGTCAACAAAAGGATTGCTTCATCTACTCGACTTACTCTCTACTTCTGATCTATTATTTGAGTACTTATATTCCTCAGAGAACATTTAGATCTATTCTACTATCTGTTTTAAAGTAGATACAAAGAACAGTTTTTTAGGGTATACGACCATTAATTCTTTAACGCAAGAGTTTCGTTTCGCGCGAAGCATTGCCAGATCTCTTTATTTTCATTACATCGAAATTACACAAACTCTTATGGGAAAGAGAAAGAATGACTTATACACTCCACGCACGTCTTGCGGGAAAAGAGGACAACCTAAGCGACAACCTAGGATAGGACAACCTATCTTTCTTGACAAAGGACAAAAGAACAACCCAAACGAGCTTACCTTTCTTGACGGAGGACAAAGCTTCGGCTAACAGCTTTTGGTTCACCCCGCAGAGGTTAGCCATTTGCTTCTCGCATTTTTTGTGGCAGTTCGTTCCACACACTGTAAAACAGAACAGAAAAGAAAAGTTCATTGCAGTACTTCATTTATGGACACAGTTCATTACTGAACTTGTTGCAATTTTTACTTCTAAAACTTTTATGCTTCAATATACGTAATTTCTAAAAAGAAATTTTAATATTTCAAGTTAATTTTTTTAATATTGTATTTCATTGTATTTAATAGTGTATATACAGGGTGAGTCAAAAGTCTGGAAACATAGGAACTATGCTTTTCAATGCAAATATATATATTTGCATTGAAAAGCATAGTTCCTATGTTCCTAGACTTTTGACTCACCCTGTACATTATACAGTATTGTACTATACAGTATTGCACATTTCAACTGTAATTTAATATTACAATTTTACTGTACAATTTAGTACATCATATTTTCATCATATATTTTATTTAGCATGTGAATCAAATTATACATTTTTTGACATAACTGGTTCATTGCGTGAGTTGCTCCAGTACTATCAAGTATCAACCAAAGTCATTTGACAAGTGGCCTATATTTTAGCGTGTATTCCAAACCACAGATCACTGCATCATCTGAACGCAGAGGACGGTCACCCATCCAGCTACTACACAAACCGAATGTCGCTTAACCTCACTGACTATACGGGAGGTGGTGTAACCGAATGGTACGCAAAGCGACTTTGGGTCTGAGTATACTGTATATGTAGTAGATGGGTGAGCAACCGTCATCCGGGTTTAGGTGATGTATTGATTTTTACATGGTTCGGATTTCACGCTAAGGTGTACACTCTAAAAGTTGTCCGCTGCGTGTACCTTAGGCCCGAGCGGAAATAATTCACTAAACGTAATCTGGATATAAAGTATGTGAAGTGTACACTCGGTAGACCGAAGGTACACTGAAAAGTACTCTGAGAGGTCTTCTCTAATCCGTGGAAGCGTACTCTATGTATTTTTCATTTAGTTCCAAAGGACACCACCACCAGTTGTCAAGCAGATAATCGTTTCAGCTACTCTCCATCTACTATCGACCTACTGTGCGCCTTGGTGGTGTAGTTGGTAGCGTCGCTGACTACGAATCCATCGGCTCCATGATCGAGACCCGGTGACGGCAGGCGGCGCGCAGCAAAACCCAGCTGTTCATCTTTCCACACAATAAAAACTTTGGTTGGTAGATAAATGGGTATCCTGGTTAGCCTAGTAGTTAAGACGCTGGGCTGCTGGTGGAGCGTGGTTCGGATTCCACGTTAAAGTGTAGGTCTAAGGTGGAGTGACAAGCTTGACCTTCGTCAAATGAACAATTCGGGCTGAAGCAAAACCAAAGTTAACCAAGGTGTGTGTGCATGGAACAAGGAACTCTTCTGGGAAAATTAATCCACTATGGTCCGAATAAGTAATGGTAAATGACAAATATATACTAGTTTTTCTTTTTCATGATGGAAGCCCAACGTGAGCAACGGGTCACATATATATATACTTACTTTGGTAAGGTTTGAACAACTGTTTGAACAGGGTGCCAGAAAATCATATCGGAGTTTTAAAATTATGCTGCTTAACCCTTTGACGACTGGTATACATTTCTTTGAACTTAAAAGTGTAAGTTTTATTTACAATAGATATGTTAGTAACTATAGTCACTTAAATGACCCATTTTTGGGTTAATTTTCCGACAACTAAACGATACCTATATAAGCATGTAGATGTTGCATCATTATACAATTTACATTATTATTTCCGTTGGGACAAATATGTCCCTTGGTCCTCAAAGGGTTAAAATCCCGATATTGTTTTCACGTCACCCTCTATGTATAAGCACTTCCCTATATGCCAGTAGTTCTTAACCCTTGGGTCACGACCCAAAATTGTGTCACCAAACCATTTTGATTGGGTCATTAAATTGTCATTTATCATTTATTTATGTTATTCGTAATCATTTTACCATTGATTAGTTATTTTATTATCTATTACAAATGAATGTGTGAAGGTATGGGTCGCCGAGCTAGCCCCGCGACCAGAATTTGGGTCGCAGCCTAAAAAGGTTAAGAACCACTGCTGTATGCCATAAACAAGAGCCAAATGCTGTTGACTCGAAATAAAGCGTATAAAAACCATAGAGTTTATTAAAAATAGCAAATGAAATTTTGTCAAACAAACAAACGCTTGAAAATCAAAATGTTTTCCTTTATTTCATTGACAAATACTTCATGTGAACGTGTTTTTATCTCCGGCACCATGGAGTGCCAAAAGGCACCTATGGCGTGTCGTCGATATGAAAACAAAAATCCTGACTAGACCAGACCGATTTAAATTGGATTATAATGAAGTTTATATATATATATATATATATATATATATATATATATATATATATACAGTATATGAATAGAAACGACATAATATTAAGGAACGTTTCTGCACACGCGGAAGAGAATAACGAATAAATGAAAAATGAGGCGAACCGCCCGGGAAACGAACCCAAGGCCTTCCAATTGCCGGTTGGTTCGCCTCATTTTTCATTTATTCGTTATTTCTCTTCCGCGTGTGCAGAAACGTTCCTTAATATTTGTCGTTTCTATTCATTTATATACTGCGTGGTCATTGCAGTTAAATGCATATATATATATATATATATATATATATATACGTTAAATAGTTTTAAAAGATAAAAAATACTAACAACCGCGAAGTTTTTCGAGGGAAGCAACCTTCTTCTTTCAGGCGATGCAGGAAATTAAAAGTAAAAGTGTAAAAGAATATAATTTTCTAAAAGAATCGTTATGCTTCTGGCAACTTAAAACGGTGCAAAATGTTCCGAAGACTGAGTGATTTTGAAAGACAAAATTTGGGACAAAATCAAGCATAAAAGCTCTGTCTTTAATATTGAAATATTTGTATTTCTTATAATGAAAGATTTAGTTTAAAAGTAATTGAGCTTTATTCATACCTATATTATGGTCTCTGTCCAAACGATCTTTGGACTACATTGATACCAATTGCTTAAAGCAATTGGTATCAATGTAGTCTTTAAGTATAATAATACTGTTAAATCACGCCTAATAAAGAATAGCCCGGATAATGCGGTTGGTTGTGTGTATTCGATCGGATGTTCACAATGTAACTCAGTATATATAGGCCAAACGGGTAGAACGTTAGATATAAGAGTAAAACAGCATAAAAATGCGTGTAGAACAGCAAATAATTCTAATGCATTGTTTAACCATATGTATAGAGATAATCATAGTATCAAGTGGGATGTTCTAAAGCGCTCGTTAAAAACACAGATATAATTGAAAGGAATATTCTAGAATGTGCATTTATCCATTTTAAAAATAATTTCAATAACAGTTCGGGAATGTATAAAATTGAAAATATCCTGTTAAAATACCTTTTGCCTCTAATTATCTCTCGTTAATCAGGTGCTAATCTTTTTATTTTTCTGTCCCGCTGTACATATTGTATATATTTTTGTCATCTCGCCTTCTCCCTTCATTCCCTGACGACGAGTTGTACTTCTGAATACACGAAAGGCCTTGGAATCATTTTTCTCTTTTTCTTGTGGGTTTGCATCATATATATATATATATATACATATATATATACACGCGTAATTCTCTGTTAGACGGAATAATTGATGCAGAGTCGAACAGAAATTTCCGACTATCCGTAAACGGGAAAAACACCTCGAACATCTTCCGAGCTGAACTACAAATTATTATTATTCTACACTGTTCATACGTGATAGACTCGCGGAAGTATTATTAATTAATGGATATTATTATTAATTAGTTATTATTGTATTATATATTAGTATAAATATTATTAATTATTATTAATTAATGGATAGAGTCGGATGTGTTTCCTGAAAAAAATTCTAAAATCGAAATTAATTTTCCGTTTATTGAAGATTTCCGTCTAGGGGAGGTTCTGTCTGAAGGGAATCTACTATCTATATATATATATATATATATATATATATATATATATATAAGGAGAGAGAGAGAGAGCGCGCAATTCATCATTATATATATATATATATATATTGTCGGATTGGGTTGTCGAGACAACAAGCTCGACCTTCATCTGAAAGAAAGTTTCGGGTGGAACTGATAACAGAAGGTGACATATATAGATAGATAGATAGACAGATAGATATAGTTTCGCACTAACTAAATATTATGTTATATATATTTTACAAGAGTTTTAATTTCACTGCTCAGTGAACGGGGTTCCAATATTTTTTGGCGTAAGGGAAATATTAACCGAATTATGTTCTTTATTACGACACAAAACAAACAACCACCTATAATTATGTCACCTGAACTATTACGTCATGAGTGTAATATGCAGATCCGATTTGTAATAAATTTAATAAATATCACTGAAAGAAATTCTGATATAACCTCCTCCATGTTTATTTGTATTTGTTGGAGAAATATTTGCTGTTATGAGGATTGTTGATGTAACATTTTCTTTTGTAAGTATTTTTAATTAAACTTTCTAATATAGCATTTTCTTTTAGGGGTTTTTGGAAAGATACGTAAATTGTTGATGTTCCTTTGAATGTAACTTTTCAAAGATTGTAGCGGTTTTTATACTTTATTTTTGCGAATGGTTCTGTTGGGAATGAGGGAAAAGGGCCTGCCCCTTGAGAGAAAAAAATTGGTGGGGAAAACCCTCTACAGGGGGCGCCATAAGATTATTATCCATACCCAAGAGTTGAATTCTAGATTCTATTCAGTCTGGATCACAGGTTTTAGGGACTCTCAAAATTTTGTAAGTATTGCTTGTCAATTTATTAATTGTAATTATCAGTCTCTCCTCTCTCTCTCTCTCTCTCTCTCTCTCTCTCTCTCTCTCTCTCTCTCTCTCTCTCTCTCTCTCTCTCTCTCTCTCTCGGTGCAACCGGGACTAGGGTACAAAATCAGTGTGAAGAATCGCCAGCGACCCGTGGAATGCACGGAACCGCGGCGCAAGGTGGAGGGCGTAAAGAAGGGGCTGATAGAGAAGGGTGGGAAGGGGTCGATAGAGAAGGGTGGGAAGGGGCGAAAAGAAAAAGGGTGGGAAGGGGCCTACTGATGGCCCAAAGAAACCGAAGGATGTAGCTACCGGTCGGGTGGGTCGGTGGTGTAACTGCGTCTATGGGTGGCGACGGGTTTCGAAAGGTCTCGGGCAAGAAGGCTGCGAAGCCGAAGCCTGAGACCCCAGTTGCCCCTGTCAGGACCTCCAACCGCTTTAGTCTCCTGTCCGAAGGAGGAAGACACCGTTTTGATTGGGGACTCGCAGATCAGGGGCCAGGAGAAGTACTTTGCTTCTGCAAACCGGGATGGGAGGAAGGTAAGGTGCTTACCTGGGCGGGGAACGGCGCACTTAAGGAAGGAGGTAGAGAAGGTGCGCGTGGCTAGTCGGAGGACTGCGATCGTTGTCCACGCTGGTGGCAACGACCTGTTCCTCAAAGGCGGTGGGTAGGTCTTACAGAAGGGATCATCACCGAGATCATGTCTCTTGCGGATGATCTAAAACTGAAGACAGACAGGGGAATGTTAATGGGTATTTTACCGCGAATGAATGCCAGTGACCACGCGCTCAGTAAGGTCATTGGCATCAACGAGAGGGTGCAAGACTTGTGCGTCCCGCTGGGCGTGAGGTTTATTGACCCGTTCGACGCATTTTCGGGTAGGTGGGACCTTTACCAGAGGGATGGTGTCCACCTCAATAACAAGGGTAAAGGTGTGCTAGGCGCGCTGCTCGACCGGCACCTATACAGAATGGTGAGGTCGAGTCCGGGGAGAGATGATGGGCCCCCACCGGGGAGGGATGATGATGAGCCGGTGGCGGACGTACCTTCAACTGAAGGGTGCGTCCAGGTACAGGTGGGTGACCCTCCTTCCACGTTGGAGGGGGCTCAGGCTCCTGCGGAAGTTGCCCCCTCGTTAGTGAGGGGCTCTTCAACTCCCGACAGCCCTGGCTGTTCGGGAAACGGGTCGTGCTAGGGGGCGGTCAGAATAGGGAAGGCTCCCTCCGTGCAATGCTTTTTAATGCTAGGTCGATTAGGAACAAGTTTTGCGAGCTACATCAGGATATCGTTGCTATCACCGAGTCCTGGATTCATACTGATCGTAGGGACTACGTTGGGAGTTCGAAATTCCCGGGTATAGAATGTTTCGCAAAGACCGCACCCGTGGGGAGGGGGTGGGGTACTAATATACGTCAGGGACACGTTGAGTCCGGTTGACTGCCAGTTCCGGTCGGAACGGGAGCTGCTTGGCGTCGATCTGAATGTGGGAGGGACGAACTATAGGTTAATCTTGGTGTACAGACCTCCGCATCTCCTCCTCGAGGAGGATACAGCCCTGTACACCGAACTCAGTAGCCTGCTAGGGGATAGGGTGTGTGTAGTTTTAGGAGACTTCAACTGTCGCGGCATAAAGTGGGAAGACAGGACTGCTGATGCTGAAGGGAGGAGGCTAGTTGACTTTGCTGATGAGAACTTCCTCACTCAGTGGGTCAATGAGCCTACACCAGGCGAAAGCGTTCTAGACTTAGTATTCACGACCGAAGACAACCTCGTCACTGGCCTCACCGTTGACGAATCGTTGGGCGGGAGTGATCACGGTCTGATTAGGTTCCGTGTGTGCGTCCCTCGGGTGAAGCGTAGTAACTCGAGAGGCAGTAAGCTCGATCTCCGGCGGGCGGACTTTGTTAGCCTCAGGGATAGCGTAGATGAGATGGGGTTAGAGGTCGGCGGCGATGTTGAGGGAGTGTGGAGTGCATTCCGGGACGAGTTTATGGTGCTGCAGTCTGCTGCCATACCCTCAAAACCGGTCACCCCTGCTTCAACGCAGCCTAAGTGGTTCAGTCGTGACATCGCTTCGGCTATCCGAAATAGGAAAGTAGCGTATAGGAGGGCGAAGGCCAATCGTTCCCATGAGAACACTGAAGCGTATCTCCGCCTGTGTAGGGAAGTGAAGGCGAAGGTTAGGCTAGCGAAACGTAACGAAGAACTACGGGTGGCAGGCCTCTGCAAGGGGAACCCTAAGGAGTTCTTCAGTTATGTTAATAGTAGAAAGCCCATTAGAAGCCCATTAGAAGGACCGAAGCGGCGTTCTGCCGACCTCCGACGCGGAAATCGCTAATGTGCTAAATGAGTACTTTGCGGGAGTGTTCACCAGGGAGGACACCCGCGTCATCCCCGAGTCAGGCGTGAGGCACGAAGGTGCTGGCCTGGATAGTGTTCGATGTACCGCGACAGTCGTTGCCGATAGAATAGACAAACTGAGCGCGTTTAAGGCTCCTGGGCCAAACCAGTTTCTTCCCAGGGTGTTGCGGGAGGTGCGCGACCAGGTGGCTCCCCACCTGGCTACAGTCTTCAACAAATCGTTGGAGACGGGCCAGGTGCCTGGTGACTGGAGGGAAGCCAATGTGACCCCTAACTTTAAGAAAGGGGATCACGAAAGTCCAGGGAACTATCGTCCCATTAGTCTCACTTCAGTTGTAGGTAAATTATTAGAGGGGATAATAGTGGATAGGATCGTTGACCATTTGGATTCCTACAAGCTGCTTGGGGACTCCCAACATGGGTTTAGACGGCATAAGTCGTGTCTCACCAACTTGCTCGAGTTTTTCCACGTCATGTTGAGTGAGTACGATAAGAGTAGGGCGATTGATATATTTTATCTCGACTTTCAGAAAGCCTTTGATAAGGTACCTCACCGCCGGCTAATGGCGAAAGTGTGCGCGCTGGGTATCGGTGGGGAAATAGGTAGGTGGATTGAAAACTGGCTGAAGAATAGGCGGCAGAGGGTTGTAATTAAAGGGGTTAGTTCGGGTTGGGCCTCGGTCACTAGTGGGGTTCCTCAGGGTTCCGTTTTGGGGCCACTGTTGTTTATCATTTACATAAATGATATAGACGGTGGCATCGTCAGTCGGATCGCCAAATTCGCTGATGACACCAAGCTTGGGGCCAATGTTGGGACGCCCGAAGCGATCGAGCAACTGCGTGCGGACCTAGTTAGGATAGGAGAGTGGTCCGAAAAATGGCAAATGCCGTTTAACTTTGGTAAATGCAAAGTGATGCACATTGGCTACGCCAATCCCAAGTCGGACTACTCGATGTTGGGGAACAATATCGAGGTGGCTGATTTGGAAAAGGACTTGGGTGTGCTAATCAGCAGCGACCTTAAGTTTACCAAACAGTGCGTAGAGGTGGAAAAGAAAGCCCAGAAGCTGTTGGGTTACAGGAGGCAATTTCAGTTTCGGAACAAGGAGATTGTGCTCTCTCTGTACAATTCCCTGGTTCGGCCGCACCTGGAGTATGCAGTGCAGTTCTGGTCGCCCACCCTCAGGAAAGATATTGAGAGGCTGGAGAGAGTACAGGCGAGGGCCACAAAGTTAATCCCTTCCGTTAGGCATATGGGCTACAATCGACGGTTACGCGCCCTGAACTTGTTTTCGCTGGAAACTCGGAGGCTGCGCGGTCAACTGATCGAGGTTTTCAAGCTCTTACGCGGGTTCAACGATGTCGATTTTAGAAGCATGTTTAGTTTAAATGATAACCCAACTCGCAACAATGGTTGGAAGTTGGATTTGAAACGGTTTAGGACTAGTGTGTGTGGGAAATACTTTACGTATAAGATCTGTGACACGTGGAACAGTTTACCTTCAGAAGTTGTGAACAGTTCCTCTGTGGATCAGTTCAAGAAAAGGTTAGACCAAATCTTGCACACTATTTGAGTGTGTAGAAAATTTTCCGTGGCACCCGTTGCCATTGGTACCTCTTCGATATGGGCCGCAAGGCCTTTTGAGGTACTTCTTTTCCTTGTAACTCCTTGTAACTCTCTCTCTCTCTCTCTCTCTCTCTCTCTCTCTCTCTCTCTCTCTCTCTCTCTCTCTCTCTCTCTCTCTCGGTGCTGTTTAAGCGTAAGAACGCTTCAGAATGATCTTGACAGGTTGGGCGAATGGTCTGCTACTTGGCAGATGCCATTCAACTTGAACAAATGTAAGGTAATGCACATAGGTTAAAAAATCCAAAGACCGATTACTCTCTCTTGGGAAGGAACTTGACTGAGACCGATCTAGAGAAAGACTTGGGAGTCTATATCAGCAACGATCTGAAACCGTCGAAGCACTGTGCAGAAGTCGAAAAGAGGGCCTTAAAATTATTAGGTTATATTAAAAGACAGTTCCAGTTTCGGAACAAGGAGACTGTAATGTCTCTTTATAATTCTCTAGTCAGACCTCAACTGGAGTACTGTGCGCAGTTTTGGTCTCCATCCCTCAGGAAGGATATAGAAAGGTTAGAAAGAGTACAAACAAGGGCTACAAAATTGATCCCTTCACTGAGAATGCAAAGCTACCAACGGAGATTGGAGCGCCTAAATCTGTTTAGCTTAGAGACGAGGAGGTTGCGGGGTCAGCTTATTCAAGTCTTCAAGATGCTCAAAGGAATAGACAGGGTAGATTACAGAAACTTATTCTCACTTAATGCCAATCCGACAAGAAATAATGGGTTTAAACTGGAACTAAAGACATTTAGGACCTCTGTCTGCGGAAATTTCTTTTCCTATAAAATAGTTAATATCTGGAACCAACTTCCCTCAGAGGTTGTTTCCAGTCAAAGTGTAAATGTGTTTAAAAATAGGCTAGACAAAGTACTGAATACTCTCATAGTTTAAGATTAAAACATAAGAAAACTCTGCAAGAGTTCGCTTGCACGGTGTCTCTGTGAGCAAGCTAAATATAGAGCTATTTATATATTCTCCACTTTCCTGTAAAATTTCCTTGGCTACTTTTCCAGGGTCAAGGTATTTTCTTCAACCTTTTTCCGTACCTGCCTCTGGCAGGGAGGGAGCGGAGGGTGGGGAGAGAGCCTTCTACTTTTCTATCCAGTTTTCTACTACTGCTAGGATAGTTGAAAGAAAAATAAACTTGTTTTATAACAGGAACCTCCCAGAGTGGACCGAAAGGTCTTTGAGGCTTCCTCTTGTCCTTGTAACTCCTTGTCCTTGTAAAATACTTTACTCCTAAACTAAATTACACTTACTCTAGTTTAATAAACACAAAATTCAATTGGTAAATTATTTCGTCTCATTAAGGGTGTGTCAGTGAAAAGTGGGCAGGTAAAGCTTCACAGATACTCATTTACCTGTTGTACTATTAATATATCAGCCAAATAGAACATTTAATAAATAAAACACAATACTGTATATATATATATATATATATATATATATATATATATATATATATATATTAGGTCATAAATGGGCCATGTGCAGTATGTTAAATTTAATGTCTCCTCTATCCTTTCTTCCCGACCACCCTCTCTTCCCCATTTTCCTATATCCATCCCAGTATGACCAGTTCCAGCATCGTCGGGAATCGAACCCCCGATTTTAATGTGTTCGTTTATAGGGAAACGGCGTTAACCATTCGGCTACGGACGTTAGCACTCATTTCAAGTCTTCTTTATTAATTACAAGGTGTTTTTTTATGGGTATATGCCCATTTTGTCGACGGAACATTCTGTCCACGCTAACGACATCTGATTGACTTGACATAAAATCGACATGTTATGTTAGGTTAGGTTAGGTTACGCTGAGTTAGGTTAGGTTACGTTCGTTGTGAAGAGTGACGATGTTGTGTATCGTAAAATGAGTATAGGTCCATTCTGTCGATACTAAAATTAAAATAACCTCACCTAACCTAACTAAATCTAACCAAACCTAACCTAAGCTAACTTAACTAAATCTAACCTAACCCAACTAAATCTAACCTAATTCCATC
>JAJOZX010001282.1:77500-82500 GCA_023014485.1 Bathynomus jamesi | reverse complement strand
CCTTTACTCAAAGATTGTATTCCCAAATTATAAATTCAGACTAGATAATATCCTATATTTTAAATAAATATTTTTCTGGTAAAATGCATTGTGTATCTGGCGAATGATTTTTGCCTGAATTTTCATCAGGTATCACGTACACAATGTATTATTTGTATCATATGATGTGTGTGTGTGTGTGTGTGTGTGTATGTACACTGATGGAAAAATGTTCGCCGATGAAAAAATCTATGTAAAAAGAAAAATCTAAAATTTTAGACGTCAGCAAAAATTCCTAATTGGTTGGGAAAAAAAAATGACCAATTAAAAAGTATTGACCAGTTGGAATTCGGCACTCAATCATAAAAAGTTCTTTGATCGTTGATATAATAGGATTAACCAATTATGAATTTTTGCAGACATTTCAAATAATCGTATTTTTTCAATAGATTTTAATTTATCAGCGAAATTCTTTCCGTAACTCTACAGCCGATTAAAAAAAGTCATGTGGTGAAATTCGATGTTTCTTACCAATATTTATCAGTAAGAAACACGGAATTTCCCACAGGACTTTTGCAAACGGATTGTACATACATTCCTTTTGCTGAGCTGTGTATAAGCTATGCTTATTCTGGTACGAATTATGCAAAAAAAATTAAAAAATGTTGATTATTTCAACCAACAAATACAGTGCCTATAAATGGCACCATCGAAAGTCAGTGGCACACAAGTTTTAGAAGGAAGTCAATAATTATTTTTTAATATGACGAGTAACTATTTAAAAGGACCGTTAACTTTACTAATTGTATTAACAAGTTTAAAAGATTTTAAATATAAGCGCAAATTCTTTAATTATTTTGCTTTGTAAAATGTTAAAGCACTAGTAAATGTACAGTTCCGGGAAAAAGTCCGTCTACAAACGTAAAATTTCCAAAAAAATCATAAATATTCCGTTTTCTGTTATTTTATTCTCCTGAGTGACACTAATAAAATTTTAAAAAACAAAAACAAATCATTACTAATTAGTAGTTTTTTTATGCTTTTTTAGAAATTTGAAGTTTGTAGGCGAACTTTTTTCCAAAACTGTTCACAGAGAAAAAATTGTGTGGAAACTGCATTAAACATGTTTATGATAAGCTGTTTCGCTCATTTAGAAACTTCACCCCAAATCGAGTGGGATTATTTTCATTTACTATATATATATATATATATATATATATAGAGAGAGAGAGAGAGAGCATATGTTTATAACTAAATAAACAGCAAAATAGGAACAAAATGTAAAAATATTTGCCCCTATAAAATTGGTACTAAATTATAGTCTACCTTTAAAATACACTATAATTAGTTAAATGAAATAATTCCATATCAAGGTGAATAACTCCCTTGTAGGAGATCCAATACTTCGTCAGTATAACAACACGGAGGTACATAATTTCAATTAGCCTCGCTAACAGTATGGTTGAAATAGTGTTACCTCTGAGGAAATGTTGGCTGATTGCCTTGTGTTTGCATATAAGCTTAGTCGTTTCCTATGAATAATAAGGATTATTAAACAGTGCAGAATAGTCATCTAGAAGGTTCTGCATGCATGTATACAGCTTTGGAAAAAAATTCGCCGAAAAATATGAAGACTTAAAAACAAGTAATTATAGTCATTTTTTTCATCCTGTTTTCGATGTTATACTCTACATTCAAAAGAATAATAAAAAAAAATTAATTATGTTTGAGGGCTTTAAAATAAATCCCCCCCTCCTTCCTTCCCCCCTTGCCCCCAACCCCCATAACTGTATACAATAATAACGGTGGAAAAATTTATAATTGGGTGTAAAGCTTTGGATATGCTTTAAATTTAAATTTTCAGCAAACACGCATTGAAACAGTTCAATTTCTTATGTGGCGTAACACCATTTTGCTAATTCTTAATTTCCAACTCGCTGGTTGTTTTTCCATATATAATAAACAACCAAATGACAATCTAACCAGTTATTTTAACCCGATTTGGTGTAAAATAAGCTCCTTCTACCCATTAGGTAGGTAAGATTTCAGTACTACCGTTGTTTGGAAAATATAGCAAGGACCTAATTTTAACACTAAACTCCTCCGAAGTAACTCTAGTGCCTCATGCTGCTCATTTAGTATACTCAGATTTTGCTGTTCAATAGCAGAATCTGTATTAGGAACCGCCTTTGTAATGTTCCTTTTATAATCCTTTCTACCGCTTCTAAGTCTCTTTACTTCCTCTGATGTCATCTTAAATTCAAAACAGACTAATTAGGTTTTATGAAAGCTATAGTCAAATGAGCTAATTTGATTTGATAAACTTTTAACCGAGTTTGTGCGTCTCTTTCCAGTTCAGTGTCCTCCCCATTTCAATCTTCGTCCAAGAATGAGAAATTTGGAAGTCGGAATCCCAACGGAGGCAATTCTCAGATCGCTTCATCCCCAATACAGGATTTCCCACGTTGTTAGATTTTTCATAGAAAATACCCCCTCGGGAAGGAATTGCATTATAGTCCTTCTTTTTTTATCATTTCCAAATTACGAAGCTCTTTTCCAAAATCTGGAATTTCCCCTTCGAGCATTCCCATTTCGGGACCGCGAATGGGAATGGGAATGACAATGAATGCGAAATGCAAACCTTATTACTGTTTGAGACTTAAATGGCCTAATTCTTAAATTAACAAGACCACCTTTAAATAACGAATAAAGTTGTTGACTCCGATTCACGTCACGTATAACAAAATCAAATTTGTTATTCATTTAATAATGGCGTGTCACGTTTCTTCGAAATTTTTAAAGAATTTTATGGATTTAGTTCATCTGATCTGTTTTTCGTTACAGACAATAATGGAATCACGCCTTATTACCAGGACTGTAATTGAAAAACGCCCAGATACTCAAGTTATATATATACTGTATATGCATTTTTAAGACTAAATATTAATTGTAAAATGATATGTTACTGAAAAAGGTTAATAAATGTGATGTTTTTGAGTTGTTGAAGGGTTATATTAAAATTTTATTTAATGTTATTACCACTGTTGGGAGTAACGGCGTTACTAGTAACGCTTTTACGTAACGATGTTACTTTTTAGTACCTGTAGCGGTAACGCCGTTACTTTTGAGATGTAACGAAAATGGTAACGGCACTACTTTTTAGAGCGATTTCAATCGTTACTCGTTACTTTCAAACTGATCATTTGACTAGTATCATTTATTAGCTGTTAATTAGCTGTTAGCTCCTCCAAACGTGGACTATCAGATGCCAATTTTGAAAAACTAATGTTCCTGAAATAGAACAACACACTCCTAAAAAATCCGCAAGATTTGTTTTTTTTGGACAGGCCATTTTTTTTTATTTGAGTTGTTTGATTTTTTTGTCATATAGAATATAATTTGGTATTATTAAAGCTTTTTTACTATTTTGTCTTTTCTTAAAAGTAACGGTAGCGGTAACGGTAACGCGTTACTTTTTCACAGAAGTAACTGAAGCGGTAACGACGTTACTTTTTTATTAATGTAACAGTAGCGGTAACGCCGTTACTTATCGAAAGTAACGTGCCCAACTCTGGTTATTGCTTAATATAGACCACGTTATACAGAACCATTTTACTATTTATTTTACTACTAATATATAGAATAATTAAATTGTGTCCATTTACCACCAATCACAATAATTATTCTTATAATGTCTAAAAATTCCAACAATATTTTCGTTTTCTCTTTTCCTAATACAGTACAACAATAAATTTAAAAAAATAAAAATATTGTTGTTTTTAACGGCAGTTTCCATCCCTGCTTATTAGACAAAGCATAATGACACAATACCGCTACCAATTTCGAACAATCTCATTGCCATGGTTACAAAATAAAGCTCTATCAAGCTGGGATCAGTTTATACACAACAGAATAATTTTCCGTTCAAGCATTTATATTTTTCGTGTTTGTATTTATCGAAAATATAGAATCTGTTATCGCTTTCCTTTGGTTACGCAACTAAATTTATACCGACTCTGAAAACGTCGTAATAAATGAATAAAACATAAGTGAAATATTTGTTTTTCATGAAATTAAAAGCACGATCTTTCGAGATGCAAATATTTTCAATTTGGAATATCTGGCAATGATTTGGAGAGTTGCCAGTTTGCGTATTTATAGCACAGGTTTTTAATAATGCTAATAAATTGTGTTAATTTCGTAGACATTATAAATGGTTTAAAAGTTATGAGGTTTTAGGACTGGGATTTATTAGTTTTAAATGGAAGTTCTAACTGCTATTACAGTGAAGCCTATACTATTAGTATAGTTCATTTCAAACTATATTTTGAGAGGGAGAGAGAGAGAGAGAGAGAGAGATATATATATATATATATATTATATATATATATATATATATGGGAAATTAAATTAGGAATATAACTATTAGGGAAATTAAGGAAATAACTACGATATTAAAAATGCAAAACATTTCCCACTCGATAATGGGGTTCTTGCCTCAGTCGAAACTTGGATTTTAGAGCGAGGCAAAATACCTTAAATTTTATTTGGTATTAATATATTTGTTGGTGAAGCAGCTAAAATTAAAGAAAGAACAGTGATTTACCCACATATTTTATATATATATATATATATATGGGTGGCCCAAAAGTAGGTATACAGTTTCATAAGTTGAGTTTTTAAATTCAGCTCTATACCTACTTTTGGGCCACCCTGTATATATATATATATATATATATATATATATATATAACGGGTTTTTTTTATTAGTGCAAAGCCATTAAATGTGTTCTAACTTTATATCCAATGAACCTATGTCCTATGCTGTTGAAGTAGTCCATGAAGTGAGTTTCAACCATGCCTAACCAACCTCCGCGTGAATCACAGTAGGTGCCGGAAATGATTCCGGCGTTGTTTTCTAGACACGAATGTGGCTTTGCAAGCTGTCGAAGGTGCGTGTAGCAATACATCAACAGGTATCATCAGAACGCTGTTCGTGATAAGTTGCATCTCTTCTATAA